>JADRCH010007604.1:4308948-4464198 GCA_019843965.1 Rhynchomys soricoides | reverse complement strand
GGGAATGGGTGGGTGGGGTGGAGCTGGGGGAGTTGGGAGGAGGAGTGGGGAGTAAATATGGTCAAAATCCATTGTATGCATGCACAAAATTCTCAAAGAATAAATTGAAAATAATGTACTAAGTAAAAGAAATACAATTTTCCTCCTGAAATATTCACAATAGGTCATTGCATGTTGGTTTTCCTTCCTTCCCCGATAAAGGTCCTTTGGTGGACCTTTGTAAGAAACAGATAAGCCTGTTTGGTTGGGACTCTGACCAAGAATATGAGTAGAGAAGAGCATGGTCAATTTGTTTTTAATTTTTAAACAATTCTCTGGACCCCCTTCCCTCCCTCTCTCTTTCTCTCTCTCTTTCCTTTTTTTTTTTTTTACAGTGTTGAGCATTGAACTCAGGGATTTTCACCTACTAGGCAAGAACTCTAACACTAAAAAATAATTACAGTTCTTAAAAACCCCTTTTATTTGCTTCATTTATTTTGTCCTTTTAAGAAGCTAGGGAATGATGATCTCTGGCAAAGCTGTTAGCCTTATAATTATAAATTAGAGAGGCTTTCAGTATGTAAGATAAAAGGATAGTTGACCCCACTTTAACATTTCTTAGCTATAGCTAATATACATATTTATTTACATTGCTGCAAGATTCTTTTCATTCGTGGATTGACACAAACCATTGAAATCCTGTCTCTTCCATTTGCTACTTGTGACATTACTTACTTCATTCATTAAATAAGGTGGAATTGATCTGAAAGGAGTTACAGAAAAGGAGTGAGCATGATTGAACACATTGTGTGAAATTCTTAAGTAAATAATAAATATATTTAAAAGTGATAATTACCATATTTTTTTAAAAAAGCTATGGTAAATATGGTATTAGACTAATACATATATAATATCTCTATCTATCTATCATCTGTCTATCTATCTATCTATCTATCTATCTATCTATCTATTTGATGCAGTACTTAACAGTGAGCTCACAAAATTTGTTCATTATTGTGATTATAGTTTAAAACAATTATTTTGGCAGATCCACTGATTTACTTGATTTCACCAAGAAATATAGTTGTATTAGATTTGTCTTTAGTCAGGTCTTCTAGTATGTCTATAGGTACCAGTAGATCTTTTACTCACATAAGCTAGTCATTATATAAAGGTACTTTTTCATTTTTGGTGCTTTGGCTGGAACCCAGAGTATTGGTTGTTCTAGGAAAACACTGAGCTACAACCCTCAACCCTTACATACATATTAAAAATGACATGTGGTGGTGGTGCATGCCTTTAGTCCCAGCACTCAGGAGGCAGAGGTAGGCATATTTCTGAGTTCAAGGCCAGCCTGGTCTATCGAGCGAGTTCCAGAAAGGATCGCCAGGGCTACATAGAAAAACCCTCTCTCAGAAAATGAAAAAAGGTGTGGTTATTAACATATTACAGCTTACATTACATATTTCTAGTAAATCATTGCCTATTTCTACTGTTATGTATTATTTTTCCCTTGATATAAAATACGGAACTTTGAATGCAGTAAATGCTTAAACACCTTTCTCGAATAAATTTTAGCTGTTGTTGATGAGTTAAATGCTGAAATTTATTTTATTGGTACCATTGGTTGTGTATGGATCCTTAGTGAAACCTTTGTCCCCAGACTCAGGTGTAAAAGAAGTTCTTTCATTCTGATCTGAGTGTGCCTTACACATTGCATCAGCCTGTAGGTTTCCTCTCACAGGAAACCCAGTGCAATCCTGGACAGAGCAATCATCAAGGTTGGGGTGGAGTGTGTGGACATCATTCATCTCTTGCACAGGAAGTGGCCATAACATTGCAATTACCTTGGGCTCAAAGGTTTCTCAAAGTAAGTGAAGACAAATGCCCAAGGAAGTGAACTCAAAGTAAAAATGTTTTCCTGGTTCCCACATACATGTAAATAAGCTAAGGATCTTGGGGAGTTAAGGCCAGGTGGTCTTCCTCATTTGCTTATGCACTTACCCATTCATTTAGTCACTTGATAGTCCTGGGAAAACAATTTAACCCCTTGCTTTGGGAAGACAGTAAAGGATGAGAAATAAGACATAACCCTTACTTTGGGTTCCTAATAAAAGTGAATGCTCAAGGGCAGTGTAAAAACTACTGATTTTGCTGGCAGTGATCAAAGATTTTTCTAAGGACAAACAGCATCAGTTTTATCTTTTTATCTTTTAAGACATAGATAAAAACTTAGTCTTCTAAAATCTGTCTAATTTGTCAACTCTTTATCCCTTGTTCTGGAAAAATTATGTATTTTAATCTATACTTCTGATGGCACTTTGTACCTTCATTAAATAATTTGTCACATTCTATAGACTAGCACAGTTTCTGTCAAACATTTCTGTTTCCCCCTTTCCTATACTCTGGGAATCCTCAAATATAAGTGAATTAAAGCTTAATTAAGTTCATGAATCACAGTGTTAAGGTGCAGGACTCTGCCTCAGTATTCTTTCTCATCTAGCACTGAGTGAATACATAAACATATACACAGCCTGTACATTTTTCTTCTTACTTTCCCCTTTCTTCCTTTCTTCCCAAACACAGCCAAAGAGTAAAGAATTTCAAATAGAAATCTGACTGTTCACTGCTCTGAAAAAGTGTGGACAACAGGCTTAATAAATGAGGATACCATCACTGGATGTGGTGGCACATCCAATATTCCTAGCACTTGTATAGCTGAGGAGGAGATTGCTGCTGTTTGAATTTAAGGTTAGTTTGAGAAAGGTCCTGAAAGCCTGAGATTTAAAGGGAAACTTTGTCTTAAAAAATAAAAATAAATTTAGCATCCCCTTTGTGATGTTGTTGCAAGTTTGGCCCTTACCAACATGTTTTGTGCTTGTGGAATAAGAGGGACTCTCAGAACTTCAATACCCCTTGTCCTAATTTATATTCTTGTCACAGATGGCTTTTAGTTTTTAACCTATCTGTCCTCTAATAGTATCTTTCCTAGACCTTCTATGGTGCTGAAAATGGACACCATTAATTATTCCTTTAGTAGAGCCAGTATCTCCAGAAGAGCCTTGTTTAAAAGTCAGTGGAGATGGCTGGGAATGTAGCTCAACAGTTTAAGCATGATATTTAGCAAGTGAGAAGCCAAGGCACCAACCCCCAACACTACAAAAAAAGAGAGAAAATAGCCACTAGAACATCTTAGCTGAGGGCTTATAAAAGGAATGAGTTGCTGAACTTTTTTTCCAGAGTTGAGAGATCATAGTCTCTTCTTAGAAAACTGCTTTATTGCTTTCCTTCTACTGCAAGACTTAATCAGAAATCCAAAAGAAACTCGAGTCAAATCATTCTAGAACCCAAATCTGGAGACATTAGTCATAGGATCTAAGCTAATAAATTATTTTGATAGAAGGAAGTTATTTGCAAAAAAAAAAAATGGTAATGTGAATGGATCCTTATTGTAGGGTATCCTCAGAATCTTAGGGACTGTAATCACAAGAGAGCACACAATAAAGAGGATCAGAGATAAACATTAATAAAGAAACCATGGAATGTTTGAGTTGGAGAAGCTGAGACTAATGACTCCCACCTCTGCTGTTTAGAGAAAAAAACAGAGTTGAGACTAAGTCCCCATATTCCCAACTCTTAGGATGGTCTAGGATGGTCTCTTTTTGCTTGAGTTCAAACTTACAAAACTATATGGCATGAGCAGATTATTTACAAAAGCTTGAATATTATCCAGGGCCTTATTTCCACTAGTTTAGCTTGAAAGTTATAATTCAAACACTGCAAATATTTAAACTTATTTCAAGAAGAACTTGAAAACATCACAGGACCTGCTACCATCTTTTATCCTCTGTGTTGTTAGAATTCAAGGTTGAAGAACCTAAATAAGAATCCATCATCTTTCTGGTTGTGAATGAAGACTTCCCAAGGATTGTGAACATGGAGCTTTAGCATACAACTACCTCATTGTCTTCCCAAATTCTTTAGTTCCCTTTCTCATCCTGAAGGTCACATTGACTTAAGGATGTATAATTATCTTTTATTTTAGTTAGCTTTTTTCCTTCTTCGTGGTTAATAAAATAAATTTTAAATCATCCTAACACCTAGAGCAATAATTGAATGAAAATTCTGCTTTCACCATTCGTTCCTAGTGTTGTTTGCTTAGACAAGCAGTTTTAGTTACAGTGTGTGTCAGAGACTTACCAGCATATTCACTGCAGTAACTTGGTTAGAATGTGGCTTATCCCCCCTGTGGTATGGTATTCATTTGGGGTAAGAATGCAGACTCTCTGACCCTCACAGGGAGGGAGCAATACACTAGCAACATTTCTGACTCCTTCAAGCCATGTTTGAAGTCTAGATCAAGATGCATACTGGGAAGACATTCCATGTAGTGCTGAGAGGTTCAGCTTTGATATTGAGAGCTCACTTACTTCCACAGTGGATACATCCTAAATTAGATGATCTTCAAGATGGCCCAGTAGGTGCTGGCTTTTCTGGAGAACTGCCCTTTGTGATGTACTTAGGGATACATTGTGCCCCAGCCAACTGTGACCTGGTATTTACTTCCACAGAGGTACTGCTGCAAGGATGGAGCAAGCAGGAGCTCCCATTTCTGGATACAAAGAACCAAAAGCGTCTGCATTCTCTATTTCTTAATCTTTTAAACTTTTCTATGGTTGGGGATCTAGAATAATGGGAAGAACAGTCAAACCTGAAAGAGAACTAGCTTGTTTTTAAAAGGGTGTGGGAGTGAATCTATTCCATTTAGTTTGTACTAGGTCTTGGCAATTATGTAGCTGGTTCTGTATGCCAGGAGAGAAGAAAATGGGCTATTTCAGGACCAGAAGGCATGTTCACAGAATAAAATTAACACAGGTTCGATAGAAACCTATCAAATTTCAGATTTGCTACAAATTTTCTTCAATTTTTACATTTTGACAATAGACTTTCATTAGATAATATCATAGCTCTAATATTTGAAGATTCCCTTGATTGCTCTAGGGAAACTTCCTTGCTTCATGGGCAGAACCCAAAGGCAACTTGTAAGTTCCTGCTTTCCCACTCTGTAGCATGGGAAGTCAGTGTTTTTGGAGGTTACTTGAGAATGGGTGGAGACAGAGCAGTAGGGGCTATTGCTGCATTAGCAGCTACTCCTTTCACAATAGCTCTGTTTTGTCATTTTGTACCCAGATTTCCGTTGGTTAGCCTCAACTTTATCTTCCTCATTTCTGTTTCCTCTTCATGACACCAAGAGTACTTCAGAACATGTGACCTTCCTGCTCACAACATAAAACTCAGCTTTCTGTGGCCTCTATAGTTCGTCTCAGCACCTATATTCCATCCAAGACAAAGGCACCACTTCAATGACAGGTATAGTATCTACTTGTTCTCTTAGATTCCCATGCTGAAACAGTGCCCACAACAGCTAATAGTGTTCTGGATATGCCTAACTGACTCTCAGATCCTAGTTATTGATAAAGGGTCAAAGATAAGACTGATGAAGTTTTCTACCCTAGAGCATGTGATAGAGAGAAGGGACAAAATAATTTCTAAAAAATGATGACTTTTAGAAGATAGTCATGTAGAAGTTAAATGCTCATCATAGGCAGGAGTTAGGAGTTCTGAATAGTATTTTTAATTTTGTCCTATATCTGTTACTTTTCTTTGGGTGAGTTGTTTCTGTAGTCTAGCACACAGTGTTCAAGTCTCTTTTGTAGAGAAGAGAAAGACAAAGGTGAGATGCTGTCTATTTTCTTAGTCTGTCTCGCATTTTGAAGGTTACCAGCCTTTGGTTGGGAAAGGAGATGAGACTGCTGCTTGAAGGTATACCTCTAGGTAGAGCTGAACATCCCTTAGAAAACTGCTGATGGTCTGGAAGGTGTGGCTGAAAGACAAAAGGTTCTTTTCTAGTCTTATAAGTCACTACTCCAATTTTAGAATTTAAAAGTCACATAGAATAAAGTTTGGAAGTAGAAAGAGAACAAATATATATATGTGAGGAACAGAGGTCCAGAGAGAAGAAAAGGTAGTTTCCCAAGGCCACACAGAAAACCTGTAGCACAGCTCAGTCTAACCCCAGGCCAGTGCTCTTTTACTTCTGCTTTAGGAGGACTGAGATACTAAGAAATAAAGGGTAGCCTGCAACCGAGGCAGGTGACTCTCCTTATACGGAAAGAAATCTGGATATTTGGATATGGTCCTGAGTACCTCTTTATCACCAAATATATTTTCTGATATGTGGCTTATTCTGGACATTTATAGATTTTTTTTGGTAAAATTTTATACCTCTTTTACCAAGCTTATACCTTCGAATTTCCTTCATGAAGACTGACTACTCTAGTTCTCATTAGAAGCAGCTTTGTGGAGCTATCTAATGGAAGACTTTGAACGCTCATGGGAATAAATGATGCTATTTCAAATCAGATAAATGAGTTCGGAGTCCTCCAATTGTCACCATATGTAGTCTTCTATGTCTTCATTCTATGGGTCTGACTAACCTTAATCAACTAAACTTGCTTTTCTTCTATGTATTCCTCTGAATAGGTGTGAACTGAAACATCACGAATGAAAATGAAACAGGCTCACATCCAGCTTAAGGACTGACTCATCCATCAATCCTGGAAAACAGTATTTATAATAATATTTTAAGTCAGTGCACTAGGACTCTTTAGCCCCTTTCATAGCTCTTTTTCAGTCTTCTTAGGGTATATGATGTCAGATAGGGCAATTGAGAGACTATGGATATCTCTAAAGTGTCCAGCTCTTCTTAGCAGGTGATAAGCAGAGATGGTGACAAGGAAACCAAAACCAATAGTCCTTTCTCTTTTAATCACTTTCCTTGGCTTTTACTAGCTCCAGAGTTTGAAATAAGGTCTCGTTAAGCACCCTTATAAAAAGCTCTAGAAATCTCACCTAACATTTTCCAAGTACCTTGAGCTGTAAAACTTCTGTCTCCATTTCTAGAGAAGACAATTGAAGCCTAAGAAAACTTTAGACCTGGGTGGGATAAAATTTGATACTGTCAAGAATTTTGAGTAACAAGATCATGATGCTAAACAAAATATCAAATAAATTGAGATGTCTTGGCTCTTCTGACAGCTACTTCACTACTCTGGTAGCTACGAGTACAACCATCGAACACTGCCCTGCAAAATCCACTGCCTGTTTTGCTCTTTGTTGCTGTTCCTCTCCTTTTTTTTTTGCAGGGGAATATAAAAAGCAGACAAGAAAAAGTGGTGGGTGGACAACCAAGGGACACAATGAGCTGATTGATGATATAACTCTTAAACTGTAAACAACTTATTTTATGACCTTTTGCAAGTCTTTCCCTAAACATCAGACTTCATTTTCTCATTTATAATCTTGAATGGGTAAAACTAGATGACTTATAAGGGCATTTTAATAGTATTAATTCTTTACTATTTATGAGAAAAGGGAACCAAGTTAGACAAAGCTGGCTAAGGCCACAAGAAATTACTGTTTCAGTTCTGTTAAATAAATTATCAATCTTTTCCCCTGTTAGTATCTATCTTATTTGTTTATTTTAATTTTAAAACATATTTTAGTCACATTTCTTTATGTACAGGGGATCAAATACAGAGTATTGTACATGTTAGGTAAGTATTCTGCCACTGAATTTTATATCTAGACCTTGATTATTTTCTTTCTTGTTTGAGAAAGGGTCATATTACATAGCCCAAATAGACTTAAAATCTGAGGTTCTCCTACCTCTGTCTATGAAAGCTTATATTCACACTTATACTATCATACCTGGCTATAGCCATAACTTTAAAGCATTATTTTAGGTAACAAATACTAAATTAATGGCTTTATATGCATTATTACATATACTCACTATGATTTCATGCACATTTTTGTAGCTCTAAAAAAACAACAACAACTAGGTTTTAGAGACATAAACTTATTTATTTAAGGTGTTCAGCTAGTTAATGGTAGAGGCAGAATTCAAGTCCAGTTTTAAAAATCAACATCTAGGTATATAACCAGGATAAACACAGCATAAAAGAAGTTGATAGGAAGAAGGAACACAGATATTGTCTCCGAGGCTTTTCAGGTCATGGAGGCAGAATGATGACAAAATTTTCTTGTTTCAGCCGAATAGAAGAGTTAATTGAGGCTTGGGCCAGCAGAATCTCCAGACAAACACTCAGGATCCCTGTTTTGGCTTGGTGCCTTAGCCTGTTTTGTTCACTTCCCTCTTTTGGTGTCTTAGCCAGTCATGTTAGTGTCTGCCATACTCAGGTTAAGACATAATCATCCTATTTTTTTTCTTTTTCCAGGTGTACATCTTCCAGCTTGTTCTCGCTGCCCAGTGGAGGCTCCTGATCTGGCCTTCTGCAGTGTCACGCTCCGTGTATTTGACAAGCTGAGTTGGACACTCTGTGTGGTAGAGTGTCAGTTTGTCAAATACCCCAAGTGTGGCTCATGCCTATCAGCTCCAGGTCCAGGATAGAGCAAATAACCTGCTGGCTATATATGAATGATTATGAAACACGAAGCTCTCTGGAGTTACTCTATGGCTTTGAGGGAACTATAGCATTTATTCAGAGGACATCAGAGTGGGAAAGATGCAGCTCTGGGGCCTACAAGTCTGGTATGCATCTGTGTACATTGTGAAAATGCCATGGACTGCACAGTGGTCTTGAAAATACATAAGGGATATGGGGAATTAGAGTATTATTTACTATTAATGTCTTCTTTCACATTCCTCTTCTTGCAGCCAGGACAGCAGAATTTTCATACAAGCATCATGAATTCTATGAGAAAGTAGGAAATAAATAACCACTGTCTGGCCTTCAGAGCACATCTTAATCTTATCTACATTTTCTCCTTTCCTCTTTGCTTTTATCCTCCTTAAAACAACCTTCTTATTTCTCCTCCCTGGACTTTCAGACCCTACCAAATTCCAATTTCTCTGGGCACTCTTGAAAGTTAACCTATACTTTTCTTTACTCCTTGGCTAACCATATATGGGTATGTGTTCTTATATGTCCTACCACCCAATATATCTTTGAAAGTTGTCAGTGAATTTTTCCAAAGTATGTTCTTGAATTCCCTATTACATTGTAAGAATCTAGAGCTTATTATACTTGATTGCTGTCTCTTCTACCATTGTCCAACATTTTAATTATTTAATAAATGTTTACCAATTAATTGATATTTTACTAGTCCATAACCTTTTGCTATATAGGTCAAATCCCAACCAGGGTTTTGAGAAAAAAATAAATAAAACTATGGCTATTCCAGTGCTATAGTGTATACAAGGTGGTAACCACAATGTTTTTTTTTTTTTCTCTGAGAAATAAGATTTAGGTCGGGGGCAGGAGGTCAAAAAGAAAAAATAGACTCAGAGGAAAATGAATTTTGGAATTATTTATTTACATAGGTCTTTTTAAACAGAATTTTCTGAGCCTTTAGTATTCTAAAGATGCACTGAACTTCTAATACAGAACTATAGAATGAACCATCTCCAATATCTCTCTCCAGAGTCTAACATTTCATAGCATATATTTTGGCAAGCTTCTCTAGAGAAGTTCCATACTCTCCCTTGGTTCTGGAGATACCTACTTTCATTCTTTAACTTTTCACCCACCAACCAGTGTCCTAAATAACAAAACCCATATTGTCACCTTATTTTTGCTCAGAATTGTTGGTGGGGTGCATCTCTTTCTAGGGATGACTTACTGGCTTACCCCGCATGGAAAAATATCATACTTTAGGGGCAAAGACCATCTTCAGAAGATGTCTGCAGCAAAGTGCACACACTGCTAAAAATCCACGGGTCTGACTTCCTGTTTTTGTTCTGCCATTGACTTGATGTATGTTACTTTTGACAAGCCGTCATTTCTCTCTGGGATTCATTTCCAAATTTGTGGTATGTGAATGTTCAGATAAGTAATCTGTAAACATTTTCACACGCAAGAATAGGAGACATTCCTGGTGGTTCCAGTGTAGGGGTTCCCTGAATTTGTGACTCACTTTACTAGGTCAATTTTAATTAACATTCTCTCCTTAAGCCCAAGGATTAATTCTAAAGAGCAGAATAAGATAAATGGTGTTTTCATGGCTTGCAGGGCTAGACTCAGCTGTTTCATGAAGGAAGCTGAGGTTTCTACTGAGTGGGACCCAGGTTGTGGAGGCTTGTAAATGAGATGGAGAACTAGTCATCTCTGTCCCTAATTATGCGTAGCTAGCATTTGTCAAGGAAGAAAATGTTGAGGCTTTGATCATGGACTTGGCAGCATCAGTGGGGTTAAATAGGGAGCACTGTCAATAACTTTTGTGTACTATTTTGGCTTTTGCAGTCATCTCAAAGTGGGAGTACCTCTTGCTGAAACCTGATCTGATTCTGTGCATATACAGAATATATAAGCAACATGGTAGTTCTCATGAAAAGTAAGGAAATCGATTTGATATGAAATACATGGGGGAAACGAAGCAATGCAAACCTGGTCCCAAACAATTTCTTTATAATGGAGTTTCATTCCAATGTACATAAAGAGTTCCTTCTCTCCTTTCCCTTTCCCTCCTCTTCCTTTCCCTTTTCTTCATTTTCCCCCATTCCTTCAATTAAAAAAAAAAAAAAAAAAAAAAAAAAAAAAATCTGTTACTCTTAACCCTCTTCACATTGTAAAAAGAATTGAGGAGTTAGAGAAGATGACCAATGCAACTAATCCAAATATTTTAGTGGTATTATACACAGACTTTGAAAAGACAGAAACTATTTCATATATACATTCATAGTGCTTTGAGAAAGAAGTGAGGCTTCTTGACAAACTTCCTGTTGCCCAGAGAAGGGTCACAAAGTAGAGGTGAAAGAAAGATGGAGTGGGGAATGGACATTATGTAGAATACGGTTTATGCAAAAATTGATTTGCTCTAGATAGGGCTGTCCATGGTATAAGAAGCGAAGTGGCATGAGTTGGTAGGTGAAAGATCAACCAAGGAACAAACAGATAACAAAAACCAAACCTTGGCTTAGTGTTACAGACCTACCAGTCCAATTACTTGGGAGTCTAAGGTAAGTGGCAAGTTCAAAGCCTACCTACTTTTAGAGGGTGAAATAAAGGTAAGCCTGGATAGGTTAGTGTGATATCAAGATAAGAAGTAAAAAGAGTACAATAGTGTAGTTCAGTGGGAAAGTACTTGGTTAACCCTGGGTTAAATTTCCTGTAAAACATACACACACACATACACACACACACACTCACACAGAGAGAGAGAGAGAGAGAGAGAGAGAGAGACAGAGAGATACAGAGACAGAGACAGAGAGACACAGAGAGAGACAGAGACAGAGACAGAGAGAGACAGAGAGACATAGAGAGACACAGAGAGAGACAGAGAGAGAGAGAGAGAGAGAGAGAGAGAGAGAGAGATCGCAGCAAAGTGTGTGTATGATCTCTATTCCTAGGGGTGCTTACCATTTTAGTCTCACTTAAATATTTTTGGATAGGTCTTACCATTTATTGAGAGAAGACCAACACAACTGAAGTTGCCATCATGATTATGCATTTATTAACATCAAAAGGATACAAGTGCATTATACTCACAGTGTAGCAATAGCATTATCAATTAAAAGTCATCTGGCCCTAGAGAAAGGGGAGTAATCCTGAATATGGGTGTTTGCCTGAGTTGGTAAGACTGAGACAGATCTGATTTTATTCTTTCATGTGATGCCTGGAGGCATGATAAAGAGCCTCTACTACTATGGGAATGTCTCTGATGTTTGGAGAGGAGTTATGAAGGCCCCAGAAAGAAAAGTGTCCCATGGCAAGCCTAGAAGCTAGATTTCTTGAGGTGCACATAGTATATTCTTAGCCAAACCCAGGATTTCTCAATGGCCCCAGAATTGACAGGCTAGATAGAACTTTAGGTTGTCTAGGAAAAGAAGAAGCCAGGGAGAAAGCTACGTTGAAGGCAAGAACTGAATAAGTCACAGGTAATTTTGCCAGTAGACCTTGACTTAGTAGGGGCATTTTAGCAGATGTTATTTTCTTCAGTAGCAAGAACTTCTTAGTTTCTGGGAACTGTGTTCAGCAGGCAGGAATAGTCATTGTAGGATCATCAGAGTAGTCATTGATCAGAGCCTGGGAATCCAGTTCATTATTGAAGTACTCACTTGCAATGGTAGTCACTCTTGAGGTTTCTTCAGAGTTGCTTCTCTCCCTGGCAAACACCCTAGGAACCAAGACCCAGTTCCTCATGAGAAAAATCTTAGGGCTTATATCCTGGTTTTCTAGCATCCCACCACCTATGTTCTTATTCACTGAATCTCAGGATCCTGCTAAACAGGGACTGTGAGAACAGAAAGTTGGTATACCTAAATCATCTTGTATGTTCACTGATCCAGGACACAATATGAGGACATTTATCTGAGAGGGTAAAATATTTTCTGACCCTGAAAGACTATTAGGACTAGTTTCTAGGTTTTCTGTCAATGACCAGCAGAACTGAGGGCAGGTAATGGTTAATAAGTTAGAAAAGGAGATGGTATCTTACCTGCTCACTTCATAGACATACTCTAAAAAATAAGGAAGATTCAGGTCAGAAACTTAGATGGAGAGTGTACAAAATCTAATCATGGAATCTGAGTACCTGTCCAAAGATGGGGGAGGAAACAGAAGATAATTCTAAGTATCATCTTTTTAATATTGAGAGGTTTTGTCATGAGTTGAAATATAGGGATGTAGATTTGTTGGAGAAGTGGAAGGTATACATGTTTGATTTCCATCCCCTTTGGCATTTCTGACTCAGAACACCAGGCTGAAGATGTTGCTTGGTGTTGGTAAAGGGAGCTCTTCACTCAGTAGTCTCATCAAAGATTCGCAGAAAATTCTGTGGGAAACTTGGTTGCCCAGTCACAGCCCAGGAAAAATGCATTGAATTTGGTTCCATGTCTGGAACCATAACCCAATCTATTTTCAAGCACAGTAATGCCCACCTATTATTCAAGAAAGGGGTCAGTTGTTACATATATATCATATATGAAAAAGGTGATGTTTCATTGAATAAAAAACCTAACTACATAAAGTCTTAAAACTAAAAGGGCCCTAAGTAGATAATCATTGCTTCTTAAGTATCTGTGGAGAACTGTCCTCTATTTCATAGGATTATCTTGGCAGAAAGATGGCCATTTCTTGATATCTCAATCTGCCCTTTAGATGGTTAAAATCTTTCAGAGTAGCAACTGGAAATTCATGTACTAAACTACAAGAAAGTTAACAATGCAAAGTATAAGACCTCCCATTTCCATGTTTTGTCCTCTCCACTGATTGGGAAATTCTGTATACCACATCTGTTCTTTTGTCTTTATATACTCAGAATCTGTAATACAAATTATTCTCCGTAACTACAGACTAAATTGAATTACTGCTGTGAAGCTATCTCTCTTAAAGAGAAGGGAGCCTTAGAAACAAACATTCCAATCTCCCTCAACCCTGTGTTTTCCATACTCAGTAAATGACTTTGACAACAGTGTCTTCATCAGGCAGTTCCCTGATCAAAACAGTTAAGTTAATCTTAGAAATGTTGAGGAGCCCAGTGAAGAAATTCTTTAGGTTGAAATTTAAAACCTCCTATAGTTAGAAAGGAACTTTTATTCTCCCCTGTATTTCATTATCACTCAGCTACTTGAATTTTTCTTTATGATGATTCACACTCATCTGCAATTTAGGCCTATGCACTTATGCTCTGGTGGATTCACTTTCCTGGACTACTGTCCCTTCACATATTGTCTTTATTTAATATGACCTAGTTCTACTTAGACCTTCTGAAAGACTTTGTTGATTATTCCAGCTTTGACTTATTTTCAGTTTGAGTTCAATATTTTCTTCTTTACATTTCGGATCATTACTCTTTCAGTGTTATTGATAACTTCTATCTTTCAACCTAGAAATCCACACGTAAATGGCAAGCAACTTGAGGGAAGCTTCTCTTGCATTCTTACAAGGTGACTTACAAAGATAATTGTACTTGGTTGGGTACCCTGGACTTTTATATTCTGTTCCATAAATCTTACATCATTGTTTGCAGAGACAATGAACATCCATCTCTTTTTATCTCTATCATTACTCTAAAACTAGTCTTCTAGCTCATTGGAATGTTAGAAGTAGAGCATCATCAGAATGTAGACCAGTGTAATGTTGGAAAGAATGAATAAGCAATACCCAACTCTCCTTACTTACACTTACCTTGTTGGAATGTCCTGCGGCAGAACATAATATAAGCTATGGTGAAAACTACTATGCAGCAAAGGGAGATGATGGAAATTATGGCAAAGGTTGGCAGGTTCCTTCCTAAAAGATAAAATAATACTAAGTTCTATTTGGTTAAAAATTACATCAGTCAGTGGTCTTACTCACTGCTGGACCTTGCGTGTCATAATAACAACATATAAGGCAAGATGTGCCCCTGGTATGACAGTAGAAGACCATTATAGGATAACTAACAGCTTTCTGATTGGAATTGAGAACTGCTCCACAGAAGGGAATATCATGCCTGTTACTGTAATCCTGGCCAAAATACATGGCTTGGACTGTCATAGACCCTAGAATAGAACTTGCTTTGTTTATTTTTATAAATAGTCAGTTTGCTATTTGAAAATTTATACTTATATCCATAGACATAGGCTTCTCTCAATATTGGACAGAGGAGTTTGGTTTCATTGGACAGAAATCAATCCAGAGATGTATAACTGATGAAAGTGCTTAGAAGAGACTGAGTGCTCATTGCAAAATGGTATATCTTTATTATCACACAGAGAGGGGGAGGGAGAAGGGGCTCAGAGAACATCATGAAAGAGAAAGCAGAAAGGTTAAGAGCCAGGCAATGAGAAGGAGTGTGGTGAGATGCTGTTTTATGGACGTGAAAGGGATATTGCATGCATGGAAGGATTTATAGTAACTGGGGTTACCTGCTCAAGATGCACATAAGATCAAGCCAAAAGCCTTGCATAGGTAGTAGAGTTGCTCTTCAGGCCATACTCCTTACTAAAGAGTTACTGACAATTGATAGCTTCTGGAAGAGAGATATTCATTCTTTTTTCAGTGTGATCCCACTGAGAGGTTCCCATACCCACAATGGATGGCCCCAAAGTCATGCACTAATCATATGTAGTAGGTTATCTAAAACGAAGACATGAAGTTAGGAGGAAGAATGTTGTAGAGTATTTGGTTGGAGTTGGAAGAGAGAAATGAGAGGTGTATACAGTCATATGTCATTTTATACACATATGAAATTATCAAGAATAAAGAAATTATAATAAAAGTATTGAGTATTTATTCAGTAATTTTTAAAATACAAAATTTAGTGGAAAGTGTGGTGCACATGTTTAATCTTGGCATTTGGGAGGGAGAGGCAGGCAGATCTTTGTGAGTCTAAGGCCAGACTGTTCTACATAGCTGGTTCCAGGACAGCTAATGCTACATAATGTCTCAATAATGCAATATTTTTATCTAAGAATTATTAATAATGGCCCAAATAGGAAGTTTTGTAGTTAACATTTGAGAATAAAATAAATACATGTATTGTTAAACACACATACATACACCAATTACCTCGCAATGGATATATATATATATATATTCATATGAGACCACCATTGACTCTGACAAACACCCTGAGAAGAAGAAGTCTGGTACAAAAATGCATAATTCTATTCTTTTATAAGAGTACAAAATATCTTAAAATAAGACATGGAAATAGTGACTGGGAAAATAAATATTTTGGTGAGGATTAGGGAGCAAGAAGTATGCACAGCTTTTCAGATTTTTAAATATTAATCTAGCCATATATTATCTGTATGCTATGTCTCAGTAAAAGTTTACTAATTTAAAAAGCAGCCAAATAAATGAATAAAAATTGGGCTCTGGGGAAACTCTTAGTATCAGCCTACAGTGTCTTGAGGTTCTGAGAGAGCCAAAGAGAAAAACAAAATCCCACACTCTTAAGAAAATCTAGATAAGAGATCAGTGGGTTGATACCCTCCCACATCCCACAGCCTTCCTGTCTCTCAGGAGGTCTGCTGTAACCGGGCACACAGGGACTCCTGCCCAAGTACCATGCCAGTTGGGATACCCACAGAACACAGCTGACTCAAGACTCACTCCCTCTGCATGAGCTCCATCTTCCTTCTGGTCTGCTCCTTGACCCGGGTCAGATTGGTGGACCTGCTCCCCTCCTACACCCCACAGCCTGCCTGTCTCCCAGAAGGTGTACAGTAACCATGGACACAGCCTGCCTGTCTTTCAGCAGGTTTACCCTAATCAGGGATACAGGAGCCCCCAACCCCAACCAGAGACAGCATTGCATACCCCACAGGAGGCAAACTCCAACCCAGATTACTGAGCTCTACCTGCTTCCAAGGAGGCAGGCTCTTAGAGACCACAAGGCCAGTTAACACCAGAGGTAACCAGATGAGGAGAGGCAAGCACAAAAACATAAGTAACAGAAACCAATGCAAGCTGGCATCATCAGAACCCAGTTCTTTCACCACAGCAAGCCCTGGATACCCTAACAAACCTGAAAAGCAAGATTCTGACCTAAAATCCGATCTTATGAAGATAATAGAGGCCCTTAAGGAAGTTATAAATAACTCCCTAGGGTTGAATTAGGGGAAAAAAATGAAGAAATTGAGGAGGGTTGACCTCATAGGAAGATCAGTGGTGTCAACTAACTCGGGCTCCTGGGAGCTTGCAGAGACTGAGCCACCAACCAGGCATCATACTGCTGGTCCAAGGCCCCTGGCACATACAGCAGAGGACTGCCTCATCTGTCTTCAGTAGGAGAAGATGCCCCTACTAATCCTTGAGAAACTTGAGGCCCAGGGAAGAGGGATCTCTAGTTGGGGGAAGGGGAGCACCCTTTTGGAGGAATAGGAGAGGGGGAATGGGACGAGGAACTGTGGGGTGGGGGACCAGGAAGAGGCAATGGCTGGGATGTAAATAAATAAAACAATTAATAAAAAATAAAATAATAAATAATAAATAATAAAAAAAGAAAGAAAAAAATCTAGACAAATGATCAGAGATCCAATGTCAGAACAATTTCTTGTACAGCCCTTGGTTATTTTTTTCATGCCCGTGTGTGTGTGTGTGTGTGTTGGCTATAGCCAGATTTCCATGATTTTCATGGGGCCAAGACAGGGAGCTTTCTTTTACCTTGCCTTAAGTAGAAAAAATAGTATTCTGATTCACCAGCTTTTCAAAAATACTATATTCATGAGATTCTGGCTTTAAGCCATAAAGACTTTTCTTGATAGTACTCCTCAGCCCAATTCCCAGCTTCCTCTTTTCTAAAAAATATTTCCACTCAGAATTTTAGGGCACCTTGATTGTTAATACTGTCAATCAGAAAGAATCTAGATGCATCAAGAAGACAAGCCTCTTGGCATTATCTTAACTGTGGGCACCATTCTTCTAGAGCCTGGCATAATGAGCTGAATAAACAAAAGCAAGCAAGCTGAATACCAGCACTCTCTGCTGTCTGGTTGTGGATCTGATGTGAAATCTACCATGACTTCTTGCCATGATAGACTGAACCTTTGAGCTATGAGTGCAGATGAACCTTTCCTTCCTTAAGCAGCTTTCATCAAGTCCTTTGTTGTGGAAATGAGGTAAGAAACTAATACAGGTGTAGAAATAGTTGAAGGAATATACTGTGTAAAGATTCCAGTTCTAAGTCTTTTTTACTTCCTGTATGATCATTTAGGCCAGATAATGGTCCTTCCTTCAAAGGTGTTCGCACCCCAATTTCTAGAATTGCATGTAATATGAAGAATAATTAAGGTTAAAGGCAGAATTAAGGTTGATAGCTATCTGCAGTTAAAATGGGAGATTATTATTAATATTTCTGATTGGCTCAATGTAATTGTAAGGATCAATTTAAGAGTGGAGGTAGGAGATACAAGAGAAGATAAGCATCAGAGGGAGATTTGAATCCATTATATTGCTAATTTTGAAAATAGATAAAAGAGGTCATGAATCAAGGAATGTGGGTAGCTTCTGCATAGTGGAAAGTATCAGGGAATGGATCCTTTCACAAAGTTTTCAGAAGTAATATTGCACTCCTGGCACCTGATTTTATCTCACTAATAATTATGTCAGACTTTTGATTACCATACATATATGATAACATATTTCTGTCATTTTAATGTACAAAACTTGAGGTGAGGCTTTACATCAGTCACAGGAAAGTTAATACAGGAATTTAGTCAAATCATTAAGTGCCACTGGAATTTACTTTCCTCATAATTTAAATGAGACTTTGAATGATATCCAATATATTTTAGTTTTTTACTTTAATTTAGTAATAATCAGCATTCAAAATAACAGATTCATCATATTTAGTTTTGATTGATTTTTTTTTCTCCGTCACTGCCTGCTGCCTTCTCGCCTCCTCCTTCTAGTAGTTCCCATTTCGTGTCACATGTGTTCTACTTCCTCCTCACCTCCTTCCTTAAACTAGTTTTTTTTTTTTAAAGGCAGGGGTTAGGGAGATGGCTTAGTGATTAATATAATTAGTATTTAAGTAACACCAGAGTCCACTTTCCCATCACCCATATAAAAATCAGACATAGTCAGGAGAATCTGTAACCACAGTGTTCAGGGACAGAGACACATGAATCTTTCGGTCTTGTTGGCCAGCCAGTCTAGCCAAGATGGTGAGCTCCAGGCCAATAAGAGACTCTGTTTCAAAAAAATAAGATAGAGAACAATAGAAGGTGCATCTAAAGAAGACCTTTTGTCTCCATATGAGCACATACAAGCAAACATGTGCATTTTGTGCATATACATGTATATTATACTAAACACATGCAAATACCACACACGAACACACACACACACGCACACACACACACTCGCTTGCTTGCTTTTCTGCCTTCAGCCTCTGAAGTAGAAACTTCTGGTTTTTTTGGACAGTCAGTTATGTCAAATGATTTGCTGGGATATATATGTGAAAGGACATTTTGCTAAAGCAGACATATGAAAGCATGTTTTCCTAAAGCAGACACAGGTAAAATGATGTTTTGCTATAGCAGATACATGAAAAGATGTGTAATGAAGGAATATAAATATGATCCCACGGACAGTGGGAGCTTAAGCATTGGTTTGGTTTGCTCTGCCTCGCTATTCTTCGCTAAAGACAGTCATGTATTGGCAGAGTCATGCAAGCCCTCTGACATCAGACATGGAGTTATGGAGTGACAGAACTTTGGAGCTTGTCTTTCTGGGTTTCAGTCTTTCTTTGGTCTAGTATTTCCTTATTCTGCCACATTTCTCACTTTTATAATGGTAATCTATACTATGTGCTATTGTATATTAGATATAATTGCCTTTTGATTTTTAAAAAAATTTATTGGATATTTCATTTTTATATTTCAACTGTTATCTCCTTTCCTGGTTTCCCCTCCAGAATCCCCCATCCCCTCCCCTCCCCCTGCTTCTATGAGGGTGCTACCCCAAGCACCTACCCACTCCCACTTCACCACCCTGGAATTTCCCTACACTGGGGCATCAAGCCTTCACAGGACCAAGGGCTTCCCCTCCCATTGATGCCAGATAAGGCCATATTCTGCTACATATGCAGCTGGAGCCATGGGTCCCTCCATGTGTACTCCTTGGTGGTGGTTTAGTCCCTGGGAGCTCTGGGGATTCTGGTTGGTTGATTTGTTGTTGTTGTTTTTTTTTCCTATGAGGTTGCAAGCCCCTTCAGATCCTCTAGTCCTTGCCCTTGGAGGACCATTGGGATCCCTGTGTTGATGGTTGGCTGCAAGCATCCACATGCGTATTGGTCAGGCTCTGGCAGAGCCTCTAAGGAGACAGATATATCATTTTGTGTTATTGTATATTAGACATAATTTCTTTTTGATTTTATAGGTCATTATAATGAAGAGATTGCCTTAAGTCTCAGAAAAGACTTTGGACCTTTAAATTGTGTTCTGACTGTTCAAGGCTATGGGGACTTTGGAAGTTGTACTAAAGGAATTTTGCATTATGATGTGGCCAACAGACTATTGAAGCTATGGAGTAGAATGTGGTGGCTTTAGTGAGATGTTCCTAATGAGTCTTGGGAACAGGAATACTTGTTCTCCAGTTAAGTGCTGTTTGGGCAATATTAGAAGGGATGGTCCTGTTGGAGGAAGTATGCCACTGGAGGTGGGCTTTGAGGTTTCAAAAGCCACGTTCTACCTCCAGTTTATTCTCTTGGCTTGTTTGTGGTTGGACTGATGTGCTCTCAACTGCCTGCTATGTGCTACCAGCTCCACTCCACTATCATGTACTCTAACCCATTAAAACTGTAGTCTCAAACTAAATCCTTCCTTCTGTAAGTTAGCTTGGTCATGATGTTTCATCTTATTAATAGAAAACTAATACACACATCAAGGCTCTAGGGAAACAAGGGGCCAATCACAAACCCAGTTTATAACAAGAAATAATAAATATTAGGTACTTAATTAAATGAAGCACAGAATGAAAGAACAGTATACAGCATTAACCAAAGAGTTTGTTTTTAAGATAGATTAAGATTAATAAACTAGGCTAAGCAAACCAAAAGAAAGAGAATGAAGCTTCAAATTAATAAAATTAAAGATTAAAAGAGACTTCAATGAAATCAGAACGATCATTAGATGATATAAAAAAAACTTGAAAACTTTAAAAATTTGATTGGTTTCCAGATGCATATGACTTATTTTAATAGTTACTTTTCTGTTGCTGTAATAAAACACCATGACCCAAGGCAATTCTCAGAACCAGGAATTTAATGTGGCTTATGGTTCCAGATGGATAAGAGACTGTCACAGCATGGAGCATGACAACAAGCATGGACATGGCAGCAGCAGCAGGAAGCTGTAAGATCACATCCTTCAACATTGAACACAGTGCAGAGAAAGAAATCTGGAACTGAGTTGAGGCTATAAACTCTAAATGTGATGTACTTCCTCCAGAAAGGTCACACTATTTTTCTAAATAGTGCCATCAACTAGGGACCAAAAACTCAAATAATAAACCTCTGGGGGACAATGACATTCAAGCCATCACATTCCACTCTCTGACCCTGATTATGTTTAAAGGCACATCATAATATAAAATTTGCTTAGTCAAACATTAGAAGTCCTCACAATCTGTGACAGTCTCAAAACTACTTAAAAGTGTCTCCTCAGACTCAAGAAAATTTCTTAACTGGAGCTTCTTGTAAAATTAAAATATATCACATACTTTTAGCATAAAATGGCACAGAATACACATTAGCTTTCCAAAAGGGAGGAGTCAGGACATAGTGAGAAAATAATGGACAAAGAACTAAAACATAGCAGGGCAAACATCAAATCATCTGGCCTTGTTACTGGTGCCACAGGAGTTATCTGACTCTTCTACTGATGCTTTGCTGCCTACCACAGGCATTCCTTCTTGGCCTGTTACAACTCCTTATTTGCTGCTCTTCTTGGCAGATGTTTCATGGCTCTAGCATCACCGAAATCTTGGGGTATCCAATACCATTTAAGCTTTAATTTTATAGCATTAGACCATGTACTTTGGGGTGGCATGTTTCCTTCTTAGGCTGTTCATGCAGAGACTGCCCTGCCAACCCATTTCCTGGTCTTAGGGGCTGTTATTTTCAATCAAGTCTAAGATATAACTTTGCTGACTACACCTATCTCAATTGGCAGTGATTGTTTTCAGAGCCTGAAATATATCATTCTGTATTCTCCTGGATTTTAGTGTTGCTGATGAATGATCTGATGTTATACTTGACATTTATGCCTCAATGCTTCAAACTGAGGTCAGTGAGGTGGCATTTTCCATGTACATCTTTTAGTTGGTACTTTATTTGGATGTGTATTTCTTTCTCTAGGTTTGGAAAATTCTTGGCTATAATTTCATTGATTATAGTATCTAAGCATTTTTACTCTGTCTGAGCCTTTTGACTTATTTTTGCTTCTTCTTTTACTGTATGGATTATTAGGTTTGGTCTCCTGAGTGTATCTATGATTTCTCAAATATTTTAGTCATATTTATTAATGTTTTCTTTACGTATATCATTATGTTTTATTTTCTTTACATTGTTATCCATTTTTGAAATTTATTCTTCTGTCTGGTCTTATTTGTTTATGATGATTTCTGTTGTGTGTTTTGTTATATTTATTAATAGAGCATCTGCCTAGCATGTTTAAGATCACTGGTTCAATACCCAGTATCACAAAAGAAATATGCCTTCAATGATACAAAGACAGAGCATAAAACAATGAGTTATAGCTATCAAAATATTTCACACTGAATAATCAGAATAGATACTTGATGGGTACCTGGAATCATAGATGGTTTGTAGTATGTCTAGAACTAACATCTGGTTGTAAGACGATGAAAGAAGTTCACTATCTTAAGAATCAATTTAGACATGCTATTGCAAATTAGCTGACTATCTGTTTGTGATAAGGTACACAATATTTTCTCAGGGATTAAAATCCCCAAGTTCCTGTCTTGGGAATATTTGAGAATTTTGAAGAATAAGAATTAGGTGTGACCTGCTTTAAAAGCCGTTAGTTAAAAGTTAAAAGTAGTGGGAGGGAGAGAGTGCTTTGATCTTTACCTATCTCATTACCTGTCTCCTTAGGAGAACTAGCTGAGTTCATAACCCTAGTTCTAATTTTTTTTTTCAGTGCTTGAGAAGTGTATTGCCATGGTAATAGAAAACAAACTAACAATACATTTCTTTCTTTCTTTAATCACAATCTGACTTTTTTCATTCTTGTATCTTTACCTTTCCCTTTCTATCCTGCCTACCTAATTCATCTCCTGGGCTGTTCATTGATGGTTCGTGGAGCTGAATCCCACATAGAGTTTATGAATCACAGTCTTCAGAGAGAGTCAAAGTAGAATGATAGAATTTCTAATGTTATGCTTACCTGGGCCAACAAAGGTCTCCTTAGGTTTTTCAGTCACATTAGTTGTCAACATTGAACTCGCTCTAGTTGTTGCTATGAAAACAGAGAATCAAGGTCAGAGGCCTCCCTTGCACTGTGAGGGTAGGAGGTGGTAGAAAAGGCTTTATGTCTTTGCTGGAGACCTCTTGGAATCTATACTGTACTATGAGGTAAAACATTTCACTTTCTTACTATAAGGGTGGTCTGTGGAAAGCAGATATACAAAGAAGAAGTAATAAGCCCATAGTCACATAGTCATGACGCTTTCTTTTTGCTTCGTGATTCTACTTCACTCTCTTTGCTACATTCCTTTACTACCATGATCTCCCTGAGTAAAACAGTAATCTCTTTGCCCGAATTCAGTGGAATTTCATATCCTCAGTTTTCATACATCATCTTAAAGCACTGTTGTAACAAAGCCCTAGTATAACTTACCTTCGAAAGCGAATTGTATGGTTGTAAGTGCTTCAGTATTGATTATAGGTGGGTTAAAGGGGTCTGTAAGGAAAAAAAGAACCTGGTCAAGGAATCTGGTAACCTTAGATAAACTAGACAAATTTCGAATTTAAGGTAAACATAGTCAGATTCATGATTGGACCTCTCAACCCTCCCTCATGATGCTGGCAAGTACTATTGCCTGTTCATTGCACATCACTCCAAGCCTGGGTTCATAAGCCAAGGTTCATAGACTTTCAATGAATCAGAATCTTCAGTGGAAAAGGTGAAAATTTGGCAGAGGAAATGTATTTTAGTTTTCACTGACTTTTAGCTAAAATATAATGATTCATTCTTGATAAAGACTTCAGAAGTCTAACAAAGAAGGTGTTAGTGGGTGGCTTCAATGAAAACGGTGAAGTAATGACTTTAACAAATTTACCCCCTCACAGAAATAAAGGCATAACTGAAATATTTTGATTTTGTCATTTTCCAAGAATTTTGGAAATTGGTTCATAGGAATTTATGGTGTATTTATGAAAGAGAAACAGCTGGTTTTTGTAATAACATGAAGCTTTGTGGTATTTCAACTTACCTCACAGTTAATAAAAAATTAATACCCTATTTCAGATACAAAAGTAAGCAGTTCATTCCAAAAATACTACCTTTATTTGACCTACTTGATGATTTTCTGAGAAAAAAAAAAAACAAACGTGAATTCAAAGGTTTGTGTTATTTAGCACCTATAGTAAAAAGTCTTTCACTATGGCTAGGAGAATACTTGTCACACAGATGCCTAAGACAATGGATATCAGTTTGAGGAAAGAAGATACTAACCAAGAATTTTTAAAGGAAATGTTCACAAATAGATATTCCCCAGGAAGCTTGAAAAGTCTGATGACTTCCCACAGTGAAGGATCACATACCCTTTCATAAAGTCTTTCTCATATTCAGAAAAAAATATAAGAAAGGCATAAGGACACACAGTTAGCCTTAGGTTTCATATTAGCAGAAAATAAAAAAAGGTGCCATAATTGTAAAGTGACTATACACTGATATCTTAACTAAACAAGCAACATTGTTCTCCACTGAATAATACATGATTTATTTGCTCCTGGAAATTAAGAAAATCTCTAACCAGTCATTAACTGACCTCTAAGTTAATCAAATAGTGAGTTCAGTGACTACTCATAACAATGAATACACAAGACTATACAACATTAGTTTTTAAAAATCATCACATCCTGAACAAACAAACAAACAAACAAACAGGTAAGAAGAACATGTTTGGGTAGCATAGAAAAACCCCATTTAAAACACAAACAAACCCCAGATGAAAATGAGGGAAAAAAAAAACCAAGATACTTCCGAAATAAATAATGTGCATGAGAATATTCTCTAATAGAATGGACGCATAAGAAATGTCAAAAGCCATTCTTTAAACTAAAATAAAGGGGCAGTGGACGATATCCACAACTAATATGAAGAAATAAAAAAGCACCAGTAGAGATAACTATACTGTTAAGTGTTAAATATTGAGTCTAAACATACTTTTGTAACCTGAAATAAAAAAAAAAAAAAAAACACTTTACAAAACAGTATTTCAAAATCAATACTTATACCATTATAATACACTAAGATGTAATTTACAGTAATGGTAGAATTAAAAGATAAGAAATTGAGCTGAATAAAAGCAATCTTTTGTATATTATAAAATTAAATTGTAATAAATCCAATAAATTAAGAGTTGATGATATCCCACTGAGAGAAAATAATGAAAATACTTAGTAAATGTCTTAGTTAGGATTTATATTGCCATGATAAAACACCATGACTTAAAGCAACTTGGGTTAGAAAGGGTTTATTTCAGCTTATATGCCTCAGGTCATACTATATCACTTAGAGAAGTCATGGCAGGGACTCATATTAGGACCTAGAGGTAGGAATTTGAAGCAGAAACTATAGAATAATGTTGCTTACTTACTCAACTTGCTTTCTTACAGCATCTAGGACCACAAACTAAGGGGCTGGTGCTGTCTGTAGTGAATTACACCACAGGCTTCACAGGTCATTCTATTAGGGACATTTTCCCAGTTGAGGTTCCCTCATACAAAATGAATAGATTGTGTGCAGTTGATATGAAACTAGTCAGCACAGTAAACTAAGCAATAACGGAACTATATAGACTAGAAATTACCTATTAAATATCAAAGATAGAGGCAATGGATGAATGAAGAAATAAATATAAAGGATAAAGATTACAAATAGGAAAGTGTAGACAAAATACTACTTTATTAATAATTAGATTAAATATAAGTAGAAAATCTCAGATTTAAAGGCAGAGTCTCAGATTATCATATCTAGCTATATAACATCCTTGCTTAGTACTCAAAGGAAAAAAGATTTTAAAGTAAATGAATGTCAAAAGCATACTAAGCAGTCTTTAGACAAGATATAGATAGAATGACTATACTGATGTAAGACAAACTTAATTTGAGAAAAACATTTTATTAGGTACAAAGAAGAACAATGTATAATCTTAAAAATTTCTTTTTATGAAGGAGAAAATTCACTTGTAAATATATACTGGTAGTATACAGTCCCCCAAATTCATGAAGAAATGATTAGTAGAGTAGGACGGAGACAAAGTTAATTAAATACTAATAATTTGAATTCAATATCTCACTTTAAATGATGTGTATAACAATGAGAAACAGGTTCAAGTTTGAACAACACTGTTAACCAACAGTGGCATATACAGAACATTTGATATAATAATAGCAAAGTAGCTACTATTATCCACTACACATGGAGAACTACTCGACAAAGACCATATTCTGTGTATAAAACAAATCCCAGTAAAATTTAAAATTATCTGAAATAACGCATCCTCTCCAACTGAGTAAAATAAAACTACAAGGCCTGAAGTACTGGTTCAGTGATTAAAAGTTCTTTAAACTCTCACAGAGGACCTGGTTTTGGCTTCCAACACTGACATAACCACATATTATCATATATAGATCAAGTTCCAGAGAATCTATGTCATCTTCAGACCTCCCCAGGGATGAGGCAGGCACTTGGTACCTGCATATTATGGTTATTTGAATGGAAATGGCCCCTATGGGCTCATGTACTTGAAAACTTCATTGCTAGTTGGTGCAACAACTTGGAAAGGATTAGGATGTGTGGACCTGTTGGAAGAAATATGTCTCTGGGGGTGTGCTTTGAAGTTTCAAAAGACTTGTGTCATTCCCCGTGTCCTCTTTTTCAGACTCCTGCTTTCAGATCAAGATGTGAGGTTTTAGATGTTTCTGCAGCCATGCCTTTGCTTTGGTGTCATGGAATCTAACCCAGGGAAGAGAGATGCCTGGAGTTGGGGGCGAGCACCCTCTCAGAGGCAAAGGGGTTGGGGGATGGGGTGAAAAACTCTGGGAAGAGTTACAGGGGGCAACATTTGGGATGTAAATAAATGAAACAATTAATTAAGAAATTAGTAAAAACAAAAGAAAGAAATTGTAAGCTCAATCTATTTACTTCATAAGTTTGTTAAAGTATTGTATTATAGCAATAAAAAGTAACTAAGATACATATACATGAACATAAAATATTCATATGTTTAAAATGATAAATAAATCTTTAAAAACAGAAATGTTAATTTTTAAAGATGAATGAGGAAATAAAATTACATAATTTAAACAAGTAAAAACTATTTGGATTGCTAATTAAACAACTACTAACAAGGAAAAGATCAAGCTCAAGTGTCTTCACAACTCAGTTCTTCCAGACATTATACATATTAAAGAGTGTTTGGTGGGATATGCTACAAAACACAAGTACTAAGATAGAAAATAGGTTAGACTTCAACAAAATTAGAAACTTTGGGGGCCTTAAAGGGTACTATCATGAAAATAAAAAGACAACATATTGGGTTGGAGAGATGGCTTAATAGTTAAGAACACTGGCTGCTCCTGTAGAGGACCTGGGTTTGATTCTCAATACCCACATGATGACTTGCAAACATCTATAACTCCAGATCTAGAGCATTTGATTCCTTTTCAGACTTCTTTAGGCACGAGACATATATATGGTACACGGGCTTACTTGTAGGCAAAACACTCACAACATAAATAAATCTAAAAAATTGTAAAAAGACAATATGAAGAATGGAGAAATACTTACAAATAATGAATTTCATAAGACCATAGTTTTCCAAATAAATAATTTACACTCACAACTCAAGAGTAATTAGACGAATATAATTTTTAAAGGTCTCAAGTATTTAGATCTGCAGTTATCATAGAAGGTTGAAGTCATTACAATATCTGATTTCAGAACATATCACAGAAGTATACTAAGCAAAACCAGCACAATACTGCTATAAAAAGACACAGGTCAGTAAAACAGAGTCCTGGAAATAAACTAATATGTGTGAAACCAAGTAATTACTTGTAAATGTACAAAATCACACCAGAGAAACAATAGCCTTTTCAATAAACATAAACAAACTCAAAGAAAAAAGCCACATAGTCATTTCATTAGATGCTGAAAAAGCATTTGACAAAATTCAACATCCCTTCATGATAAAAGTCTAGGAAAGATCAGGAATTGAAGGAGCATACCTATACATAGTAAAAGCAATATACAGCAAACCAGTGGCCAACATCAAACTAAATGGAGAGAGACTCGAAGTAATCCCACTAAAATCAAGGAGTAGGCAAGGCTGCCCTCTCTCTCCCTATCTATTTAATATAGTACTTGAAGTTCTAACTAGAGCAATTAGACAACAAAAGGAGGTCAAAGGGATACAAATTGGAAAGGAAGAAATCAAAATATCACTATTTGCAGATGATATGATGGTATATTTAAGTGACCCGAAAAACTCCACCAGAGATCTGCTACAGCTGATAAACACCTCCAGCAAAGTGGCTGGATACAAAATTAACTCAAGCAAATCAGTAGCCTTCCTATACTCGAAGCATAAACAAGCTGAGAAAGAAATTAGGGAAATGACACCCTTCACAATTGTTACAAACAATATAAAGTATCTTGGTGTGACCCTAACCAAACAAGCAAAAGATCTATACGACAAGAACTTCAAGTCTCTGAAGAAAGAAATTGAAGAAA
Organism: Rhynchomys soricoides; assembly: GCA_019843965.1. Lineage (NCBI taxonomy): Eukaryota > Metazoa > Chordata > Mammalia > Rodentia > Muridae > Rhynchomys > Rhynchomys soricoides. Next base: position 4,435,718 of record JADRCH010007604.1, on the reverse strand, counting down.
GCCTCAGAAGATGGAAAGATCTCCCATGCTCATGGATCGGCAGGATTAACATAGTTAAAATGGCCATCCTGCCGAAAGCAATATACAGATTCAATGCTATCCCCCTCAAAATCCCAACCCAATTCTTCATAGACCTAGAAAGAGCAATTCTCAAATTCATATGGAATAACAAAAAACCCAGGATAGCAAAAACTATTCTCAACAATAAAAGGACTTCTGGGGGAATCAGCTTCCCTGACTTCTAGCTGTACTATAGAGCACTAGTGATAAAAACTGCACAGTATTGGTACAGTGACAGGCATGTAGATCAATGGAATAGAATTGAAGACCCAGAAATGAACCCACACACTTACAGTCACTTGATCTTTGACAAAGGAGCTAAAATCATCCAGTGGAAAAAAGACAGCATTTTCAACAAATGGTGGTGGTTCAACTGGCAGTCTACATGTAGAGGAATGTGAATTGATCCATTCCTATCTACCTGTACATAGCTCAAGTCCAAGTGCATAAAGGACCTCCACCTAAAATCAGATACACTGGATCTAATAGAAAAAAAAGTGGAGAAAAGTCTTGAACACATGAGCACAGGGGAAAAGTTCCTGAACAGAACATCAATGGCTTATGCACTAAGATCAAGAATCTACAAATAGGATCTCATGATATTACAAAGCTTCTGCAAGGCAAAGGACACTGTAAATAGGACAAAACAGCAACCTACAGATTGGGAAAAGATTTTTACCAATCCTACATCTGATAGAGGGCTAATATGCAAGGTATACAAAGAACTCAAGAAGCTAGACTTCAGAGATCCAAATAACCCTATCAAAAAATGGGGAAGAGAGCTAAACAGAATTCTCAACTGAGGAAACTCGAATGGCCAAGAAGCACCTAAAGAAATGTTCAACATCCTTAATCATCAGGAAAATGCAAATCAAAACAACCCTGAGATTCTGCCTCACACCAGTCAGAATGGCTAAGGTCAAAAACTCAGGTGACAGCAGATGTTGGCGAGGATGTGGTGAAAGAGGAACACTCCTCCATTGCTGGTGGGATTGCAAGCTGATACAACCTCTCTGGAAATCAGTTTGGCGGACCCTCAGAAAAATGATCATAATACTACCTAAGGACCCAGCTATTCCACTCCTGGGCATATACCCAGAAGATGCTCCAACATGTAAAAAAGACACATGTTCCACTATATTCATAGCAGCCTTATTTATAATAGCCAGAAGCTGGAAACAACCCAGATGTCCCTCCACAGAGGAGTGGATACAGAAAATGTGGTACATTTACACAATGGAATACTACTCAGCAATTAAAAACAATGACTTCATGAAATTCGCAGACAAATGGATGGAACTTGAAAATATTATCGTGAGTGAGGTAACTCAGTTACAAAGAATGAACACGGTATGTACTCACCAATAAGTGGTTATTAGCCCAAAAGTTCAGAATACCCAAGAGTCACTTCACTTCAACCACTGGGCTGAGCGTGAGGTCCCAGATGGAGGAATTGGAGAAAGGACTGAAGGAGCTGAGAGAGTTGGCAGCCCCATGGAGGGAGCAACAGTGACAACTGGCCTGACCTCCCGATGCTCTGGGAGACTGGATCACCAACCAAAGAATACACATGGAGGGACCCATGGTGCTGGCCACATATGTGGTAGAGGAGGGTCTTGTTAGCCATCAGGGGGAGGAGAGGCCCTTGAGCCTGAGGGTGTTAGATGCCCCAGTATAGGAAAATGCCATGGAGAGAAGATGAGAGTGGATGGGTGGGTAGGGGAATACCTCCACTGAGGCAGGGGGAGGGGGAGGGAATAGGGAGGTTCCAAAGGGGAGATCTGGAAAGGGGGAAACATTTGAAATGTAAATAAATTATCAAAAAAAAAAAGCAAATCTTCAAATAAACAAAAAATGAGCCAGCAAAGTAATCTAGGAATAGTCATGCAGTGAAACTGTAGACAACACAAGTAAATGTGGTTAAAAGGAGTAGAAAGGAATGGGCAGCAGGGTCAGCTGCTGCAGAAAATTTTATATTGTTGGGTATAAATGGATAGCATTTTATATGGTTGGGTATAAATGGATAGCATTTTATATGGTTGGGTATAAATGGATAGCATTTAAGCTTTTGATATGTAGACTATAACACTGTTTTCTGTTTGCAAAGTTTTGTGATAATTTGGGAAGTACAGTTGGTGGGAACTGTGTCCCCCAGAAGGACTTTAGTGAATACAGGAGAAATAAGGTGGTATTTTAAAAGACAATGCAATTGTATTTCCCAACACTTTTTAAGTTTCTAATGAGGCAGTGACCCCAAGGTGCCTGTGATTAGCAAATAGAATTACAGAGGTGTCTAGGATCACACTATTCTATGGTGTCTTTGCTTTCCAATGTATTTCTACTCTCACAGTGACTTACATTTCTGAACACGGAGCTCAATGATGTTATCTGTCATTACTTGGTTTCCATCAGGAGTCTGCCAGGTGACCTCACATGTGTAGTGATTCCTGTCGTCCATCTGTAGGGTATTCAGGTAGAGGGACACATCCCCTTGAATGTTGTTGCTTACTTTCAGGCGGCCTCTGTATTTTGCCTGCTGGATATGGTCTCCAGTGGAGTCACGTAAGAAGATGGTGACAGGGTCAGAGCCACGTTGTACCAGCCATTTCACCAAAACTTGCCTGTAGCCTTTCAGGGGATCATAGATGCACTGAATCTTCACATCTCCTTTCCAGGTCCCTGTCACACTCTCTGGTGTTTTTAGGCTGGGATGGCCTAAAGACAAGGAACAAAGTCAAAGAAGCAAACACAGACAAGATGTTCACTAGATTTGTGTGAGTGACAGGCTCAGTAGGTTTCTGGGAAACACCCTTTCTTCAATCATACTCTCTTCATCCCTGTGCTCTTCTGGTCTGTTAACTTTAACACTCATTAGTTCTAGTGATTTCAAGCTCCGTTTATGTCATTGTCTTGCTAGGAGGTGGTCCTCAGTAAATCACTTCCACCATGAAGGATCCATTTCCCCCCCAAATGTTATGTGGAGGATTATGTTAGGATAGACTAATCTTTAGGAATTTTAATATATATATATAATATTTTTTTACTCTTTTCAACTGAGATGTAGGAAGAAAAATGGTGAATAGTAGAAACTGAAGTACTTCATTTTGTGCAGATTGCTGCTTGAAACAGACTCACTCAAGAGAAAGGCTCAGTGATTGGGACATAAAATAAAGTTCTGGCAGGGTGAAAGAGATGAACAGTAGAAGACTCTAAGGGCGAAACATAGAGTGAAGCAAAAATCCTGGATGTATATTACTATTTAACCAAACCATTAGCTATTAGATTTGAAATGTGTACTTGTAAGCATGTGTAGCTGGTTTTGTCCTTATTTCTCTTTTCTCTTGTTTTTTTTTCAGTTCCTTTAATTCTTATCAAAAAGATATTAGAAAATGATATCCTGAGGGGGAAAAGATTTTATCCATGCTTGGTCTGGAAAAGAAAAGAACCAAAGTAACTCTCTAGCACTGGTTGTGCTAGTAATTGTGTGGTGGAAACAAATAAAATTGTTTCTTGATGGGTTGAAGAGTTGGGGGGAGCCCAGAGGCAAAAAGAGATGGGGGCTCATTGCATTAGAAGTTTTCATATGTAGGCTCATATCTTCACGACGTTTTATTTTATTCAACTGGGGCCAGGGGCTATATTTAGGCAATGTCTTTCCTGGTAGATATAGTTTCAAAATGCAAGGTATCACCGAGTAAATCTTGTTTATTTAGCACATATTTCAGTTAAGCAGGTAGAATATGATGCTTTGTGCATAGAGAAAGGTTATGTTATCTGACTTTCAGGATACACTGCTAAGTACCAGAGCATCTACTAATGAGGTCACTGAAGTTGAATCTATGGTCTTTGCCTCACCAGGAATTCTTGGAACATCCATGGCATATCTTAACCAATAGAGAGGCCAACTTCAGTAAAAACAAGCAAATAAAAATAGCCCATCATTGCTAAGTACTTCAAATTATGTTTTACCCAATGCCACCCTATAAAAAGTTGAAGCAAGCAGAAATTCAGCAAGATCCCCTTTTACCCTATACTGAGTCTTAAGTAGTTATTACTTGTACTTAGTTTCCTGAAAAGGCATTTTATTTCCTTGAATAGAAAGTGAATGTGGGAGAAAAGTCACAGAAATAATGCTACTATGAGTTAACAGACTGTGCTGAGCTATGTATCTAGAACTAGATTTCTGTAAGCAGACTCTACAACTGGACCACATCCTTTAGTTGAAGAAGCTAGAGATGTTTAGCTTAGAGAAGAGAGTTAAAGGGACACAGTTTTTTTCTGTTCTTCAGATGTTTCAAGTACTGACACGGAAAAAGGAATAATATATATTCTGGGTTGATCATGAGAAGTCCTAGAGTAGGATGGATATCAGTAAATGTCTGTGTTCTAAAAGTGTATGAACAGCAAGTGCTGAGCAGTTGTAAATAATTCTAATCGGTGGTATGTGTTACTTTTATCTATTTATTTATAAACTGAGTCTCACCATGTAGCCCTAGATGTCCTGGAACTTTCTATTGTAGACAAAAGTGTCCTTGAGCTCACAGAGATCAAAGTGCATCTACCTCCCAACAGCTAGGATTAAAGGTGTGCACCTTCATCCCTGGTTACAGGTTACTTCTAAGGTCACATTTACTCAACAACATTTATTCATTGGGGAGGTGTATACTGTAGCAAGTCAAAGTTTAGAAATGGAAAGTTAGTCATAATTATAGAATTTCAAGGGAAAAGGAGAATACAGGAGGTTTGGATGACATTGGAGTCCTCTGATATCCCTGAAATATTTGGAATCTCATGCGGATACTTTCCCAGAGAAGAACCTCTTCAGTTTCTACCCAAAGCAGCTTCTGGAACCTTTACCAGACTTTAATGACTCCCTTCCCTTCTGCCCAACATTCAGAAAGCCTGAAGAATTGCAGGTAGCTGTGACTGCCCATGAGAAACAAGCTTTTCTTGGTAAACACTCAAAGTCAACGCTCACATTTTCTGCCAGAGGGAGAAGAGGTAGTCAAGTATCAATCAGTGTGCTGCCTTACCATAGATGAGCACTATTAGGTGGCCCAGGAACAGCAAGCCCGATGAGATCCCCATCCTATGTGAAGCCACTACTATTCGTCCTTCCATCCTCCTGCTGCTGAAGAGCCTGAAAATGCTGGCTGCTTCCAGTATTTGCGTTGCTTTTCTCTCTCTATTTTTTTCCGAATCCCAGTTTCATCACATACTCCTCCATCTTCCGTATTGCATAATAGTCATATAGGGTTACTTCCTTTCACCCTGTCTAAGGATAGTGAAACTGTTCCTTTATTATTCTAGGACTTGAAATTTTCTGGGACAAGTGGTGCTCTCTGGTCTTCAATGTCCCAGACTTTTTAGTCTGCTCAAAGTTTACCATACAGAGATGTTTTCCTTACTGGTCAGTCTAGGGAATTCATTTGTTCTGGTATATGGACTTTAATAATCATTGGTGTGGCCTTCTTAAGGCCAACCAACTCCCCTATTTTCCATACGCTTTCCCTCTCCCCTTCAAAAATATCTCAATGCCCATATTCAGCTTTAAGAAGTTATGGAGAGTCATTCCCTGGGCTTTGGGACTGGAGGTGGTTATTATAGGTTGCCTTTCTAGGAAATTTAGAAATGGTCATAATTGGAACATGGAAGAAATAGCTAGAATTGATTGTATAGCAATAATCTCTATTGGTAGAAATGTTTATATTTGTTATGAAGTTGAAGTCATAATCTTTTATTTTGGTACAGAATTTATTTTGATGCAAAATCAAGGTTTTCAATTGGTATAAAATTCATCTCTTGATACAAATATTTTAAAAGTACAGGGCTTAGACCCAGTCCTTCTATTATTATAAACTGATCTGAGATAATTAGGCCTGTTAAGAGCCATATAGCAAATTTATGGCTCTGACTTTATTGTTAGGGTGTTTTCAAGATTTAATTAGAAATAGCTGTGAGTAGTTAATGGCGAACAGTCCAGATTACTTTACATAGAGAGTTGGTTTTCAAAAACAACAGAAATACAGAGAATGTGACATTTAATGTTATTTATTCAGTAGTTGTTGAGACAAGTCTGCTCCTGACAGCGTTCCCTTACTTGGATTCAAAGAAGAAACTGAGCACCAATGGAGTGGCTCCCGTTGTGGCCAGACAGCCACTAGGCAAGAATTGCCTCTTTTTGTCCTATTGATAGTGTCCTTTGCCTTACAGAAGCTTTGTAATTTTATGAGGTCCCATCTGTCAATTCTTGATCTTAGAGCACAAGCCATTGGTGTTCTGTTCAAGAACTTTTCCCCTGTCCCATGTGTTAGAGACTTTTCCCCACTTTCTCTTCTATTAGATTCAGTGTATCTGGTTTTATGTGGAGGTCCTTGATCCACTTGGACTTGAGCTTTGTACAGGGAGATAGGTATGGATCAATTAGCAATCTTATACATGTAGACCACCAGTTGAACCCGCACCATTTGTTGAAGATGCTGTCTTTATTCTACTGGATGGTTTTAGCTCCTTTGTCAAAGATCAAGTGACCATGAGTGTGTGGGTTCATTTTTGGGTCTTCGATTCTATTCCATTGATCTACCTGCCTGTCACTGTACCAACACCATGCAGTGTTTATCACTAATGCTCTGTAGTACAGCTTGAAGTCAGGGAAACTGATTCCCCCAGAAGTCCTTTTATTGTTGAGAATAGTTTTTGCTATCCTGGGTTTTTTGTTATTCCATATGAATTTGAGAATTGTTCTTTCTAGGTCTATAAAGAATTGAGTTGGGATTTTGATGGGGATAACATTGAATCTGTATATTGCTTTCGGCAGGATGGCCATTTTAACTATGTTAATCCTGCCAATCCATGAGCATGGGAGATCTTTCCATCTTCTGAGGTCTTCTTCAATTTCTTTCTTCAGAGACTTGAAGTTCTTGTCGTACAGATCTTTCACTTGTTTGGTTAGAGTCACACCAAGATATTTTATATTGTTTGTGACAATTGCGAAGGGTGTCATTTCCCTAATTTCATTCTCAGCCTATTTGTCCTTTGAGCATAGGAAGGCTACTGGATTTGCTTGAGTTAACTTTGTATCCAGCCACTTTGCTGAAGTTGTTTATCAGCTGTAGCACATCTCTGGTGGAGTTTTTCGGGTCACTTAAATATACCATCATATCATCTGCAAATATTGATATTTTGATTTCTTCCTTTCCAATTTGTATCCCTTTGACCTCCTTTTGTCATCTGATTGCTCTAGCTAGAACTTCAAGTACTATATTGAATAGGTAGGGAGAGAGAGGGCAGCCTTGTCTAGACCCTGATTTTAGTGGGATTGCTTCGAGTTTCTCTTCATTTAGTTTGATGTTGGCCACTGGTTTGCTGTATATTGCTTTTACTAAGTTTAAGTATGCTCCTTGAATTCCTGATCTTTTCAAGACTTTTATCACGAAGGGATGTTGAACTTTGTCAAATGTTTTTTCATTTGCATTTTGTCAAATGCATCTAATGAAATGACCATGTGGATTTTTTCTTTGAGTTTGTTTATGTAGTGGATTACATTGATGGATTTCCGGGTATTGAACCACCCCTGCATCCCTGGGATGAAGCCTACTTGTTCATGGTGAATGATCATTGTGATGTGTTCTTGGATTCAGTTTGCAAGATCTTTACTAATCCTACATCCGATAGAGAGCTAATATCCAGTGTATACAAAGAACTCAAGAAGCTAGACTTCAGAGATCCAAATAACCCTATCAAAAAATGGGGAAGAGAGATAAACAGAATTCTCAACTGAGGAAACTCGAATGGCCGAGAAGCACCTAAAGAAATGTTCAACATCCTTAGTCATCAGGGAAATGCAAATCAAAACAACCCTGAGATTCTGCCTCACACCAGTCAAAATGACTAAGATCAAAAACTCAGGTGACAGTAGATGTTGGCGAGGATGTGGCGAAAGAGGAACACTCTTCCATTGCTGGTGGGAATGCAAGTTGATACAACCTCTCTGGAAATCAGTTTGGCGGATCCTCAGTAAAATGATCATAATACTACCTGAGGACCCAGCTATTCCACTCCTGGGCATATACCCAGAAGATGCTCCAACATGTAATAAAGTCACATGTTTCACTATGTTCATAGCAGCCATATTTACACTAGCCAGAAGCTGGAAACAACCCAGATGTCCCTCCACAGAGGAATGGATACAGAAAATGTGGTACATTTACAGAATAGAATACTACTCAGCTATTAAAAACAATGACTTCATGAAATTCGCAGACAAATGGATGGATCTTGAAAATATCATCCTGAGCATGGTAAAGCAGTCACAAAAGAATGAACATGGTATGTACTCACTGTTAAATGGTTATTAGCCCAAAAGTTTGAAATACTCAAGAGTCTCTTTGCAGCAACAGTAGGGCTGAGTGTGAGGTCCCATATGGAGGGCTTGGAGAAAGGACTGAAGGAGCTGAGGGATTTTGCATCCCCAGGGAGGCAGCAACAGTGGCAACTGGCCTGCCCCCGATATTCCTGGAGACTGATCCACCAACTAAAGAATACACATGGAGGGACCCAGGGTGCTGGCCACAAATGTGGCAGAGGAGGGTCTTGTTATCTATCAGGGGGAGGAGAGGCCCTTGGGCCTGAGGGTTTTAGATTTCCCTGGTATAGGAAAATGCCAAGGAAGGAAGATGAGAGTGGGTGGGTGGGTGGGAGTTTACCCCCATAGTGGCAGGGGGAGGGGGGAGGGAATGGGGAGGTTCCAAAGGGGAGATCTGGAAAGGGAGAAACATTTGAAATGTAAATAAAATATGAAAAATCAAATAAAAAAATAATAAAAAAAGATTTGCCTCATTTCTCCTGCAGATCTATACTGAGAGGACACAACTTACAGGTTAGGACAGCTTAGATCTGCCAAGACAGAATAGACTAGTCCTTAATTTCCTGTTTCTCAAAGGTCTGTTAGATGATCCTGGGCCAGAAGGCTGAAGACTGATGCTCCACCTTCCTGACTTACTGGGGCTGTGTAGGTAGGCAGCTGTCTCTACAATTTGTCTCAGTTCTGGAAGCTGTGTTAGGCTTCCTATATATTTTCAGTTTATGTTTTTCATTCTCAGATTTCTGGCGGGGTTGAAAAATTACTTATAGTCTCTTAGCCAACCCAGGCTATTTATTTTGAGAGAACAGTTTTGAGAGGATGGTTTTCAGATGGCATACAATCTAAAGCCAGGACATAAGTCACGGTAGAATCATAGTCTTTTAATTTAGGATAGATGATAATGTTCTATCTTAATGACAAAATTGATGGATTGGGTGTTACGTCTATCTATTCTTTATAAATTACAAATTAGTAATAATTGTGCTCTATATTTGAGAGAAAGATTTTGTTTTTTTATTAGAACAGAAAGGGGGAAGTGTTGTGGATAACCCTGGGGCTGTTTGTATTCCATAAGTTGTACCATTAACCCACACCCCACCATACAAGCGGACAGTGTGTGAGTTGGAGACACCTGAGTGTTTCATAATATGAGTTTAGTGCACTGGAAGACTTTCTATACAGAAAATTTTTAGTAATTGACAAGCCTAGTGATACAGTTGCTTTGAAAGGGTGTCTCATATCTCAGTGGGAAAGTTTGTTGACTGACTTTTGCCAGTAGCCCCATCTCTGAAGACAAAAAATGATTAATTTTAATTAGTACTCTTCATGATGCCTTTGTAAAGACATCTATATTTTATTTCTGTAAAGAGAAAGATAAGCCCTATTTGTAGTTTGATAGATTTAATAGGGGTATGCTGTATTAAGTTGAAAGTTTTAATAGATTTCACATTAATACAGGACAATAAAGAGACACCCCCTAAGGGTAGTTGCTTTAAATATTATACTTCTTCACAGACTCCAAGGTGACAGAAATTTCATATACACTCTAATTATAAATAAGTTTATAATGACTTTCAAACAAGCTTTGGATATGTAAGCAATTCCAAAATCAGAAATTAATGCTTCATTGTAGATAATGTCTAACATTTGTTTTCTTTTTTATTGGCTGGATATAAGAAGTCATGGATAGAGACTTGTACAGAGAAGAGCGAGAATCTGTGGAAAGACATGCTTGCTAAGAGGTAGTTGCATATAGTTGATGTGAAAAGGACCTTACTATCATTTGGAATTCTTTCCATCTTCTGTTCATATAGAACTAATCCCTTTGGCTAGGTAAATGTCATGCTATGTCTAACACATTCAGTCTACCTCACTAGAGTTTTAAGTTGTTTTTATTTTCCATTGAGTCTTTACGTATGGAATCCTGACCTTCAAAGAAACTTCTTTAGTAATTTACAACCACTACCCTACCAGGACTACTATCACAATCTCTCTCTCTCTCTCTCTCTCTCTCTCTCTCTCTCTCTCTCTCTCCCTCTCTCTCTCTCTCTCACACACACACACACACACACACACACATACACACACACAAACATGCACACATACCTCAACTTCTCCACTATAGCTTTCATTGTCATAAACTTGAACCCCTTGGATTGGCACCAATTTCTGGATGACCCTAGCCTTTAACTCAGCTTCTGTCTCAGCTCCAATGCTGGGATTACATCTTAGACTATCATGTCTTGTTATGATTATGTGTCTTTTGTGCTGCATCCTTCATCTTTTTAGGTGGGCTTAGATATGTAGCTAAAGAAATTTCCTGGTAAACAGGCATAGGATTTCCCAGGATTTTCAGCCATGCAAGGAACTCATCAATCTGTTGATTATAAAAGAAATAGCTGAAAAGTCAATAAGTATGAAGACAGGCCAAGATACATACCACCTTATTTCCAGACCTTGGAAAAATAAAACCCTTTTGAATATTAGCTTTTACAATTATAACACAAACATGATGAGACTTAATTGTATATTATAAATTAAAAAGAATCAAACCACATTATCTATATAATATCATCTATAGCAATAACAAATTTATTTTTTATCTTTTACTCATCCAGACACTGTACTAAGATGAGTATTAGTGAATTTACTCTTGTATCTTTATAAGTTTCATCTCTATTCTCTTACATTTCTTTTCTTTTCTCTGTAGTGATGGTACCTGACATTTACTGTTCCTCTAATTTTTCACTTTACATTCTGTAATGTAGGTATAACAAAGGCAGGACTTTTATATGGTCATGCTTACTAAAGACAGCCAAACATATAATATAATTAATAAGTAATTGTTGAATTGACTGAATTAAATAAATTTCTATTCTAAAGTGAGCATAAAGACAAGAATTGTGAAATCATTAGAAGACAAGTACCTAGATAATATTTACACTCAATATTTGTATATTTCTAAAATGACCCTGCTAAGTACCACACTGTTATGCTTGCTTCATATTTTAAATGGCCATTTCCATTGTGGATGCTCTGGGGGAATAGAAGAATTTTTAGGCCTAGTCTAAATCTAAATAAGATTTAATCTAAGTAAATTTAGATTTTAAATATAATAAAAAATCTCATATATTAGCATAACAGCACACAGAAATATATACACACTAACAAAAGTCAGATTATTAATTGAGGTTTAAAAACTGTGAAGTAGACAGAATCTAAAATTAGAGCATAGTAGTGAAAAAAGCTTCCTGGAGGAAATGATACCAAAGTTAACATTTCCAGAAGGAGTACTTCTTTGGCCTGAGCACGTTACTCCTAGGCCTTACCTTGTAAGAAATACATTGTAAATCTGTGTACTTGTGGTGCAGGGCATTAAAACTAGGGCCTTGCATTTGTTTAGCACACATTGGTATGCTGATATACACACCAATTCTTGAATATTCTTTGTTGTTAGAGGAAATACCATAGAACCTATACACAGTCAAAATGTAATAAGAAAAGGGGAAATTTGCTCTCAGATTTGGCCTGATCTCAAGGGTTGTGCCCTTTTTCTTCAATATAGCAGGCTAGTACTTGAGCTGGATCAGGAAGGGAGTGGTATTTGAATAGGATAAGGAATTAATCCAGAGAATAACTTATTTATTGAATGGATGAATGGGTGACCATTTTTATGTGTTGTGCTACCTTTACCTTTTTGTAGTATTTAAGTGAGAATTAAACTATCATTTAAATGTTTATAGGATACACATTCTAATGAATAAGACAGCAGAGAATTTCTGTGTCTATATGGTGAGGTGTGTTCATATGTACATGGGTGCATAGATATGAGGGTGTATATACCCATGTGCATATACATGGGAAGGTTTCAAAAGTCAACATCTGATCTTTTCTTCAGATGATATCCCTCTTGTTTACTATTATTATTATTTTTTTTTTGAGACAGCATCGTTCATTACCTAGACTCACTGATAACAGAAAGGGCTGGCTGACCAGTGAGTCTCATAGATCCTCCTATATCTGGACTTACAAATCCACACCATCACAACCAGCTTTTTCTTTTTTTTAAAATTTTTATTGTTCCTACTTTATTTACATTTCAAATGTTTCCCCCTTTCCAGATCTCCCCTTTGGAACCTCCCCATTCCCTCCCCCCTCCCCCTGCCACTATGGGGGTATTCTCCCACCCAGCCACCCACCCACTCCCGTCTTCCCTCCTTGGCATTCTCCTACACTGGGGCATCTAACACCCTCAGGCCCAAGGGCCTCTCCTCCCCCTGATGGCTAATAAGACCCTCCTCTGCCGCATATGTGGCCAGCACCATGGGTCCCTCAGTGTGTATTTCTTTTAAAAGATGGATTCTGTGATCAAGCTCTGGTGTTCATGTTTGTACCTCAAGCACTTTCCTGATACAGTTCTCTCAGGTCCTTATAGTTATCCATCCAAATCTTTTCTAGTTTTTAAAACTGATAACTAGAAAAAGTATTCTATACAAATATGAATGTAGCATATTCCCACAAACAGTAAACCCAGAATCCAGAATAAACATATAAAAGTGAACTGGACTTCTTGGCTGCTTATATATTAATTATTTTGTAATATATACTAAGTAATCCAGAAGTACAAAGGAGAGAGATTATTTACAATTCAGCCATAGGAAGAGAGATGTGAGTCTGACAATATTTTGTGACTGTAATCTTTCCAATTGAGAAGCTGAGGCAGGAAGATCATGGGTTTTAGATATGAGCTACACATGAAACTTAAGCCAATCTGAGTCATGTGACAAGACTTCATCTGAAAGAAAGAAAAGGACAGAAAGAAGTATGGGAAACAGGGAGAGAAGGCAGGAAGGAGGATAAGAGGGACAAAATAGAAAGGAATCCAGACCAAAAATGTTTATTTAGCAGTGTAAAATCTTAACAAAGTTTTGTTAAGTTTAGTTAAGTTTGTTTAGTTTAGGTGCCATTGGTCTAATTTCCAAGATTTACAGATTGATAGCAAGACACTCTTCTATTTCCTCAAAATTTTCTTCTGTTTTACACATAAAATTATAGTTCTATTAGCATTACTTCACAAATAATGGTCTCATGGCTTCATGTACTTCAGAGTAGCTAATTGATTTTCTTGTTAGTCACTATATTCTAGTGAGATATGACTGTCAAGCTTGTGACAGGGTTGTTGGGAAATGCAAGCACACCCAGATAGTATGCTGCTGACTAAAGTGGATAAAATGGTCTTGTTGGCATAATAGCAAAATCAGAACTGCACTCCTATGAAAAAATGAAGCAATTATAGAAGTACAGCAAGAGGATGAAAACTGGGCTTCAGACAGGGCAAGTGAAGAAAGCAAAGTAACATCCAACAAAGACTTGATAGGGGTCATCAAAGCTCTTAGAGCTGCAGAAGTCACTAGCACTTTTGTTCCTGATTGTTTGGTTATTGTTACTTTTTTAGGTTTTCTATTGTTGCAATGAAACATTGACCAAAAGCAAATTATGGAGGAAAAGGCTTATGTGGCTTACACTTTCAGGTAATACTCCATCATACACGGAAGTCAGGACAGAAACTCAAACATGTCAGGAACCTGGAGGGAGTGATGCAGATGCCACAGAGGGGTACTGCTTCCTGGCTTACTCCTGTTGGCAAACTCAGCTTGTTTTCTTATAGAACACAGGACCACCAGCCCAGGGGTGGCACCACCTATAATGGACTGGGCTCTTCTCCATCAATCATTAATTAGGAAAATGCCTTGCAGCTGGATCTTATGGAGGCATTTTCTCAACTGATATTCCATTTTTCCAGCAACTCTAGCTTGTTTCAAGTTAACATAAAACTAGCCAGCACAGTTTCCAAAAATAAAGTTGTGGTCTTATACTCATTATGTGGCAAAACTGATGAATCATATATGGAAGTAAAATCTTATAGCAGATGATTTCTACTATATATGACTCATATAACAACTAAATCTAGCAGTTGCTTCTTTCTACTTTGGAATCTAATGAAAGAAAATAATTTTATCAAAGTCTTCTAGTTAACACTACCATTGAATTAATTTTTAAATTTTTATAATCTTTCCAAGTGAACATTTTGAGATAGAAAAAAGAAAGAAAGAAAGAAAGAAAGAAAGAAAGAAAGAAATCTTTAAGAACAGTTTCTTTCTGTGGCTGGTAGTTTTAGTGCTGATGTTTCTTCCTTGGTAGTGTGCAGAGTAAATCTCCTTGTACTAAAGACTAGAATGTCGGGAATAATGCTCTATGTAGGCACCAGCTCTACTTCTCCATACTTAATGAGTTGTGTAGGTGTTGCCTTCAGCAATGGGGCCTTATCAACAGTTTGTAGCTTGGGTTGTTTGGGAATTCCCATGGAACACTTTTAGCCAGCAACTCAATTAGATGTAATCCAGTCCCACCACTGGAAGCTTCATTTGATGTCAAGAGATGGCCAGTTGGGGCTCTATCTCACTCATTGTATGGGAATTTCATTTAGATCACCTTTATATGTGTATAGATTTTAGGAAGATTCTACTGTATTAGGTTTCCATACTACTCTCTCAAATGGCTCTTACTTTTAGCTGTCTCTTCTTGTATGCCTTCTCTGATTGCCATTTCCTTTCCCCCTCCCCACCCATAACTATCTATTCTATTTCACTTTCCTGGGGGAAATCTATCTGTAATTCCTGGTCCCTTACTCTATATATAACCTCTGTGGTTCTTTGGATTGCAGCCTGGTTTTCATTGACTTAAAAGTTAATATCCACACATAACTGATTTGTCTTTTTGGATCTGTGATACTTTTCTCAGAATGATTATCCATCCATTTGTCTGTGAATTTCATTAATTTCTTTTCTTTTTATATAGCTGAATATTCACTTTGTAAATATAACACATTTTCATTATCCATTCTTCTGTTGAGGGACATCTTGGTTGCTTCCAGTTTCTGGCTATTAAGAATAGAGCAGAGATGAACATGGTTGAGCAATTGTCTCTGTGATTGGATAAAATGTCTTTCGGGTATATACCCAAGAGTTGTATAGCTGTATCTTAAGGTAGATCAATTCCCAACTTCCTGAGGAACCACCACACCCATTTCCATAGTAGCAGTCCAAGTTTGCATTCCTGCCAGCAATGGATGAGTATTCTCCTTATTCTACATCCTTGCCAGTGTGAGCTGTCACTTGCTTTATTGAAATTAACTATTCTGCGATGTGTAAGAAGAAACCCCCAAGTAGTTTTGATTGGCACTTCTCTCATGACTTATGTTGCTGAACATTTATTTAAGTAAAGAACACTTTCTTCTTGGCACCCACAATAGTGTCTTTGGTAACTGTATAAGAGATGGATTCCCCAGGTGGGGCAGTCTCTGGATGGTCTTTCCCTTCAGTCTCTGCTCCATACTTTGTCTCTGTATTTGCTCCCGTGAGTATTTTGTTCCCCTTTCTAAGAAGGACTGAACACTTTGGTCTTCCTTCTTCTTGAACTTTATGTGGTCTGTGAATTGTATCTTGGGTATTCTGAGCTTGCTGACAGGAGCCTGATATAGCTGTCTCCTGAGAGGCTCTGCCAGAGCCTGACAAATACAGGGGCAAATGCTTGCACCCAACCATTGGACTGAGCACAGGGTCCCCAATGGAGGAGTTAGAGAAAGGACTGAAGGAGCTGAAGGGGTTTGCATAACATAGGAAGAACAACAATATCAACTAACCAGACACCCCCCCCCCAAATCTCCCAGGGACTAAGCCACCAACCAAGGGGTACAGATGGAGGGACCCATGGCTCCATTGCATATGTAGCAGAGGGTGGCCTTGTGAGGTATCAATGGGAGAAGAGGCCCTTGGTCCTGTGAAGGCTTGATAGATGCCCCAGTATAGGGGAATTTGAGGGTGGGTAAGTGGGAGTGGGTGGGTAGGGGAACACCCTCATAGAAGCAGGGGGAGTGGGGATAGAATAGGGGGTTTCTGGGGGGACAGAGAAAGGGGATAACATTTCAAATGTAAATAAAGAAAATATTCAATAAAAAGAACACTTTCCTAATGGCTTGATAAACATTGTAATCTTGTAATTCATATTCATTGCTGAATTATTTATAACTAAGACATAGATTCACCCTATATGTCCATGAACAAGTAAAAAGACACAAGGTATGTTGTACAATCACATTTAATTTTATGCAGTTATAAAGAAAAACAAATAGTAGCATCTAAAAGCTAATGGTTATATCTGTAGATCACTACGTTAGTGAAATTAGACTCAATAAGGCAAAAATTTCTATACCATGTGCAATCTCTGTGTCTCTGTTTCTCTGCCTGCCTATCTATCTATCTATCTATCTATCTATCTATCTATTATCTACCTACCCACCTGTCTACCTACCTACCTACCTACCTACTATAAGGTATAAAGTGAGGAGACAGTGAGGGAAATGAGTATCAGAATACATATGACATAAGAACAGATTGAGGGACTATTTAGAGGAAGAGGGTATCAGGAAGATGGTGGCCTGGTTAATAAGTGATGGCAATAAGTGAGGGGGATGAATAAGAATAGAGTAAAATAATATATGTATATAATATGCATGAATAAAACATGTCTTATGGCAAATTTTAATAAAACAAGGTTAATATTAAAGTATATTTAACTATGTAGTTTAAGACAGATATGGTTTTAATTTGTGGAAAGTTCTATCTTCTTATGTAACTGAATTTCTTTTCCATAAGAACTTTTCATTCTTCCTCAACTGCATATCTGACAAAAGATTAGTGTCAAAATCCTCTAAGAATCAAGGAAACAACCCTGTTGAAAGATAATAGTTGACTGAAGGGAGTTGTCAATGGCTAAAAAGGTGCTAAATATCTTCAGCTACAAACCAGTCAGAATGGCTAAGGTCAAGAAAGTAACTGAAAACAAATTTTGGAGAGGATGTGAGGAAAAGGGAACTCTCATTCATTGTTGATGTGATTGCAAACTGGTGCAGACACTATGGAAATCAGCATGAAAAATATCCAAAAAGCTAAAAATAAATATACCATATAATCCAGCTATCCCACTCTTTGACACATACCTAAAGGATTCCACAACCTACTCTACATAAACTAACTCATCCAAATCCATTGTTGCTCTATCTACAACAGCTAGGAAATGGAAACAACCATCCTTCAACTGATACATGGCTAATGAAAATGTGGTATATACACCCAATACAATAGTATTCATCTCTAAAGAAAAATGAACTCATGAAATTTGCAGGTAAATGGATGGAACTATAAAATACCATATTTGGTGAAGTTAACCCAGACCTGGAAAAAACAACTGGCACAGGATCTCTCTAATTTGTGGATTGTAGTTATAAATTGATAGATCTGAGTATATAACATGGAGTAACCGAAGAAAACACAGGGTAAAAAGGGACTATTATGGGGTGGTGGAAGGAATTATAAACAGGGGGATCATAGGACATAGGTATTGTAAAGTGGGAAACAAGAAAATGAAGGGTGCCTTTATCTTGACAGGAGGATACAAGAAAGGAGGAAGGAATGACAAATGGTACTAAAGAGGCTTGAAAAAGCCATAAGAAAGCATTATTTTGTATATATATACTATACAAAATAATAGTATATATATATTCACACACACATGCATGCACACACTTAATCAAGTTACAAAGTTACATCACTGGGAATGATAATCCTACCCCTAAGTTTCATAGACAATCTATTGAAATATCCAGAGCCAGGCATGGAAACTGAGTAGTCTTTAGTCAGAAGAGTTCAATAACCTCACAAAATAATATAGGTTATTGCTGTTACCCTTGGTTGCCTTTTAAAACTTGAAAGTAAGTCTATATTGTTAAAGACACCACATACTTCAGATAGAGGACTTGTAAGACTTGAATTAGAACTGACATGGAAACCTCCTATCTTAGCACCAGGTCTCAGTATCAGAAGCAAAGTGCCATGTTAGAAAAGCAGTCAGTAGTTCTATGTAACTATAAAGCCTACAAACCACAACAGTGATCCAAAGGGCAAGCTACAGCCCTGTGGTATAATTACTAACAGTTGTTTGGATTACTAACAGTCTTATAATTATACTTAAGGACAAAAAACAGAGAACTGGATTTTTCTAGGTATGAAGGCTTAACCCAGCAGATGCCCTGGATTATGAGGGGAATTAGGAAATGTGTAGGGAGAGAAGACAAAGGAAGAGGGCATGAAAACTCATTAGGAAATCTACCATATCACAATATGGCTAAAACAAATTAATTGGAGGAATTATAGAATATCCCATATGTAAAATGTAGGAAGAGGGAGAAATACTGAGAATTAAAGAATTAAAACCCAAATGCAAAAGGGTATGCATGGAATGTACTCACTTATAAGTAGATATTAGCCATAAAGTAGAGGATACCCATGCTACATTCCACAGACTCAAAGAAGGTCCAAGGGAGGATGCTTGAATTCCACTCAGAAAGGGAAATAAAATAGTCATCAAGGTGGATGGAAGGAGGAAACTGGGTGGGAGAGGGTATGGGAAGGGAAATGGGAGGGGTGGGAAGCAGGTGTAGGGAAAGCCAGGGAAAAAGGCCAGAAGAATGAATGGAAATTGGAGGTAGGCAGGTGGGTAGGGACCATTTCTAGGGTGTACCAGAGATCTGGGATGGGGAGACACCAGGGAATCTATGAGAATGACACTAGTTGAGACTCCTAGCAGCAAGGATATAGAACCTGAAGTGACCACCTCCTGTAGCCAGGGAGGACACTAATGCATCCACAAAACCTTTGACTCAAAATATTTCCTGCCTACCAGAAGAAGTGCATGAACAAAAATGGAGCACAGACTGAGGGAATAACTAACCATTGACTGGTCCAACTTGAGACCCATCCCATGGGCAAGCACCAATTCCCGAGACTACTAATGATACTCTGTTATGCTTACAGATAAAAGTCTAGCATTACTGTACTCTGAAAGGCTCCACCCAGCAGCTGACTGAAACAGATGCAGATATCCATAGCCAAACATTAGACAGGTCTCAGGGAGTTTTGTGTAAGAGTTGGAGGAAGAATTGAGGGACCTGGAAGGAATAGGTACTCTACAAGAAGACTAACAGAGTCAACTAACTCAGACACTTGGGGGCTCCCAGAGACTGAACCACCAACTAAAGAGCATGCATAAACTGGACCTAGCCCATTCACCCCACTCCCTGAACATACGTAGCAGCTGTGCAGCTTGGTCTTCATGTGGCTCCACCAACAACTGGAGCAAGGCTGTCCCTGACTTGGTTGCATGCTTCTGGATTGTGTTCCCCTAACTGGGCTGTCTTGTCTTGCCTCAGTGGGAGATAAGTGCTTAGTCCTGCAGTGACTTAATGTGCCAGAAAGGGTTGGCATCTGGAATCCCCCATAATCAGAAAAGAAGGGGAGGGGGCTAGATGAGGGGGTGACTGGGAGAAGGTGGAATGCAATTGGGATGTAAAGTGAATAAATAAATTAATTAATGGGAAAAAGGAGAATTAAACAGAGATGGGGGCCTAGTGATTGTGGGGGACAAGGCTAGTGAGTGGCTAACTCACCAATACGAAGGACACATGAAAAAGCCTTATGGAAAGTCATTAGTTAGTAAGCTAATTTCAAAATGTGATAAAAATGGAGTTGGAGTGGCTGGAATATGCATGGAGAAAGCACAGTGTTCCTCCAGAAGACATGGGTTATGAAGTAAAAAAATCACAGTACCAAGTACAAGTGTTCTCCCTAGGAGTTATACATTCTTTGAAGTGAAAACAGCACAAACACAAATCAATGTGTGTACGTAACACGTTCTCCTTAGTATATGTACATGCAGCCTAGAAGTTTCATTCCTTATTGTCACAGACCCTGGTTTACAACAAAGGACATGATGCCATGAAAAGAATGCTTAACTCTTTATTGACTTACATAACATTACAGTGACAAGATGTTTTTTAGTTTTTGAAATACTCTAGTTTACTCCTGCGTATCAAAACCTCAGCCATCACTAAATGAAATCTGGACTTTCCTTAAGAATTCTCAAAATTTTTCATTTAAACAAATTTGCATTTAAAATGAGATACTGAAAATAATGACCTATTTCCCCTTCCTATTAAAGCTGACTTCATTAGTGAGCCTATTGAAGAACATGTTAAACTTTGAAAAATAAAAGGGCTAAAAACCAACTAAATTTGTAGACCATTTAGCAGGTGGAATAAAGCAGTAAGAAAGTATTACAAACTAGCCCTTTAGAAGCTTGATGTTTTAGTATTAAGCTTACTAACATAAAACCTTAAACATATTCTAAAGTGCTTCTTCAACTAAACAGATAACCTTAGATTCTAAGTGCTATGGTACTCAATGTTTAACCATGTATGAATGCTGGTGTGGGAATAGCTTGTATCAAAACTGCTCCAGGTTTAGGTAAAACCATATTATTTTTGAAAGATAATATTCTATCAAATAATTACATGTCTGTCAGAATACTCATATAGCTAGAGATTATTGTGGAAATGGTAGGTATAGTTGAGAAATGGTGGTGAATTTTTAACCTTGATTTCAAATAAATCACTTGCTCTTGGGTTTCTGCATGCTTTTAAGGAAAACGTTTGCTAGAGTTTGATTCTTGGAGTTTTTGTCAAAGGTTTTAGATGAGAGTCAATATATTGACTTTGATTGTATATGAGATGGCCATTATACAGAAAAAATATCACATTCTGCTAAAATTTTAACTTTCTATAGGAATTAAAAGTAGTGTAAGACTGAAATACAGTGGAAAGCTATAGAATAAATATATCCGTAAAATCTAGGGAGTAACATCATTTTTCATCAACTCTAAATCTTGCTTTTAAACCTTGAAATAATTGTTTCTTTACTATCAACAAAGTCTAACTACAGAAAATTTCTAATTACTTAGAAAACTGCAATAACACTAATCTCTGTTCTAGTAACAAAGTATTAGAACATTATTAGTTTAAAAATTAAAAAAAACTAACTTTTTTTTAATATTAAAATTTGGGTATATTCTTTATGTTTTTTGTGGTCTGAATTTCATCCTAGTGGCCAAAGCTTGTCTAGATACTGGGAGGCTGTAATTTTAACATATCTTTTAAGTTACAGAAGTTTCCAAATGAAGATACATATATTAGCTAGCAGCCATGGAATATCTGTTTCCCCAGAGGAAATAAGATTCATTGAGACTCAAAATAAATTATAACAGAAGATTGATTTCAATATGCTCTTCAAAAAATATTAGTAACAGGGTTGAGAAAGAGAAAAGGGAGCACACTGGATTCCCCACTGTTTTCCATATATAACTGGGGAACAACATTTTCAAAAGTATCTTCTTGTAAGGTGGACATATTTGAAGTTACATAATCATGGTCACATAAAACTGATACATCTGGTGGGTCCTTCAGATCATCCAAAAGTATGTCATAATCTTGAAGATTTTCTCCAAAATCACATATTGGTGTCCCATCCAATAGGAAAAGCTCAGGCTTTTCCATGCATTGTATCATAAGTTTGTCTGTGGAGAGACAGCACTTTGTTACATGCAACATAGGAGGAGAAAATTTAAAACAAAGTATAATTCACAAGTCTTAAATACTGTTAAATGCTTTGTGGAAGACATTGTTATCCTTCTAATCTTTTGAGTTACACACTCTTCAATTTGGTTTTCTTACCCAAGAAGAATGTACTATTATTCTTAGAAGTTACTATCAGCCTTTTTATAGGTTATCAATTCTTAGTACTTCTGTATAGGAAAAGAGATCTAATTACATCCAAATACATGTTTAGAATTAAGGACACACTAACCAATAGAACATAAATTTGGTAGACTACACTGTCCATAAAGTATAAGGCTAACTGTGAATAACTGGGCTTAGTAAACAGTAAATGACTTATTTTCTGAAAAAGAACTTTTAATGTCATGTGAAAAAAACAAACAAACAAACAAACAAACAAAAAACAAAAAAAAAAACGTACATGGTATCCTTTTGATGTTTTGTCATGGTTTTTAAAATCAGCCAAACAGCAATGCATTCTCCTTTAAGTTTATATAGTCACCATCACAGCTCTTTCATACATATATAATCTTATTAAAAATAACTTATAAAATGGAAAAAAAGGAGTTTATACATGAATTGACTGAGGCTTTCACATGGTAAATGGCTTGCAATGGATCATATGGATAGTCATTTGTGAGTCTGGAATGAAGATGTATATTTTCTGATCATATTATAAATATTCTTTTGTACCTTTTCCCCCAGTGGGATCAAGCAGACTTTTCTCTTCTTCATTTTTCATTAGACTTAGACTCTGAGTAAAAAGAGAAAACACTAGAATCGTTATCAGCATATCATTTTTAGTGAAGTTAAACAACTGAGATAAAATATTTCCCTTGAGCTCTGAGAGTATGGTGTATGAGGCCCTACTTTTAATTCTCTGCACCCAAAGCATATTTCATGAGAGATTAACACAGTTAAGAAAAGACATTACTGTTTATCTTGTTTTCTAAAAGTTGGTTTTTCTTTCTAACTGCTATTTAAGTAGAAGGGGAAAAAAAAAGAATTCACAATTCACAGTACATCTACAGCCAACTATACTACGTAAGTTTATTTTCCACTTAATTTGAACTAATATCCACCAATATTTATTGGACAAAATAGAAGGAAACACAGTATGTCCTGTATTTGAAAATGCATGTTTTAACCTGAATAATGAGACTCACCAAAAATATTACTACGCTTGGCAAAAAGGAAACAATACTTCTTTCAAGTCATTCCTGTCTGAACAAGATAACAAGAATGAATTCCCTCAGAGTCTAGCCCCATTATTGGTTAATGATGACAAATAATGGTTCCATTTATACAGCTTCCCTAGTTTAAGACATCATTCTGAGAGAATAGGGTTTTATTTTTCTCTTAAAACAGCAGAAAATTAAGAGAAAGATCTGCAAGTATACTTTTAAAGACAGTTGTCTGGGAGGAATTGTGTTTCCTTATTATGTGTACATAAGTGAGGATTTTCTTTTATTATTTTATATATTTCATTATATTAATATTTTATTATTATATGTAATTAATATATAATTACATGACTTACCTCCCTCCAGCCCCTCCCAATTCCCATCCCTTTAACTTGTTTCATGCACCCACCCTCACTCAGCAAGGAAGATTGTTTTGTTTGTTTTGAGACAGAATTTCTCTATGTAGTCCTACCTGTCCTAGAACTCACTCTGTAGACCAGGCTGACCTTGAATTCACAGAGATCCTTCTGCCTTTGCCTCCCATGTGCTGGGATTAAAGGTGTATGCCACCATACCAGGCTGAGGAAGATTTTAATAAAGATGGTTTAAAAAAAACTAGATGCTCTTTTTTTTTTTTTTTTTTTTGTATTTCTCTTTTAACTTCCAGAAAAAAACCATATGGGTATTTTATAACCCAAAACCTTGCTGAGTGAGGGTGGGTACATGGAATGAGTTAAATGGATGGGACTTGGGAGGGGCTGGAGGGAGGTAAGTCATGTAATTATATATTAATTACATATAATAATATAATAAAATATATAATAGCTCAGAATACCCACAATGCAACTCACAGACTATATGAAGCTTAATGAAGTGTGGATGCTTTAATTCCACTTAGAAGGGGGGACAAGATAATCTAGGAAGGCAGAGGGAGGGAGAAACCTTGGTGAGAGAGGGGAGGGGGAAAGAAGAGGGAGTGGCAGGACCAGGTATGGGAAGAGGCAGGAGAAAAGTCCACAGGGCCAGAGGAATGAATAGAAATAAGTAGCAGTGGGAGGTGGGGAATTAGGGTAATCACTAGAAAATCCCAGACACTACCAGGGATGCCAGAGGCTCCCAGGACCCAATGGGGATGACATTAGCCGAAATACTCAACAGCAGGGAGATAGGACCTGAAGAGATCACCTTCAGTAGACAGACATGTCCAGCCCCAGTGGAATTATGGGGCCACCCACCCATCTCAAAATTTTTAACCTAGAATTGTTCCCATCTAAAGGAAATTCAGGGACAAAAAATGGAGCACAGAGAGAAGGAAAGGCCATCCAGAGACCGCACCACCTTGGGATCCATCCCATCCACAGACACCAAACCCTGACATTATTGCTGATACCAAGAAGTGCTCGCAGACAAGAGCCTGGTATGGCTGTTGTCTGAGAGATTCAGCACCCGACTAAGACATATGCAGATACTCAGAGCCAACCATTGGACTGATTCTAGAGACCCAAAAGGAAGAGTTAGAGAAAGGACTGAAGGAGCTGAAGGGGTTTGCAACCCCATAGGAAGAACAACAATATTAACTAACTGGAATCCACAGAGCTCCCAGAGACTTAACCACCAAACAGAGTATACATGGGTGGGTCCATGGCTCCCACTACATATATCTGGCATCAGTGGGAGGGGAGGTGCTTGGTCCTGTGGAAACTTGTTGACTCAGTGAAAGGGAATGCTGGAGGGATGAGCTGGGAGGGGGTAGGTTGGTGGGGGAGCACCCTCTTGGAGGCAAAGGGGAGTCGGGATGGGGAGAGGGGTTTGCAGAGGGGAGATCAGGAAGGGGGACAACACTTGAATATAAATAAATAAAATAATTAATAAAACATTCAGTTTTTCTTTGATAAAATTTGGGTTAATGATCCAATATTAATATACAAGTCATTTAGTATTTAGATATTTGGCTGAATTAGAGACTAAAAATGCAGACTTTCCCTTGAAATATTTTCATACACAATTGTAAACTTATGGCATAAGATAAAGGGGTGGTATTGTGTAATTTTTTTAAAAAATTGGGTAAAAGATGGGTAATGCGGTGATACTAATGCTATGTCAGTCTTACTAACTCAGTCCTTTTCTTGCTCCCCACCCCCACCTTGGCTGATATGTCTCAATGAGAGACACCTTAGTCATAAAGAATAATTAAATTCATAAGACAATATATGTAACTGGAAAACCAAATATCACATGACCTTTCTCATATGTGGACCCTAGCCTCTAACTGTTAACGATGTATCATAAGAGAAGCAAACATTGGTAAAGGTCAAGAAACTAGAGAGTGGTCCATTAAACTGGAAAAAGCAATTCAAGAGGCTTTAAGGGATTGGCATGGGAAAGACAATAGAACAAAGTAGAAGAGGAATGCTAGGGGCAAATAGGGAACAACAGAAAAAAAGAAAGGGAGAGAAATGAAAGGGGAGTGTGTATGGCAGGGAGAATCAAAGAAAATTAGATGTGTGTGAAAGTGCCAGGGTGGAGAGATACCCAGGGGAGCCCCACATTCTCAGAGGCAAAGGGGAGGGTGGATTAGGGAAAGTGCTCTGTGAGGGGGGACTATAGTCAGGAGGTAAAGAAACTAATAAAGAAATAAATAGTCACATGGAAACCTGCAATTGATAGCTGGTGAAAAGAATATTAACAAATATATTAGTTGAGTTTTCATTCTTCCCTTGTACACTTGAGGCAAGTGTTATTTCAGGTTATCTACACTGTAAAAGCCAATTAAATTGAACATATTGTCCCAGTTATGACCATATAGATTTGGAATATGGTAAGATTCTCCTTCGTGTAACTCATAAACCTATTGCCAAGGTAAACAGCAGTTCGTTTCGAAGCATATGCCAAAAAAAAAACCAAAATCTTTTTGAGGTAAGTTCTCACTGTATGGTCTAGGCTGGCCTTGAACTCCTGGACTCAAGAGATTCTCCTGTATCAGCATCGCAGTTAGCTGGGACTATATGTGTGTGTACTATAAATAATTGTGACATTATATAAAGCTTGCTGATTATTAATTACCCATACTTATTTTGTAAATGTGTGAATAAAGATTTGTATTTGACTAGATGAATTTCTAATGTATCTTTTAAGTACATGATGCTGGACAGGTTTTGTAATTAATCTGTATTAAGGCACATGAGAAAAATGTAAACAGGTCAATGAGATAATACAGTGTACCTTAATCTTATACCATTCATTTAATTGAAAAGATTTTCTACTAATAATTTGCTATGTCAATATTCACCAGTAAATGTGTGAACAGATGATACATAAAAAGGAATAAAGAGAAGAGACATTGATCTTATATTGATTTCTGCAATTATATCCATATTGAATAAAGTTTCATACTTGTTTTTCATTAAAATAGGAAGTTCATCACAGTAAGGCTGAAAAGAAATTACAAGAAAGATCCTCTAAATGGAATGACATATTATAAACAAACATCTAAACATCTAGATATCACGATAAGGGATTTTGTACAGCACTAGTACATACTGTAAAAATGAGGACTTTGAAATCATAAAGGCACTATAAAGAAAACATTATAACCTTATATCATGGAATATTTTAATATTTACTATTTTAAGTTATGAGAGAAAGGAAAATGATCATGTAAAAACAAATTGTGATGTTGCTATAAGGAAGACAAACAATGCTTTCTGAAAACTAGGCAAACATGAAATATACTGAATTGGAAAAGCCAAGGTAAAAACACAAATATTCTTACATCCGAGTCTTGATATTTTCAGTGCTAATTTCTATATATCATTCTATTTTTTGAGTAATCAATATAAAGGCAGGAAAGTCACAAATTTGAGTTGATGAGCTTACCTCACTGAAATGATCAGAGTCATAATTCACTGCCTTCCTAGACAGTAATGAATTTAGCTCTAATAAATTTCCTTCAGTATGATGCATATTCATTTTATCCCTTCAATGAAAAACACAAGAGATGGGGGAGTGAAGGTAGATGCAAACCATGGTATTATTACTTCTAAGAAGCAATCGTTCAGAAAAATACAACAGACAATAAATTGAAAAGATTATGCCAGGTTCTCAACTAAGAAACCATAAACCAATGCTGCATTTTGTTTGCATTTTTCAGTTCCAGAATCTCATTTCTAGACTCTAAAGCCTACGGCTGTAATATTTCCGAGCAGATACAGCAGTTATAACATGGAGTATCCCACTTCTCAGTGAAATTCCAGAGTTTTCAACCTTGTGAACTCCAGAAAAAGATGGAAGAAAAAGATCACATTAGTCCTTTTCTAAATAGGGAGTACTTTTCAATCCAAGAAAGCCATCAATAGCCACATAAATATATGTCTTGATTATTTTATACAAAATAAAGATAAATCACTGTCTCAGAAAACTAAGAAACAAGGCACCACAACAATATTACTAGCTGACCAAAATAACTAGAACATCTTTATATTTATGAAATTGTAAACATTCAAATTTAGGCTTGGAAATGACTTGATTCTTCTCTATGAAGAACATCCAAAAAGATGAGAGTCACATATTTGAGTAAGTGGGACACACATATTAGCTGTCAGTAAGCAAAGTTGTTACACATTTTTTTACTTTCCTTCTGAGGCTCTTGACTGTATTTTGTCATTCATTAGAGAAACCAGTATTCTGAGAAATATTTGTATTTATATCATTTATTACAATCAATATTGATATTCAACTTGACTTCAAGAGGCTATTAAATTCCTGCATGCCAATAACAGAGGAACCCTTTGATTCTCCCTATATCTTTCTTAATCTTGTACATCTTGGACTCAGCTTTAATGGCCAAGTCTACCAATGTTATTCTAGCTCAAAATAATTATCCTAATTAATACTGTCATTGTCATGGTTTGTTATGGATCTGGTGAGATTCAAGACACTAAGAGGTAGATTATTTTAGTGTCTAGAATTATTACTTTATGCACATGTCTAAGAGTCTACAGTTTAGTTTAGGGTCAAGCTGAGGAAGCTCTTTGGGGTGTGTTTTTCAAGAGGATATTTATATATCATGTCTATCAGGAACTAGATGTGATCTTTGTCCCTCTGAGGTTAGGCAATAAATGAGAACCAGTAATGAATTATACAAATATAAGATGATAAAGCACTCAAACAAACAATTGTAAGCACTGCTGATGAAGATGAAACTTAAAGGCAGACATCCCCAGAACAGAGTTGTGCTGACAACAGAGACTTTGTGGCTCCAATTTAGTAGGGTTTTTGCTGAAGCATACACAACCTTCAAGTTTCAGGAAATGAAGACATTTCTTCTTTTTTCTTATAGTTCTGTTCCAAGCAGGAAGTTTCACTCTAATATCAGGGCTAATATTGGGTATAGGATGGAGTATTTTACACTGACAATGCTAGGTTCTCATTTAACACCAGAAGAAAAACAGTCAATGCATTATCAGTATATCTGTGATACATGAGAAGCAATGATAATGTCAGGAACCGAGGTACCTAAGGGAAATGCTTCTTTAATCACATCATGCTTTCCTTGGCATACCATTAAACATTTTTTCAAAACCATGTAAATGAGCATCTAGATTAAAGATGGAGGACACTGAATACCTGTTAATTTTATTGTTATACAAATTGTCTGATTTATCTTTCATCAAAACTGAATCCTGAGAAGAAAGATCTAATTCCAAAGAAATATCCTTAGGTTCTTGTTCAGTAGATTCTTCAGTTATTTGTTCTGGTAAGACTGGTATGGTCAAATCCAACTGAATGGTCAGTGACTCTTCATTTATAGGTTTATCCTGAACTGACACTTTAGGGTGTTCTCTGAAAAATAGTGCAGAGAAATATTAACCCAACATGTTGCAAGAATTCAAATCACATGGCCTATAATATATCCATTTATTTTGTATAAGCAGATTCACAATAATCAGATCAAAAATTTATATTTTACCGATATGCTCTCCTTTAATGTCATTTATATAATGTATGACAAAATGCTCTAACATACTTCACAGACCAAATGATTATTTAGCAATAAAAAATAAACTATTAGTCCTTGATGAAGCATAAATGAACACTGGAGAAATGCTAAGAAAAATAAACCAAACACAAAAGATCACTTATATGGTTCTATTGATACAAAGTGTCCAGAATAGTCTAATTTAAATTTTAGAGACAAAATAAGTTTTATAAATGGGAAAAAAATTATATTGGGGAAATGAGATGCTCTCATGAAAGATTATGATGGTAAATAAACAACTCAGTAACTGCACTATAAAGAGCTGAACATAAACTTAACTGTAGAAATTATATAACATAACCTCTATTCACATATATATCTTATATCCACTGTTTCAATTAACCAATGACTAGATAAGTAAAGTATATATACATACATACAATTGAACATAATTTATGAATAAATACTGGCTCTGAACTGTGCCATCTTAATTTTAATTGAAAAAGAAGTATAGAGACTATTTTGTCATTTAAAAGAGGAAATCTAAAGGTAAAATTATACAGTTTTTTGATTGTTATTTTATGTAACAAGTTATTTAAGCTTCTATTAAGGAAAAGATATAAAAGCTACAATGCAACCTAAAATTTCCACTGCTTAGTATATAACTATAGCAGAGATTAATTTCATCATAATATTAATGATTTCTTTCCAGTAGAATAATCAGGGGGTAGAGAGATGGATCACCAGTCAACAGCACTGGCTGCTCTTCTGGAAGAACTGGGTTTATTTCTTAGCACCAACATATGTTGGTTCACAACTGTCTGTAACTCCAGTTTTAGGAAAACAAAGGCCCTGTTCTGGTTCCCAAGGGGACCAGGCACACAATTGGTGCACAAGCATACATGCAGGCAAACATCCATGTACATACATTTTCTTTAAAAAACTCATATAGAATAATCAAATTTGATTACTAATCTTATTTTCCATATTTTTTCTTAATTGAAAATTAGAAATCTCTCAAATATTTGAATACCTACACATTGAATCGAAGAAGACATATTATCAAGTTAACTTTCAGGTAAATTTGTATAGTTATAGATATTTGAGAGATTTTTAACTTTTGGGCATTAAAGGTCATAACGTACCAGATATACTTACTTCTTTCTTTAGTAATGCTTTTCAGTATACTCTGATTATGAAATGTGCCTACTGTTAGGAATATTTACTCCTATCCACTTGGCAGACATGACACTATCCAGATGGCTTTCATACTGTTTTTGGCTTTAAGATATCATATATCCCAGGCTGGCCTCGAACTCCAGATCCTCCTGCCTCTGCCCTCTTCAGCAAATCCTACCAGTCTGTGCCACCAGTACCAGCTTTTCAACATCCTTAGTCACCAGGGAAATGCAAATCAAAACAACCCTGAGATTCCACCTTATACCAGTCAGAATGGTTAAGATCAAAAACTCAGGTGACAGCAGATGTTGGCGAGGATGTGGAGAAAGAGGAACACTCCTCCATTGCTGGTAGGATTGCAAGCTGGTACAACCACTCTAGAAATCAGTCTGGTTGTTTCTCAGAAAATTAGACATAATACTACCTGAGAACCCAGCTATACCACTCCTGGTATACCCAGAAGATGTTCCAACATGTAATAAGGACACATGTTCCATTATGTTCATAGCAGCCATATTAATAATAGCCAGAAGCTGGAAAGAACCCAGATGTCCCTCAACAGAGGAATGGATTCAGAAAATGTGGTACATTTACACAATGGAATACTACTCAGCTATTAAAAACAATGACCTCATGAAATTCTTAGGCAAATGGATGGAATTAGAAAATATCAACCTGAGTGAGGTAACCCAATCAAAAAGAACAAACACAGTATGTACTTACTGCTAGGTAGATATTAGCCCAAAAGTGAGGAATACCAAAGATACAATTCACAGACCACATGAAGCTCAAGAAGAAGGAAGACCAAAGTGTGAGTGCTTCAGTCCTTCTTAGAAAGGGGAACAAAATACTCATGGGAACAAATATGGAGAGAAAGTGTGGAGCAGAGACTGAAGGAAAGGCCATCCAGAGACTGCCCTACCTGGGTATCCATCCCATATACAGCCACCAAACCCAGACACTACTGTGGATGCCAAGAAGTTCTTGCTGACAGGAGCCTGATATAGCTGTCTCCTGAGAGGCTCTTCCAGATCCTGACATGGGGTCCCCAATGGAGGAGTTAGAGAAAAGACTGAAGGAGCTGAATGGGTTTGCAACACCATAGGAAGAACAACAATATCAACCAATCAAATGCCCCAGTGCTCCTAGGGACTAAACCACCAACAAAGGAGTACACATGGAAGGACCACTGGCTCCAGCCACATATGTAGCAGAGGTTGGCTTTGTTGGGTATCAATGGGAGAAGAGGCCCTTGGTTCTGTCAAGGCCTGATGCCCCAGTTTAGGGAAATGCGAGGGTGGGGGAGGTGGGAGGAGAAACACCCTCATAGAAGCAGGGGGAGGGGGAATGGGATAGGGGGTTTCTGGGGGGAAACTGGGAAAGGGGATAACATTTGAAATGTAAATAAAGAAAATATCAAAAGAAAAGATGATATCAGAAATTGATAGGTGCATATCAGGAATGGTTGCTTGGTACAAGGAACAGGTCTCTGTAATTTAAAGATATTATGACAAGGTAGTGGTGCTTATCTGGTGACTAGACTTATACCCACAAATATTTAATCTGTCTCTCACCTTGCATAACTATGTAACCACATTTGCTACCAGCTGGATATGTGCTCATGTCTACAGGACATGTCTGGCTAGATATTTACTTTTGGCTTGCTGTAATTGTGCTTTGTTGGGCAAAATAAGGTTGGGGGTGATTGACTCAGTGGGAGGGGTGGGGACAAAGGGAAACTATTGGGGGGCTTTTTGTAATGATGGAGATGTTCTAATGATTTCTTTTAATAAAATAACAAATGATGTCATGGCAAAAAAGATATACATTTCTGTCTGTCTATCTATCTATCTATCTATCTATCTATCTATCCAATCTATGTACACAAATTTAATTCAGAAACTATTGTTCCAAATTTGTTCTTAAAAATACGACCTTCTCACTATTTTGCTTAAAAAAAAACATATTTCTTAGACATAATTGCTTTAGCAGCTTGTTAATCTCCCTTGTATTCCTAGGTATAGTATACTCATGCTCACTGCTATAATGACCTTTCCTTCAAATATTTCATTCCTATAAAAATATTCTACCTCTTGGGTTTCCTTTTGATATTGCCTCAAGTTATTTTATAAATATATGCCTTCCAAATGGTAATTAGAAGCTTTTTCTTTCCATACTCCCCTTGCTAGACATTCTTTTATAAAACTCTTTTCTTCCTGTACTAGACTTATAATACTCCATCTGGACTTCCAAGTATACAATTAGTTTTTTTTAATATCTAAACAAGGCCAGGTATGGTGGAACATGCCCTGAAATTTCAGTACTTGGGAGGGAGAAGGAAGAAGATTTCTAGGGGTTCTAGGCCAGCCTGATAAACATAGTGAATTCCAGGACAGATATGGTTATATGGTGAGGACCTATCTTAAAAACAAACAAGCAAACAGTCTAAACAAATGTCTAAACATTTAATGTTTTAAATGTTTAACAATAAACTTTTTTTATTATTATTTTTCCTACTTTATTTACATTTCAAATATTTCCCCCTTTCCAGATCTCCCCTTTGGAACCTCCCCATTTCCTCCCCCCTCCCCCTGCCACTATGGGGGTATTCCCCCACCCACCCACCCACTCTCGTCCTCCCTCCTTGGCATTACAAATAAACTTTAATATCTAGTTGTCTCCCATCAATAAAACATACTTAAAATAGCATACACAAATAATCTTATTAAATATTGGTTAAAATGTTACATTTAGAAAGAAATCATCGAAAAGTATTCATGTAATAAGAACAATGCAAGTCTTGTATCCAAAGTGAATGGATATCCCTAAAGGTTAAATAATGGCACCCACAATTTGATGGTAACTAAAATGTGTCTGATTGGATTTAAGGCCTGAAATTTAAGGAAAGACATTATGCCTAGTATTAGAAACTTATCCAACTACTAACTACCAAAGTCATGAATCATAAAGGAGAACCCATAAGCACCAGTTTACTGAGCTAGCACAATTTTCTAACTATATATTAAATACCTAATACCAAAATACTTATAATTATAAACCCTTATCAAAGAAGCTTCTCTTTGCAAAAGGAGACCACTGCAAAGACCCCACAGGTCTTTAAAATGCAGAGAACTGATTGTAGAGCCTCAAAGGATACATTTGTAACACAGTGCCTGCACCTAAGGTTCAGGGAACACTGTGAAAGAAGAGGCCAAAAGATAAGAGCCAGAGGACTAAAAAATGTTATGTGAGATTTTTTTCTCATAGAAATGACATGGAAGCTATACTTATGATACCTTAATAATAATGGTTGCCTAAACAAGGCCTGAACAAGACTGTACTGGCTGGTTTTGTGTCAACTTGACACAAGCTGGAGTTATCACAGAGAAAGGAGTTTCAGTTGAGAAAATGCATCCATGAGATCCAGCAGTAAGGCATTTTCTCAATTAGTGATCAAGGCGGGGGGGGGGGCGGGGGGGTTGTAGGTGGTTCCATCCCTGGGCTGGTAGTCTTGGGCTCTATAAAAGAGAGCAAGCTGAGCAAGCCAGGGGAAGCAAGCCAGTAAGTAACATCCCTTCATGGCCTCTGCATCAGCTCCTGCTTCCTGCCCTGCTTGAGTTTCAGTCCTGACTTCCTTTAGTGATGAACAGCAGCATGGAAGTGTAAGCTCAATAAACCCTTTCCTCCCTAACTTGCATCTTGGTCATGATGTTTGTGCAGGAATAGAAACCCTGACTAAGGCAAAGACCATCACCAACAGACTTGCTAAAAAAGGGGTGGAATCTCATGGGCCCCAGCCTAGACAAGAACTACAGATACCAAATGGCATTTGAAAGAGGGAAAAATCAGTCTTCCCCAGGTATGAACCCCTTAATTAATTATTCAATACCAGTTGTCAGATCTGAAGCCATATACATACAAACAACACTAAACAGATACAGCAGTTGTATCTGGTTGTATTTATATATTAATACATATATAAATATAAAACTATTGAAGAAAAAGAAACCAGGAATATGAGAATGAGAATGTGGGAGGTTAGTGGGAGTAAAGCAGAGGGGAAAGTTATATAATTATAATATTTAAGATGTACACAAACTCTAATAACAATTCAGTAGGTATGTGGTGTGTGCATGTGTGTATGCATATGCATGTATGCTTGCCTATGTATATAAATTTGGAGAGCAGAGACCAATATCAAATATCTTTCTAACTTGTTCTTTGGGTTAGAGTTTCTCCATTGAATGTGGAACTTGCCTTTTAAACTATACTGGCTGGTCGGTGAGTGTGTAAGATATGTTTCTTTCCTTCAGTGCCAGGGTTATGGAGTTTTGTCACTATGCCCAGCTTTTATGTGGATGCTTGGGTCCAAAATGAGGTCCTTAGGTTTCTTCAGTAAGCACTTTACTTACTGAGCCATCTCCCTAATTCCTGAAAACTCAACTTTGTTTGCCTCTTTTTCATTCAATATGTACTTGCTACTTTTATTAAATTTGTAATGTATACTAATTTATTTTTTGTAGAGTTGAGTCATTCAACCTAGAGAATTCTGTGTGCTAGGCAATTACTTTACTAATGAACTTTATCTTAAACCCTTTAACTTATATCCTTTTTTATAAGTGTCACTTTTTTTCTACAAGATTTTCAACTGATTATCATCAACATGAAGAACACACACACACACACACAAACACATATATCCTGTTGAGATATAAAAACTACTGTTCTGTAGTAAGAAAATTCAGGTCAATTTGCTTTATAGGTAGTTTTTTGTTGTTTATGAAAGGGAGTAACCATTTAAATGGATTCAAGTCCATTATATAATAAATATACACAAATAATATATTGCTAACCTATCACCAGTATTCTGTTTCATTACTAATATATTGCGCATAAAACCTGCTTACCCATCATCTCCACTTGGCTGGTCTGCAGATGAAATTAACTTTTTGGGTTCTTTAAAAATTGGTAAGACTCTATCAAGGAGACTTTTATATTTGTCTTCAACAAGTTCATAACCATCTTTTAATATCTCCATCTAAATAGAAAGGTTAGAGAAAATGAGAGTTGGCTTTGCTTCTGTGTATATATCTAATATTTCTTGGACCACATTTGTTGCAATTCCCATTGAAACTACTTAACAATTATATAAAAATGATAGGAACTAGGGGTAGAAATTTCATTGACAACAAATATTCATTTTGAACCCATTCTCAACACTGTTTTGCTTCAAAATCTTACAGCTTCCTTCTTCTTGTCCTCTGGAATATGGAAATACTGATGATCCCATTCAGAATCTGAAGCTTCAGAAATGAATGATAATGACCTGTAATGAGACCCACAAACTTGTCATAAGCTATATTAATGTTGTAATGGTCAGCCAGCTCTGTTGTGTAGAACCTGAGTTTTATTCATCCTTTGTCATCATGATTCCCATTAGAAATTAGTGCTTTAGGTGTCAGAAACAAAGGTAAAGTTCACTTAAAAGAGCCAGTGATCACTTGGAATTGTATCCCTGGATGTTAGCTACATGCCAAAAGGTTTAAAATTTTAGTACATCTTGTAATCTAAAACTAAAGCAAACAGTAAAAGTTACTTGAATTATGCCTGATTCTAGAGCTGGGGCAGACAAAAGAGAGATAAAGCCTGTGGCATTCTACTATGTTTAAAGTAAATAATAACAATAATGATGTCTGGATATACTTATTAATGGATCTATTTTAGTAAGGATTAAAATCCTTCAAGTAAATTATGAATATATGATTCTATTCTGAAATCATTAACTGGATATAATCAGGAAAATGGAAATATTCTTTCTCATGTAGAATGCAAACTAAAAAGAAAGATGTGATTAGAAAGCTATCACCATACAATATAATAGTATTATAAAATTTCATTAGAAACCTTCCATTAAGAGATTTTTGCCCGTCAGCTATCCAGTGAAGTGAGAGAGCAAGTTTAGACTTCCACCCTTGCTGCAAATCTTCACTCAGTCCTCATTCTTCGGTATTTAAATAATATTCAGAACAATATAGCAGGTGAGCCTGATCCCTCATTGTTCATATTCTTTATTCCCCATCCCCACCCATTTCTTTATACACTTGCCTCTTTCTTTTACCTCTTCCGAAGAAGAACATAGCCTGGCTTGGTTTTTCGGGGATCTACCTCCTTGGAAATGAGACTGTTATACATTATTTGAGTGCATATTTATAGTCATCTTTTTTCACTTTATTTTTAACAAAACTCTTATATCCTTTCCTTTTCTTTCTTCTTGTGTTGCTTTTCTCACCTCCCTTTCTATTTGTGCTCTACTCTTTTATTTCCTACATAGAAATCTAATGTTAACCACTAGTCTCCTTGTGATTTCTTGCTTGTTTTTATTTCTATTCATATTCACAATAACTAATATATTAATTTGTAGAGTGCTATGTGTCCACTTACCTCCTAAAATGATTCATTCCTAAGGAGAAAGGATTGAGTGTTTTGTAATTAAAATGTATTCCATTTTATTGAGGGCTTATTGCAGGATAATGGTGTGATTTGCTTTTCTAAGTAGGTACTTTTTTCCTGTGGTGACACATTCCATGTATTGAGACATATTTGGAACTAAAAAAATAGGACTTCAGTAAAAGAAAATGTTTTAGCCAAGAGAATAAAAGAGCCTCTCTCAGCAAACTCACCTTTTCCTCTTTTTTAGTACTGTATGGTTTCCACTCATCAAATCCAAAATAAAATGGAGTACCTGAAAATAGCAAAGACAATTTTTCAACTATGAAACCATTTTCAGTATTTAGAGAAACCAACAATAAAACAGAAAGCCTGTGAGAGGTTCCAGAAAGTATAACTGTAACTTTGTATAATTACCATTTGGTTTCCACATGACTTCATATTGTAAATATTTTATATTTAAGCACAAACCACCAGAAAATAATAATTCCCAGAAAAGAAAAATAAAGACTCTTTTAAAGAACAATGTATACCTGTGTCAACAGTTGTTGTTGCTCACAGTACTTCTTTCTGAGGTTTGTAATTTCAAGATATAGGTTTGAATAGTCCCTGAAACATAAATAGATTACTCGAATAAACAAAGATATATTAGTGTTCCTTAAAGTTTTGAAAATAAGATACCTAAAATAATGTTGACTTGTCTAGATTAATAGTATCCACTGTGTTCTTCACAAAATTATACCCTTATTGTCCTAGTGGAATATATTACCTTTAATTGAAAACCACTACCTTTATTAGTTAATTAGTTCACATAAATTTCAAAGATATGAGTTTTTAGTGGTGCTGATAATAACCTAGGACATTGCACATGCTGGGAAATCATTGTACTCCTAAGTTGCATCCCCAATCCCATACACTTATAGGCTTGAAAGCTCAGATTAACTTGATACTTTTGAATTTCAGTGATCAATAGAATGACAAACACCATACACAGATTGCTTGCACATCCTACCTTAATACTTGAGAATACAAGATCATAAATTCCTTATTATTCCTCCAATCACTGGAGGAGAAAAAAATTTCATAGAAGTATATGAGAACAAATAAATCTCCAGGTAAGCAGTTATACCAGTGCATCACATTTACATTTCTATTAAATATTACAGGAGACAATGCTATCTATCACATTACATTTCTAATACTGAATTAAGTTTTATATGTAAATTTCATTGAGCTATGTGCTTTAAGAAAAAACAGTATTTTTTCTAAGATTGAATGTGCTTTCTTACAGATATGTTCCCTTTCATCAGAGGCATTGGTTGAAATGGAGGATGTTTGAATGTGTCTAATTACAAAGATAATTGCTATGATACAATTAAAAACAGGAACATAAAACCTGGAAAATGTTAGCAGCACTACAATTATGATTTTGGAGAATATTGGTTTGGTAATGTACTTTCCTAAGCTTTGAAGTTTTGTTGGATTACATACTTTGCAATGTAAGTACATATAACATACAAAGGAGCCCACAACAATTAGCTATAAATTCAGCGTCACAGGTAAATGAATAAACTAGAAATTATGATACTGAATGAAGTAAGCCAGGTGCATAAAAACAAGCACTACATATTCTCTCTTATTTGTGGTTCTGAGCTATGAATCTTAGATGTGAATGTTTAGTGTGGAGTGACCACAAAAATCAGGAAAGCCAAAAGGGACCAAGGAGGAAAAGGAGAAGCTCTAGAGAGGGGAGGAACAAGACATAGGTACTATGAAGGGGGGGGGGAAACAAAGAAAAATTAGGGGACTTTAACTGTGAAGGGGGAGTCAGTGTTCTCTAAGGAAACTGTACTGGTAGAAAAAGGAAGAGAGATATATTTTAGCTCATCGTTTCTGAGATTTTATTTAATGTTTATTTTGCTTTATTTTATTTAGTGGTTATTAGGCTTGTGGTAGGCAGAGGGCATGGTAGGAGAAGCTGCTTACCTTGTGGCATCCAGGAAGCAGAGGCACACCACTAGTGAATGCCCACCACCTCCCCAGAGGCTTTCAACAGCTCATCCAGCTAAGAATGCATCTATACAACTAATCACCTCTCATAGCACCACCAGCTAGAGACCATTCATATCCAAACCCCAATATCACCTCTGTCCCCATCCCTGCTTCCTCTCCATACTTTTTTCCCATCAGCCTTCATGGTACCCAGACAGGCCAGTGTCCCTGAGCCTCTCTATTCAAATGCTGCAAAAAGAGTAAGTGCCATTGGGCAGACTCATGGGTGAGGCATCCAATCACCCATGTCCAGGGAATGAAGTGTTAGATGGTCACAACATGGGGGCAGGGGCCACCTAAACCTGCTTGTGGGATGGAAGGAGGAAGAAACTGAGCCAGGAGGGAGGGTTGGTGGCTCAGGCCATTGCTGGTGATCTTTGCAGTGAGAACTTCTTCTTCACCTCCTGTGATATTTGAATGAGAATATTCCCTTCTGCGGTAGGCTCATACATTTAAATACTTGGTCCCAAGATGGTGGAACTGTTTGAGAAGGATTAGGAGGTGTGGCTTTGTTGGAGGAGATATATCACTGGGAGTAAGCTCCAGGCTTCAAAGGCCTCCCACCATTTCCAGTATGCTTTCTCTGCCTCCTGCTTGGGGATCAAGATGTGAGCTTTCAGCTGCTATTCCAGGACCATGCCTGCCTGGTGCCATGCTCCTCATCATGATGGTTATGAACTCCTATCCCTCTGAAACTGTAAATCTTGAACTTCCTTTTTTAAGTTGTCTTGGTCATGGTATTTTATCACAGCAATAGAAATTTTTTAAAAAATCAATAAACTCCCCAAGCAGAACCCTTAAGATGCCCGTGTGCCAACACAGAGTTTCAGACAGAGGGTTTCAGAGGTTGTAAATGATCAAGGATCTTCCAAGGTAACAGTGACTAGACATGAATGGATTCTGGACCCCAGGAACCATTTCTATGCCAGCTCTGTCTCCAGTATGCTGCACCCCCCAATCCCCAGTTTAGCCTGGGATGTTGAATCTGGAAGATCTAGAATTTATCTCATTTAACATGGTCCAGGAATGCTTGTTTACACTGCTATTTCTCAAAGGGTTCCTTGGTCTGGTAAGTTCAAGAAACTTTATTTCTTTCTTTCTCTTAGGAGACTGCAAAACTTGGCAGCTTTTTGAGAGTCCTGACAAGTCCTGCAGGTAAAGAACTTGTGGAGGGATCTGGGGAGTCATCTCAATTGGTAATCTAACGCTTCAATTCTCAATTGGTAAAGTGCTTCATATGGAAGCATGAGGACTCACTTTATACTCAGCAACTATTGCTTTTTTTTTTTTTTTTTTTTTAAGATGCAAGGCTATGAACTCCTGTAATCTCAGCACTGAGAAGGAAACAGGTAGATGCCTGGAGCTTGCTGACCACACTGTAGTCTCAGAATTGGTGAGCTCAAGGTTCTCTGAGGGATCCTGTCTCAAAATAAAGTGGAGAGTGATTGGGGCAAGACACCTACATTGATCACTGTCCCCATCCCCACCCCTTTCATGTGTACATATAATGTATCCCTTGCCATACATTAAAAGCAGTTTGTTAGACTGGCTTATAGGAGGTGGTCCAGGTAGTCCAGCTATATCTCATTTATATGATAATATGTATGTATTGAGAATTTCTTACTCTGCTTCTCATTTTGAAATATATACAAATTTATCTTTCTCCGTAGAGGAACAGAATACTAGAAATTATTCACTGTCTTTAACTTTTCTCTGACATCTTACCTTTTTGTGTAAAGACTACTGGTTCACTACTGTTATGTTAATCAAAAAAGACCATATTTAGACTAGTGACAGCTAATCTTGATGACAGCTACATTGATGATGGTCAGGTTTTAAATAGGAAGAGTAACCAATGGCCATATGTTCATTTGGATGATATTTCTATGTTGAAAGTCCTGATGTAAATGTATATTGTTTTAAAGAGAGCACTTGTTAGTTGTTTTACATATAGTAAATGTGCATGCCTTTAACTCTGCAAACATGTACACAGTATTTAAAGTTCAGACATACAGCTCTATGCATTCCTATATGAAGAGGGTGATAAAAGAATAAAAGTTACCTTAGAGAATAACTTCTTATAAAGTGGGCATTTTAGACTAACATGAAGATAATAATCAAACCCCCATTTTTAAAATCCTAGCTTCTTATGTAATCAAGTGACTGACAAATTGAATAGACTACAAAAGCCATTATTTTGATAAAATATAAAATCTTATCCTTTTAACCAATTTTCTTTTTCAAATGTTATTAAGAGTAGAACAATACTTTTAAGAAAGCCTTGTTGCTTTGGAAATAAAGAATTAAGTTCTGGTTCTTTATCAGTAAAATAAAGTTGGCTTCACTGAGAAGGAGGGCGACCCTGTAGGAGGACCAGTAGTCTCAATTAATCTGGACCCCCGAGATCTCTCAGACACTGGACCACCAACCAGGCAGCATACACCAGCTGATATGAGGCCCTCAACACATATACAGCAGAGGACTGCTGGGTCTGAGTTCAGTCAGAGAAGATGCACCTAACTCTCAAGAGACTGGAGGCCCCAGGGAGTTTAGAGGTCAGGTGAGGTAGGGGGTGGGGACATCCTCATGGAGACAGGGGTTGGGGAGGAGGTATGGGCTGTGGAACAGTTGGAGGGTGGACTAGGAGGGGAACAAAGTCTGGAGTGTAAATGAAAAAAAAAAGAAAAAATCTTTAAGGTAAATTTACATCTTGATTTTTTGCATATAGAATCTTATGTTAATTGTGATTTTAATACTTAATAATCTTACTATTAGGAGAGACTCAATAGTGACATTACTCCTTTATACATCAGCAATTTATGAAAACACATATGTGTATATACTAAGAAAGAGTGGTAAATCTAAAATATGTTTAGAATGGAATAAAAATATTAAACTCAATTTATGATAGAACAGTTTACTATCATTTTTTCACATGGTTAAAAATTAAGATACCTTTGACAAGCCTCTAAACAGGCAACAACACTTAAGCTTTCTGTGACAATTTTTTCCCTTCAACCCCAAATTCTAGAGTCAACTCTTTTTATTGTTTGAGACTGTAATTTAACTACAAATTTACTCTTTTCCTTTTCTCCAAGTTTTCCCATGTATCTCTCCCTCCTCTTCTTCAAATTCATGGACTTTTCATTAATTGTTATTGTATGTATATGTGTATTTATAACCTGTTGAGTCGACATAATGTTACTTATATATATTTTTCAGGGCTGCTTACTTGGCACTGGACAACCAATTGGTGTGCTCTTTCCTGGGGAGGAGCACTTCTCCTGTTTCCAGCTTTACTCAATTGCCTATAGTTCTCTGTGTAGGATTAAAGCCTCAAGGGTCTTTCCCCATGCAGACTGCTATATGTTCACTGGTATCCTTCTTGCTCAGCTCATGTTTGGGTGGCCATGTTGGTGAGACTTTATTGGTATAGTTTCTACAGTTAATAGAAGATACAATTTCAGTAGAAAGTATCATAAACATTTGCTTAGAAGGAACCTTAGAAGGCTACTTTGTTCACTATTTAGGAGTAGTGTTTGGACTTGTTTGCACATAAAACCAGGTAAAACCCACTGGAACATTATCACTCATACCATATATACATACGCGATGGTTAACATTCAACAGCAGGCTGCCATCCAAAATTAACATGAAGGACTGGCTCATGTTCAATTTCAAGGAACATCTTGGTTTCTTTTCTATGTTGATGAAAAATACTTCTATCTTTTACATCCCTTCTCTCCTTTCTCTGTTGCCGTATATGAAAAGCTTAATTCACTAAGTCAAATACCAATGATAGACTGATCAAATTAAAGGTTCATTTACACTTCAGTGGAAGATTTTCAGAAAATCTCAATTTTAATATAAATGCTGATGAATACTTGCTAAAACTTATCTACACATATCTTCTCTAAAGTAAATAATAGGTTATAATATTTTCTCAAAGTTATTACTGTGCATATTTTTAGCTGGTTAAAATTTGCCTTACAATATTATGGTCTGAATTAAAGCCTTACTGTCAGAGACATTTCATGGTGTGTTGTAGACTCTGATTCTTTATAAAACACTGAAGACCGTCTTAAAGAATTTATTTTATAGGCCAAACTGAAATAAGGAAGAACAGACTGAAGGAAGAATCAGAAAGTACATTAGTTATATACATCAGAGTACTCAGATACAGAACTTATACATTTAACACCCTAGTCTAGTTTTCTTTCTTGGTTAAAATGGAAATTTCTACCCATCTTAGTATTAATATTTCTGTTGTTATCTTATAGCCTGGTAATTTTACTTCTGATTTGTACAGTGGTATGCTAGTGGTATGATTTGTATAGTGGTAGGCCATCATAGCAATATTTGAGCTACTGGCTCATTAATAGCAATTCAAGATTTAAAGCATTTAAAATAGTTTTGTGTTTTAACTTAAAAGAAATAACACCAAAAGTACCGTGCAAAATAAGAGTGGATCTCCACAACTCTGAAGTAATCAAACTTAAAATCTTGGTAACAGATGCTAGACCATTTAGACTAACACTTACTGTTTCATTTGTGCATATTTGGCATCCATGCTCTTCTGCATGTCTTTAAACTCTTGCATTTCAGTCACAATTTTCTGAAACTCATCAGAGTAGAGGCTGGCATCTTCAATTTTTATTGTTGGCACCTAAAGTGAGAACATTATAGTCAGGCTGGTTAAAATTTTGGCATATCTTTAACTATCCATTTTGAGTACTAATGAGAAAGGAAAAAAAAGCATAACTAATGGAAAAAAGTATATTTAATTCTGTAAATGTACCTTGATTATAGTACTACACCATGCATCCTTTATATTATAGTTATTACACACATTATTATGTTTCCACTAACTTGAAAGCTCCTGGAAGATTAGACATATAGTTCCTGGGGACTCGAGAGATTGCTCATCAGTTAATAGTACTGGTGGCTCTTTCACAGGACCCAGGTTATTCTGTAACTCAAGTCCTAGGGGATATGATACCCTCGTCTGGCCTGTGCAAGAATTACATGTGCATAGTGGACAGGCAGATATGTAGGCAAAATGCCCACACACATAAAAATTAAATGAAAAATGAAAAAAAGCCTGTAGTTTCAGATATACTCCCGATTTCAAGAACAATACCTTACAATACTGTACAGGCATATGTATTATATATGTGTGTATATATCAATATATCACATTATATACATATATGTACAATATACATACATGTCACACACATATGTATATCATAGTTGTATTAGTACAC
Organism: Rhynchomys soricoides; assembly: GCA_019843965.1. Lineage (NCBI taxonomy): Eukaryota > Metazoa > Chordata > Mammalia > Rodentia > Muridae > Rhynchomys > Rhynchomys soricoides. Next base: position 4,391,626 of record JADRCH010007604.1, on the reverse strand, counting down.
ATTTACAACCACAGAATTCTGGAGGCTGAGGAAAGGAGATCCTCAGTTTGAAGCCAAAAATGCCTCATTTCCCCCAAAAAGAAAAGAAAAATAAAAACTTTAATTAAGTATGGCATATTTTCTATCACTCATAAAATGACAATACCTTATCGGGACAAAAAATCCAATTTATAGTAAGTAGTGTAATATAACCAAATATATTATATAGCATTATGTGGGACTTTGTAAAAGAGTATATTGATTTAGAAACATTCTGTTATATATACATCTCATTCTGTTTAGAGTTCAAGTGTGAACCTTTCCCCCCATTTTCCTGTTGGGAGTGGGTATATCTACACTGAATAATCTACAGTGTGGTTAAGTCTCAGAAATAACACATAATAAACTACAGATTTATTTAGGCCTGCTGAGATATAAGAATATTAAACTATGTTTTTTTTAATGAAATGAAACACCAATCCATACTATGGTTATATAACTTAATGCATAATAATGCACATAATAATGTGAAAATTAATTTTGCAGGTAGTGAGTGGAACAGCTTTAATGATTTGGATATGTATTGTTTCCAAAGGTATATAGGATGCATTATCCTTATAGTTAATGCAACTTTGAAAAATGTCATTCATTCAGAATCTCACAGTATGGGCATAATAAGAGTTTATTATTTTTAATGCAAATGAGAGATGTGACATAAATAATTTAAACAAACAAAACATTATCAATTATTCTAAATTGAAGGTTTATAACATACTATTTCTGTGAATAGGAACTAGAGATTCTTGTTCCCTCAGAGTAAAACTTCAAAATTGTAAACAGAAATTTCTCCCTTGTTTTACTTGCTATAAATGTGTTTGAAGAATAAGTTGAGAAATTATACATTTCAACTTTAGAAACACTGGCCATGAAAAGCAGTATGTAGTAAACTGTAAATGAGCAATGCAGATAATAATATATTTTAGTTCAGAAGAGGAAGCAATTACATTAGCAATGAGCCAGGCCTCTCTTTTGATTCTGTGATGAAAAACAAATTGCCTACTACCTGGATAGTTCATAAACTAGGCATCTCATCTTCAGATAATATGTGTCCTTCTATAATATATACCAAACTAATGGAGTAAAAGTTACCAAGCCACTGCTACATAAAATTATGTCTTTGTTTTTAACCATAAGTTATGGTATCTCTTTTACACATTACTTTCACTAACTCATGAAATATGAGAATCACTGTTCCACACGTAGAAGTTTTAATCTCAAATTAAATACTCCTCAGGACATATGTCTTGAAGTTATTCTTAATTAGACCAAGAAGATTAAGTGTTCAGTAGAATTAGAGATGTCTGAACATGACTCCTTTTTCAATGTGATTGAAAAATGACTCATTGAAGCACTGGTTTTCATTTTCTACTCCTAGTGTTGAAACTGTCATCCCAAGGTCACTATGACTAAAATAAAGGATGTTTCAATTTGGTATTTAAAAAGCCCAAATTTGGTCTATTTTGGTGGTACATTTTTCTTATGACCACTTCATACTCTTATATTATTTTGGTGAACATTTTATTTGTATGGGTTATATTAATATATTAATTTTTACCATATGAAAACTTAAAATTGATCCATGTAGCTATGGAGAATTACACCTACACTATAGGCTTTAAATGATGTAGCTATTTTGGTGGCTACCTATGGTCTTGAAATGTCCTTTAATTTTTCCACTGATAACTACTTTGTGTTCTCTCTCTCTCTCTCTCTCTCTCTCTCTCTCTGCCTGTTTCTCTGAAAACTTTATTTGTCTTGTACTTCTGGAGGATAATTTTACTGAACACATAGTTATAATTGTATAAAATTTTCATCAACAGTTAGTGCATGTTTGCAGTACAGAGACACAGGTCTAGTGGAATAGGGACACGTGGTATGAATGGGTTAATGGGTCTGCTGCTATGCTGTTATTCATTTTATGTTTTTTCTTTCCATTCATATCTAAAGCAGCTAGTATATTAGTCCACACACTAATATCTGTGTCCCTTTAGTTCCTAAAGTGGTTGTTGCATAGGAATGAATAACTTTTTATTTGGCTAATAGTGGACTGCTATTGGGAGCCTACACCTTGATAATGATTTTTTTTCAGACAATAATGTAACTTCAGGGAAACACTAAGAATCAAACTTGGTGCCCTAAGTAGTAGTCTTGCATATGAAAACAATAACTTAACCCTATAACACTGGAGCTCCACTTGAAAAAAATCAAAGTTCTTCTGAAATAATAAGGTATTTTTGTATCAATCAGTTAATCAGAATAAAATTTAAAATAAATAAATCCAATCAACAATCAAACTCCAGATGTGCAAGACACAATGGAAAACAATAATTTGAAAAACCAAAGCAATATTAGTCCTTCAAAAATTGCTAATCCCATCAAATTAGTCTCCAGTAAGAATCAGTTACATGAAATTTTAGTTAGGCAATCCAAAAAGATAATTATGACATGTTTAAAAAAAAATCAAAGAAGACACAGATAAACTGAAGGAATTCTAAGAGAACTCAAACAAATAGGTCAAGGAAATGATAAAGTAAAAATAACTTATGAAAGACGAATCTAAATATAACAACATTAAAGAAAAACCAAATTGAAATCTTGAAAAAGAAAAAAATGTAAATCAAATGAAAATACTTGTAGAATGATTCAACACTAGAACAGACAGGATCCAATACCTGCACTTGATGTTAAGATGGAGGAACCAGAATATTACAAGAAGCCCTCAGATGAATTCATCCAAAGATAAACAACATGCTATGATAATACTAAATTGGTATAGAAAAGAAAGAAATTTCCATTCAAACAGCATAGAAAATATTTTCAGCAAATTCAATGCAGACAATTTCCCAGAGTTATTAAAAGAGATGCCAACCTAGATATAAGAAGCATTTAGGACATGAACGGAAAATAAACATGAAAGAACTTTCCTTCAACTAAACCACTAACTACAGAGACTCCCCAAAAAGTGCACTGAGAGCAGTACAAGAGACATGACACACAAAAACAGGCTTCTGAGAATAACATTAACAACAAAAAAACTACTAAAAACCAGGAAATGATATATTTCAAGTTTTGAAAGACAACTACTATCCTAAATTATTATACCCAGCAAAATTATTTATAAGAATTTAAGGAAAAAGAAATCCTTTTAATGATAAACAACAACAAACACATTCATGACTGCTAAGCCAGCTCTATGGGAGATACTAGAAGGAGTCCTTTGGAATGAAAGAAACCACAGGAAAAATAAACTATACTTCTATAATAGTTTGGCAGAGGAATAAGAAAACCACAAACTGGATCGGAGAGATGGCTGAATGGTTAAGAGCACTACTGTTCTTCCAGAGGTCCTGAGTTCAATTCCTAGCAACCACATGGTGGCATACAACCATCTGTAATGGGATCTGATACCCTCTTCTGGTATGTCTGAAGACAGCTACAGTGTATTTATATAAATAAAAGAAATAAATCTTTAAAAAAAAGAAAACCACAAATCACAAAACAATAAAATATCAGGAATTAACATACATCTTTCAACAATAAACTGATTATGACAGATATTAATTCCTTAGGCAAAAGACAAATACTAGAAGATTAGGTTAAAAACAGGATCTATTGCTCTGTTCCTTCCAAAGAAATGACAGTTCTTATGGTGAAAGGATGGAAAATGTTGGCTTTTTTCCTAAGCAATTGAAACACCACCAACAATAGCCCTCTACCATTGGTATATTATAATTAAAACAACAGATATACATAACAAAAAGAGAAGAGAGAAAGCATCAAGATAAAAGCCACACATCACATATAAAGGAAAACATATCAAAATAACAGTTGATTTCTCAATGGGAACTTTGAAAGCCAGAAAAGGATGAAGCAAGTTCTAAATAAATACAGATACCAACCCAGACTACTGTACCTGGAAAATCAGTCTGCTGGAGTTGAAGGAGAAAGGTAAACTTACTATATAAAATATCTAACAGAATTTATGTCCATTAAACAAACCCTACAAGGTATGCTGGAAACAATACCTTGAGCTGAAGAAAGGATTGAGCATAGCTAAAAGACCATAGGGGAAAAATGAAGATATAATTACGGACACACAAACTACAACTAAGAATACAATTAAAAACGAATACAACCATCATATACCTTTCAATAATAACTTCAAATATAAATGGCCCCAACTCTCCAATCAAAAGGCATGGGCTCACTGAATCAATTAAGAAATGAAATTCATTTTATATTTAAAAATGGGAAACACCTTAAAATAAATGGATTGAGAAAAAATGCTGCAAACAAATGGGGCTGGGAAACAAACAGGCATTACTATCTTAATGTTCGATAAAAACAGTCATCAAAGTAAAATTGATCAGGAGAAATAAAAGGACACATTATTCAAGTCAAAGAAATAATTAACCAAATGGAATAAAATTCTAAACACACATGCAACAAATTCTGATGCACCCATTTTCATAAATAGTGTAAGATTGATATTAATGACACAGATTAATAACAACCCAATAACTTTAGGTGATTTAAATACCCCTCTTCCAATAGACAGGTCATTTGGACAAAAAACCTCAGAAAATAAATGTCATCATATGTCAAATGGACTTAACAGCTAACTATAGAATATTCTACCCAACACCAAAGAATACATACTCTACACAGTAGTATATAGTAGTATATGGACCAACCACATCTTGGGACACAAAATCAATCTTTACAAATTAAAAAAGAAATAACTGCTTGTATCCTACTGAACAACAATATAACAAAAAACCTCTAGTAAATACACAAACTCATGGAGATTAAACAACTCATTACTGAATGATGGCTGGGTCAAAGAAGAAATCAAGATAGAAATAAAAACCTTAATGGATATAAATGAAAGTGCAAACACAGTACAATAAAACAACTCCTATGAGGGAAATTTATGGTTCTAAGTGACTACATTATGTAAATAAAGTATCAAAAAATAAATAAAAATGGATTTTAAAAAATCTAAAAATAAAAAAAAAGCCACAAAAAGCAGAAACAATTGACTTAATGCTACAACTAAATAATTTGGGAAAGCAAGAACAAACCAACTCCAAATACACTGATGGCAAGAAACAATAAAATTCAGGGGCGAATATAATGATATAGGCATGAAGAAACCAATACAAAAGTCAATGAATCCAAGAACTGATTATTTGAGAAGACAAGCAAGATTGATCGACTTCTGGTCCAGCTAACCAAAAACCCAAAACAAAATGAAACAAAATAAAACAAAACAAAACAACAACAAAACAGCAACCTAGCTCAAACTTGTGAACTCTCTTCATATGTCTCATCTTGCCTTTCTTCATTTCCCTCAACTATCTGCCATCTGTAAACCCATGAGCCTATTTGTAGATGTGTAGTCATGAATTCTTCATTCATGAGGCCCCCTTGTGTGACTTAACTCAGATGCATAGTATTTTCTGGTACCATGGAAACTAGATGGAAGGAAGGAGGCTTTCAAATGAGTGATAACAAACAGTTGCCTAATTGGACTTAAGGTCTGATCATCAGGAAGAAAATCAAGCTAGGTAATAGAAACCTAGTTGACTTCGTCAGGCTAGTGAGGTCATGGACTTCAGAAAACAATCTACTACCTGCACTTTGCTAGACCAGCAAAATTCCTTACTACATTCTAAATCTTATCCTTATACCCACAGCTATCACCTCTCATCAAAGAAGTTTTTCTTTACCATAAATGGAAAGCATCTTAGAAAATGGACATGATAGAGATATCAAAAGATTGTGGGAAATGTAGCCCTATAGGATACATTTACATCACATCTCCTGCATCTATAGTTCAGAAAACATCATGAACAAGGCTGGAGAAAGATTTTAAGAGCCAAAATATCAGGAAGTCTGCTATGAAATAGTCTCTCCAAAATACAGCTTAAAAAAAAAAGACAAGAAAAATGGCAATATCAATGAACATGCCTATGTAGAAGGAGGAAAATGTCACCGTGTCCCACCCTTAGTCAAAGAACTATAGGCATCTAGTGATGAGAGAGATATATAGATAGATAGACGAGAGAGAGAGAGAGAGAGAGAGAGAGAGAGAGAGAGAGAGAGAGAGAAGGAGGGAAGGAGGGAAGGAGGGAGAGAGAGAGAAAGAGAGAGAGAGAATATGAATATTACCCTTTTCCAGGGATAAGCCACCTAGTTGGTTATCTCATATGAAGTTAGCATGGAAACCATATACATAGAAACAACAAAATGGCTTCAGAATGTTATGTTTATGTATTTGTACATACATATGCACGTGTAACAACAATAATTAAAAGATCATCAATTTCAGAGTGGGCAGAGTATCATGGAGGAAGAAGTAGAAGAGAAGGGACCTGGAAGGGATTAGAGGGAGTAAAGTGATGGGTGTAAGCAATGTAATTCTATTTTAATTAAAAATATATAAGATATAAATGTAAAATCCAAAAAATGAACATTGAAAGGAAAAACAATCACTGTCATTTATCCAACGTCAATACATCATAGATATCTGTGCATCAGTGGTTTTTTTGGCCCTAGTTGTAATAGCTAAGTTATAGGTCTAAACTTGGTGTGCAGCAACAGAATATGGGTAAAGAAACTGTTGTATATACATGATGGAAGTTCTTTTTAACTATAAAGAATTATGAAGTTTTTTTATTTGTAGAAAAATGGATGTAACTAGATATAGTCATATTTAAAAAGTGAAACTAATTCAATGTGATCATATACATTTTTAATCCCAGCTCTTTGGAGGCAGAGGCAGGTGGATCTCTGTGAGTTCAAGGTCAGCCTGGTCTATAAAGTGAGTTCCAGGAAAGCTAAGGCTACATAGTGAGACTGTATCTCAGAAAAATAAATAAACAAATAATGAATTAATGAAACTAATCTTAGGAAGAAAAATATTCTATATATTCTCTCATCTGTGGTGGTTCCCAGATTTCAAATAGTCACAACACATACATATAAACACACACACACACACACACACACATGTATATGGAGTAGAAGTTAAATTTTCTAGGAGGTAGAGGGAGGGGAAAGAGGATAGAGGGGTGACACAAGAGAATGTGCTCAATAAGCAATGAGTTCTTATAAGAAAGTATTGATAAAAATGTAATTATTTATTTAAAATTTACAATACTGTACACATTACCACAGATTAAAATGAGAATACTTATGTAATCAAATATTATGTATCCTTAAGAATATTGCACTGTGATCATAAGAGAATAAAGATGGAAAAATTATTTTTTAGTTTTTTTATGAAAATAGCTTTATCTCATAGTTCTCTAAAAAAAGCTCTTAGGACTTACAGAGATTTTTCAAAATATAGATCGAGAACCACTATTCTTAGTGAAAGCCTAAATGTTCTCTCAGTATTTGTTTTTGGTCCTGAGAATCCAGTATACTGATAAGTTTCACATACATTTCCAACATATATAGAAATCTTAAAAGTGAAAAACTATGTTACTTCTTTATATCCAGCTTTGACTTGTCATCAGATCTGGATTATGTAGATAGGGCCTGTAGTTTTTGTTTTTGTTTTTTTCAAAATTCAATATTCGAGTTACTATTTCAAAAATCTATCCTGGCCTCCTCTGCTTATTTTCTAAGATGTTATAGCACTATCTACATGATAAAAAGGACAAAAGAATATAAAATAGAACACAAAAAAATATTAAGTTTTTAGATGAACTAATACTTAAAGGGTATGTTCAGAGCAACCTGAAAAATTACCTAACAAGCCAGTTCCTAATTCCAGGGGTTTCATGCTAAGACTTAAGAGAAATAATAAAAGGTTTAGATTACGGAATGCCAACCTAAATCCTGCAGAAAAAAATATATGAGAATGGTCTTCTTCCTACCTTTCGCTTAATGTTTGCAAGAAGACAGGCTTCTCCCCTTTTGAAAAGTGGATGCTGAAATTCAATAGTTATTTTATTCTCCTCGTTAGTCTCTTCACTCTGCAGTGCAATCACTTTTCGAAAACCATCTAGTATAAGGAAAAAAATCAAAATTAATAATAAGAAGAAATGCCATATAATAGATTCTAAAAGGAAGTTTGGAAGGATCAGAACAAGTAAGTAATATTCAAAATGTTTGATATCATAAATAAATGGTACACTCTAATAGCTTAATTTCAAACTTGGGCACTGCTACTTCTCACTGTTCTTTATGTCTGTGGCATGTGTGTGTGTGCAGGCATATGTGTTGGTGTGGTCTTTTATGTGGAAGAATTTACAGGCCTTGGTTTGATGCCATGATGCCTTCTTCAATCCCCCACTCACCTTATGTTGCCCCATTTTTGAGGCAGCATCTCTCACTGAACTTGGAATTTCCTTTTCTGTCTAAATTGGCTGGCCATATGAACTTCTTGGGTATGCCTATCTCTGCCCTCTACTCCACAGTGCTGAGATATAATATGTGCAATCTGATTTTTACATTGGTGCAGGGAGTCTGAACTCATTTCCTCACACTTGCACAGGACTTTACCAACTGAGCTTTCTTCCCAGCTCCAGAATTTGAGATCTTAATTTAAATTGTTTGTACATTACTTGTCAGTGACTCTAGAGGACAAGTAAACAAGGATGGCTTGTATGCATATATGTGTGTAATATATTAATCATAAATCCTCATTTTAACCAAAATATTCCAATTTTTCCAATAACTGACTAAATGCCAATATAGTAAAATATCTCACTTATTTCCAAGAGGGCATAACACTATATGATCTGGATTTCTATCTTCTTTTAGTGACATGTTCATCATTTGGAAAATACTGAAAAAGAAGACAGTATAAAAAAGAAAAAAGGAAACAAAACATGGAAACACACACACACACACACACACACTAAAAAACAATGCAGGATTGCTAAAACAATACTGACTAATAAAAGAACTGCTGGAGGTATCACCACCCCATATTCCAAGTTGTACTATAGAGTTAAAGTAATAAAAACAGCATGGTTTTATACACAGACATGTTGATCAATCATATTGAATTGAAAACCTGGACATAAATTCACACACCTGTGGATACCTGATTTTTGATAAAGAAACCAGAAATACACACTGGAAAAAAGACAACATCTTCAGCAAATGGTGCTGGTGAAGCTGGGTGTCTGCATAGAAAAGAAGGCAAACAGATACATACTTATAATCCTGCACAAAACTAAAGTCCAAGTGGATCAAAGGCCTCAACATAAAACCAGATACATGGAACATGATACATGCACTGATACAGGAGAAAACTTTCTGAACAGAACACCAATATTAGTGCAAGCACTAAGATCAACAATAAATGAGACCTCATAAAACTGAAAGGCTTCTGCAAGGCAAAGGACACCATCAATCAGACAAAACAGCAGCCTACAGAAAGGGGGAAGCTTTTTTAAAAACAAACTCCACATTCAATAGATGATTAATATCCAAATTACATAACTAACTCAAGAAACTCGGTATCAAAAAGCCCAAATAATCCAATTAAAAGATGGGGTACAGATCTAAACAGACTGTTCTCAATAGAGTAGTCTCAAATGGCTGGGAAATGCTTAAAGAAAAGTTCAATGTCTTTAGCCAGCAAGGAAATGCAAATCCAAACTACTCTGTGTTTCCATCTTACACCTGCCAGAATGGCTGAGATTAATAGCACAAGTGACAGCTCATGCTATCGAGAATATGGAGCAAGGGAAACACTCCTCCATTGCTGGTAAGTGTACAAACTTTTATAGCCACTATGAAAATAAGTATGGTGGTTCCTCAGAAAGATGGAAATCAACCTACTTCAAGATCCAGCTATACAATTCTTGGGCATAAATCTAAAGGATGCTTGATCTTAGCACAAGGACAGCTGCTCAACCATGTTCATTGCTGCTCTATTCATAATAGCCAGAAACTAGAAACATCGCAGGTATTACTCAATAGAACAGTGGATAAAGAGAATGTGGTACCCTTACACAATGGAGTATTACAATGGAGTACTGTGCATGCTACCAAAAAAGAAGAAGAAGAAGAAGAGGAGGAGAAGGAAGAGGAGGAGGAGGAGGAAGAGGAAGAGAAAAAAAAGAAAATGTAAACACCAACTCACTAACCCAGACATAAAACTTCTGATCTATAATCTGCCCTGCATGCAAAATATGCTAGGGCAATGATGGCACAAACCAATATTGGATTTGACTTAAGGCCCACTCCATGAGATGGAGCCCATACCCAATATTGCTTGTATAACTAAGAACCATAGACTAGACAGCCCAGAGAACTAGGGTAAAACCAAATACTTACTGGTCTAAAAAAAAGTAACAATAAAATTACTCCTAATAGTATGCTATATTCATGGATGAGTGGCTTCATTCAGTTAATAACCCACATCAGAGAAGCTTCCTCCTGCAGAAGATGAGAACAAATGCAGAGACCAACAGACAGATATTAAGGAGAGAGAGAGAGAGACACACACACACCTTGGAACACACAGTTCCAAATGGGATGTCTGCATTAAATCAAATCCCTTCCCTTGGAGCTCATGAAACCCATCAGAATAAGAGGCTGAAAGAGTTTAAGAACAAGATGGATGTAAGACAGCAGGAGAGCAAGGACCTCTATATCAATGGATAAAGGTTCATACGAGCTCAGAGACGGAAGCAGCAAGCATAGAGCCTATTTGGTTCTGTATATGTAAGGCTTGTATGGCAGTTACACATTTTTTTCAGTCTGTTTTTATCATGGGAGTTGTTTTCATTACTCACCAATTATCAATGATAATTTTGCTGAGTTATGATTGATAATCTGCTGGAAATGGGTCCCTTACAAGGACCTCTTTGGTGGTTACAGATTGTTCTGAGGTGGGGCAGTGATCTGGGCACCTGTAGTGATTCCCAACAGTTGAAAAGCTGAGCTGAGGAGATCTCTTTATTAGATAGCTTAGGACATAGGAAGGAATGATGGGGCCTAGCTTGAGATGAGGCAGTAGGGGATCCGAAAACACTTTCTCTACTCTTACTTAGTGTAGTGTTGAAATTCTTAGCTAAAGAAATAAGAGAAAAGGAAGCAAATAAAAACAGACATAAACATGAAGGGATAAACTTACCTTTATTTACAGATGATATAATTCTTTACATAAGACGCAGTAAACATGCCACCCAAAACCTGCACTGATAAATACTTTCAGTAAAATTTGAGGATACAAAAATTAACCCCAAATCAGTAGTAGTCTTACATACCTATAACAAATAAGCTGAAGAAATCAGGGAAACAATCTTATTCACAATTATTGACAAGCCCTGCCCCAATCCTAAAATAGACCTAACCAAGGAAATAAAAGGCTTATAATGTGAAAATCTGAAAATATTCAAGAGAAAAAGAAGACATTAAAAGATGGAATTACCTTTAATACTCATGGATTAGGAGAACCCATACTGTGAAATGGTCATCATACCAAATGCAATTTATACAATGTAACTTCTATCAAAATTCTAATATTCATGGAAGTAGAAAAATATCCTAAAATTTATTTTAGTACACATAATACTTCAGACACACACACACACACAAAACACTAAGAGAAAGAGTAATAATCAAGCTGCTGCCATACCTAATTACCTAATTTTAAGTAATATTACAGAGAAGCAGCACCAAAACCAGCACAGTACTGGGACACACACTCAAATAAATCAATGGAAAATAATAGAAGATTCAGATAGAAACTCACACAGCTGTAGACACATTATCAGACAACACTGCTAACAAAAACATTCATGGAAGAAAGCAAGCTTATTTAATAAATGGTGCTGGGAAAATTGGATAGCTATATATAAGCAAATGAATTTAGTATATTATCTCTCACCTTGAACAAAAAAAATGAACCCCAAATCAATCAAAAACTTCCATGCAAAAACTTAAAAATATGATACTGCTAGAGGAAAAATAAGAGAAAACACTACAAATAATAAACACAGGTAAAGACTTTCTGAATATGATTACAGCAACTCACAACATGAGGGTGGTAATCAACAAATGAGACACAGTGAAATTATAAATCTTCTGTACAGCAAAAGAAACAGTTTTTAAGTGAAGCAATATCTTTTAGCATGTAAGAAAAAATTTATCAACAGTATATTTAAAAGAGTATGAATATATAGAATCTACAAATGATTTAAAAATCAAAACAACAAGAAAACAACCAATCAAAAGAAGCAGCTAAGGAATTGAACAGAGACTTCTGAAAGAAGTTCAAATGCCCAATGAAGTGTTTAAAATATTCAACATACTTAGCTGCCAGGGCAATGAGAATTAAAGCTGTTAAAACTCCCTTTAACCATATTCTGAATAGTTATCATCAAGAAAACATATTACTACAAATGCTGGTGAGGATGTAAGGAAAGAAAAACCTTACTATTAGTAGGAATGTAAACTGGTATAGTCTCTATGGAAATTAGTGTGAAATTTTTTCAGGAAAAGTAAAAGTATAACTACATATGATACAGCTAGATGACTCTTAGGGATATATGCAAAGGACTCTATCTTATCAGAAAGATTCCTGGGTATTCATGTTCATAACTGCTGTATTCATAATAGGAAGGAAAAGGAATAAGCCTCAATGTCCTCCAACTGTTTAATGGACAATGAAAATGTACTATATAAATAAAATGAAGTTTTATTAATCCAAAATAAAAATGAAATTATAAAATCTGCAGGCTATACTTGGGTAAGAAATTTCAACTAAATTCAGTGAATCTTGTATATCCAAACCCATCAGTGGAAGATGTATTAGGAAGAAGTATTTCCAGGGGGCAAGAGAAGCATGACAAAAGGTAATGGGGAAGAAGATGAGCAAAAGCCAGTACATATATGTATGGAATTGCCTAAGAATAAAAAGAAACACTTCTAGAGGCTGATGGATTTCTGAGTTCGAGGCCAGCCTGTCTATGGAATGAGTTCCAGGACAGCCAGGGCTACAGAGAAACCTCGTCTTGAAAAACCAAAATAAATAAACAAACAAACAAACGAACACTTCTGTTTTTTCAAAAAACAAGGAGAATGGAAGAAGGAAAGTGAGGGAGAAGATGAAAGAGGGAAAGGAGTAAAAAAAATAAATCTGTCTAACAAGTAGTCAAATCAGTCTTGAAGAAAACAAAGCTGGAGTGATCACAGTATCAAGCTTTACAATACAGACAGCCTACAGATGGGATCAAATCTTTGTCAGCTATTCTTTAGATGAAAGATAATATAGAAAAATATTAATAACTTCAAAAATCAAAACTACCAATTAATGGATGACTCAATGAACTGAAGAAACTATTTTCAAAAGAAAAAATATAAATGGCCAATAACTATTCTATAAAGTGTTCTATATCCTTATCTACTAGGGAAATGGAAATTAAAACTATTTTGAGAGTCTATCTTCTCAAAGTTGAAGTAGGTCTCATCAATAAAGCAAATGACAACATATGCTACTGGCTAAAGGGAAGAGTTAATTTCCATTGTGTAACTACTGTGGAAATTAATGTGGAAATTTTTCAAAAAAAATCAAAAACATATTTAGCAAATGATTCGGAATTCTTGAGCCAATACATATCTATATTTATTGCCACTCTATTCACAACAGCAAGGAAATAAAACCAACTTAGATGTCTATCAAAACATGAATGGATAAAAAACATATATACACAATGAAATTTTACTCAGTCATAAAGAAAAAATAAGAGAAAATGGTTGAATCTTTCTCAGAAGGGGAAATAAAATAGATATCAGAGGTGGATAGAGGAAGGGAACTGGGTGGGAGAGAGGAGGGGAAAAGGAGCTGGGTCAGAGTGGGAGCAGAAATCAGTGTGAGGGATAATCTCTAGGAAGTGCCAGAGACCTGGGGCAAAGGGTAGCCCCAGATGAGCAGCTTGGTCTTCATGCAAGTCCCCTGAAACTGGACCAGAGGATGTCCCTTAATCTGTTGCCTGCCTGTGCATCCTGTTTATATAACTGGGCCACCTTGTCTGGTTACAATGGGCAGTCCTGCATTGACTTGATGAGCAGGGGACTGGGATGTGACAACCAGGGAGGTGACTCCCCCATTTCAGAGGAGAAGGGGATGGAAGAATGGGAGGATGATTTATGTGAGGAACTACAGGGAGGAGAGGGGTACTGATATTGGGGGGACATGAATAAATGAAGTAAAAAGAATTGCTGAACAGAACACCAATGGCTTGTGCTCTAAGATCAAGAATCGACAAATGAGACCTAATAAAATTGCAAAGCTTCTGTAAGGCAAAGGACACTGTCAATAGGACAAAAAGAGGCAATCAACAGATTGGGAAAAGATCTTTACCAATCCTACATCTGATAGAGGGCTAATATCCAATGTATACAAAGAACTCAAGAAGTTATAGACTCCAGAGAATCAAATAACCCTATTAAAAATGGGGTACAGAGCTAAACAAAGAATTCTCAGTTGAGGAAACTCGAATGGCCAAGAAGCACCTAAAAAAATGTTCAAAATCTATAGTCATCAGGGAAATGCAAATCAAAATGATGCTAAGATTCCACCTCACACCAGTCAGAATGGCTAAGATGAAAAACTCAGGTGACAGCAGATGCTGACAAGGATGTAGAAAAAGGGGATCACTCCTCCATTGCTGGTGGGATTGCAAGCTGGTACAACCACTCTGGAAATCAGTTTGGTGGTTCCTCAGAAAATTGGACATAATACTACTTGAGGACCCAGCTATACCACTCCCGGGCATAAACCCAAAAGACACTCTAACATATAGCAAGAACATGTGCTCCACTATGTTCATAGCAGCCTTATTTATAAGAGACAGAAGCTGGAAACAACCCAGATGTCCCTCATCAGAAGAACAGATACAGAAAATGTGGTACATTTACAAAATGGAATACTATTCATCTATTTAAAAACGACTTAACAAAATTTGCAGGCAAATGGATGGAACTTGAAAATATCATCCTGACTGATGTAAACCAGACCCAAAGGAACACACATGGTATGTACTCACTGATAAGTGGATATTAGCCCAAAAGCTCAGAATACCCACGATATAATTTACAGACCATATGAAGCTCAAGAAGAAGGAAGACCAAAGTGTGGGTGCTTCAGTCCTTCTTAGAAGGGAAACAAAATACTCAGAGGTCGAGTGTGGGAGGGACTTGGGAAGAGGAGAGGAGGGGAGGGGAAAGGGGGGCAGGATCAGGTATGGGAGGAGATGGGGATGATACACAGAGGGTCAGGAAATTGAACAGAGGCGTATAGCAATGGGGGATGGGGAACTGGGGGTAGCCACCAGAAAGTCCCAGATGCCAGGAAAGCAAGAGGCTCTTAAGACCCAGCAGGGATGACATTAGCTGAAATAACCAACAAAGTGGAAAGACCATATCCAGAGGTTAGGCAACCCCCCCCCCCATTGATGGATGAGGTCACCCACCCATTTCCAAATTTTTAACCCAGAATTGCTCCTGTCTAAAAAAAATATGGGAGCAAAGAGTGGAGCAGAGACTGAAGGAAAGGCCTTCTAGAGACTGTCCCACCTGGGGATTCATCCCATATATAGACACCAAACCCACACACTATTGCTGATACCAAGAAGTGCTTGCTCATGGAAGTCTGATATAGCTGTCTCCTGAGAGGATCTGCCAGAGCCTGACAAATATAGAGGGGATGCTTGCAGCCAACCATTGGACTGAGCACGGGACCCCAGTGGAGGAGTTAAAGAAAGGACTGAAGGAGCTGAAGGGGTTTGCAACCCCATAGGAAGAACAATAATATCAACCAACCAGACTCCCCAGAGCTCTCAGGGACTAAGCTACCAACCAAGGAATACACATGGAGGGACCCATGGCTCCATCTGCATATGTAGCAGAGGATGGTCTTATCTGGTGTCAATGGGAAGAAAGGCCATTGATCCTGTGAAAGCTCAATAGATGCCCCAGTATAGAGGAATGCCAGGGCAGTGAGGTGGGAGTAGGTGAGTAGGTGGGGGAACACCCTCATAGAAGCAGGGGGAGGAGGGATGGGATAGGGGTTTTGTGGAGGGGAAACTGAGAAAGGGGATAAAATTTGAAATGTTAATAAATAAAATATCCAATAAAAAACATCAAAGCATTAGAACCAATTCCAAACACTCAACTTCTACACATTAGGTCTAACAATGGGTGCCCTTGTATACATTAAGGTTTGCTACTTTGGTGTTATTCTTTATATGAAGCCTCTCTCTCAGAGGCCACTTTCTGACAGTCAATAAAATACTAGGTGCTATAATCAAAAAGAGAAAAAGAAAAAAAGAAAAAAGAGAAAAGAAAATTTGCAGAAAAATAAATAGAACTAGCAAATATTATTAAATGAGACAACTCAGTTTCTGAAAGAAAAACACTACATGTTCCCACTGTGAGTGATCCTGACTTCTGATTTTTTTATATATTGGAAGGAGAACATTTAAAGACACTGAAAGAACTAATGAAAGTAAAAAGACTTAAGAGAATCATTGTCTTTTCTCAGAAACTATGAAAATTAATCTTGTCTGTAGTTAAAGTGAACCCTATTGGATAGTAAAGCCATAATGTTGAAAGATGAAGAGAAACAATGGGGTAAAATAACTACATGTATTAACCTGAGAGTCAATAATAAAGGAAGCTTTAAGTTCACATTTTTACTATGCTTATGGCTGTGGTTGGTATACCTTAAATATTTTAGGTGAAATATTTTATGTTGTTAATAAACATGATGTTTCTGTGCTTGTTACCCTGGAAGATTTAGAGCATCACATTTTATACTACTTCTCACATTTGGGCCTTGAGACTAGGCAGTGATTGGCCAATGAATGTACCAAAGAGTAAGTAATTGGTTACAGAATAAATTCAGGATTACAATGGAATGTTCTGCCCTAATTGTGACTAATGGTAATAGTAAGCATCAAGTCAGTCCCTCAGAGAAATTATACTACCAAAAATAATCTGGTAGTAATTTAAGGATATTTTATGACACTAGTACATCATTTTCACCTTAAAATAGTAAATGCTCATTATGAAAATTTTAAGAGAAATAAAAATAGAAACAACATCTTAAAAACTGTCTAAAATGAAAGCAACCTTAATAATGGCATTACAAATGATGATATCACATATTAAATGTGGGGAATATTTATAAAATAGTAGATTAAAATATTAAAGACACAAATTTTATTCACCATTATTTTCAAATATATACATTATTTGTCTGTGCCTTTTGTGTTTATAGTGTTTACATACTAGCAACACAAATATTATATTGAAAAATTAGGCCTATGGAACAGTATAATTTGTATTTGTGCTATGTAAGGTTTTCAGAACTTTAAAGACTAGAGATAGGCAAACTAAAATATGTTTAATAAAAAAGGCAATGAGTTGCCTAGCTGTACAAACTGGATAAAAAATACTTAATCTCTTTAATCCCCATTCTTTATCATTAGCACAGTCAGAGTAAACTAGATAAATCTTTGGTCACTGTATGTATCTATAATGCAAAAATTTAAATCAGATCTTTCCAGAAAGGAAGTTTGTTGTGTTTGAGACATGTAGTGGTTCAAAGGAGAATGGCCACCATTTATTTAAATACTTGGTCCCTAGTTGGTGAAACAGTTTGAGAAGAATTAGGAAATGTGTCACTGGGGGTAGAATAAGGTTTCAAAAGCCCATACTTCCCAGTTATTTTTCTTTGTCTTGTGATTCTGTTTCAAGATGTGTACTCTCAGCTACTGCTCCTGCGCCATGTTTGCCTGCCTGCTGCCATGATCCCCATCATGATGATCATGGACTCTAATTCTCTGAAACTGTAAGACTCAAATGCACTTTTTTTTTTAAAATTTGCTTTATAACATCAATAGAAAAATAATTAATATAAAACTCCAGTCAATGAAAAAGTGCAGCAGGGTTTAAATAATATAACATACTAAATGTTTTCACTCAACTTGCATTTATATTTATTCATTGACACTGAAATGGATATTTTGTGACAAAGAGTAATACTTGTACAATTAATTCATACTTACACATGTTGAGTTGTCGAACAAAGCTTGTTATTCTGTTATGTTTGAAGTATTTTGGTAGTACTTCTTTGGCAAAGGTTTCTTCATTCACAATCTGAAAGCTGTTACCATCCTTGTAATAATAAAAACAATAAGTAATTTATTTACCAGGAAAAAAGTAAGGCTTCACCAAAGCAAGAAATCAAAATAATACCTCATGAACCCCAAACTTGCAAAAAATTAAAGCCCAAAGTATAAAATTCTTAACACCAGAAGTATAACTCACTAGTTGAGTGTGTTCATAGCATGCATGTGGCTCTGGTTTCAATCCTTTATTATGGGGGAAATATACCATAAAGACAAAGAATATGAGCAAAAAAAAATAACATGAAGGAAAATGTAATGAATTGATCGTGAAAGTATATGTCAAAAAAAACCCCTCACAAATTAAATAGAAACAGGCAAAAGCAGACATTTTAGAGTATATCTGTAATCCTAGCACCTGGGAAGCAAAAGCAGGAAGACCGAAAATTTTAAATCTGACAAAGGAAACTTTCCCCTACAAACTTGGGAAAAACAAACATGAAGTAGTAATTAAAAAAAATAATCAATTGTAATGTTTACTGTTAGTTGTCAACTTGACAAAATCTAGAATCACCTGGGAGATGGACTTCTGAACATATCTATAGGGGATTATCCTGTGTTAAATAATGTGAGAAGACACCTCTTATTTGCAGGTAGGACCATTCCCTGAGCCAAAGATCCTGGGCTGTACAAGGAGAGAGAAGGAGCAGAGAAGCATATATGTATCCACACTGTTACTCGGCTTCTTTATTATGGATACAATGTGACTAGCTTCTTCAAGCTCCTGCCACTGTGACTTTCTCCATCATGAACTACACATCTTGAACTATACACTGATACAAACATACTTCTTAAGTCACCTGTTTTAAGATACTTTGTCACAGCATACTTCTTAAGTCACCTGTTTTAAGATACTTTGTCACAGCAACAGAAAACTAAGATACCAATTATGTTTTCAAGAAAAGTGTTTAAATTGTAAATTACTACAATGAGATTTAATTTTTCGTCTATCAAATTGACAAAGACTAAAGAAGATATCAATTTCCACAGTTGGTAAATTAGCAAGCGTTCAGATAAACAGGAATTGATACTGTCAGAATTGAAATTGTCTCAATATTACTAACAGTAAATATTCAACGTCCCCAAATACTCAGTCTTTAGCTTAGAAATTCTAATTATAGATTGTATAGAGATTACTGATATGTGCAACAAACAGTTACATAGTATTTGTATATATAATTCAAAAATTAGAAACTATCATAATACTAATTTAATAACTAAATCTATACAAATGAATATTATTTGGTGATAAAATTAAGCTATATAATAATATTTAGTGAATGGAAATGCTCATGATAAATTTCAAATGAGAAAGACAAATGTTCAAAAAGTATAAAATGAATCATTTAATAAATGGCAGATATATGAGATAATAATATAGATCAAAGACAGACTACCTAGCATCCATCCCTGCTCCCCACAAAAGATATTTACATATACAAAACAATATTATGTAAACTGGTAACAGTAGGTATCAATGAATGACACTATAACTACTTTGCTTACGATCTAAAAAGTAGACAGTAACACAAATTATTTTAAAATAAGCAAAAACTACAATATTCTTATATGCTGTTCATTCTCTTATGTAAATTTTAATTTTAATTACATTATAAAAGAAATAATTTAAATTTCATGTTTTTAAAACTAAGATTTAGAAAAAAAGCCCTGCACATCTAATATTTACCCATAGGATTCTACATTTTTTAAATTTTTTTTTATTTTTTTATTTTTTTAATTTTATTTTTCATATTTTATTTACATTTCATATGTTTCCCCCTTTCCAGAGCTCCCCTTTGGAACCTCCCCATTCCCTCCGCCCTCCCCTGCCACTATGGGGGTATTTTCCAACCCACCCTCCCACCCACCCACCCATTTTCCTCTTCCCTCCTTGGCATTCTCCTATACTGGGGCTCTTTGGAGGTGACATGGCCCATTATGATTCCCCCAAACCATTGAGACTATGTATGTGTAGTGTGTGTGTGTGTGTGTGTGTGTGTGTGTGTATGTGTGTGTGTGTGAGAGAGAGAGAGAGAGAGAGAGAGAGAGAGAGAGAGAGAGAGAGATGTATATGTCCAGGTACCTGTGCTTCTGGAATCCAGAGAAGGGCTTTAAGTGTCTTGCTCTATTTCTCTACTTCATTCTCTTGAGACTAGGTCACTTACTGAATTATACTAGGCAGGTAGTTTAACTACATACCTACACACACACACACACACACACACACACACACACAGAGAGAGAGATTCTACCTGGATACCTGAATTTAGGCCCTCATGGGAAGTTAGCATTTTTCTTTATTGCAGTCATTAGTGGGATCCCTGAGTCATTCTAATAAAGCATATGAGCATTTTAGGAAGATGGGGTTATCTTTAGTTGGCTTTGCTACTCATGACTATTTAAAAACTAATTTAATATAAGACCAGAATCAACATCACCTTAGTTTTCACCAGAACTGACTGTACTTCAGAGATTATTAGAATGTTAGAAAATATTTGTAAAATATGATATTACTCTATTTCTTGATCAATCATTTGTGGGGATATCAAAAAACAAAACAAACAAACAAACAAAAACCTCAATTGAAAAAAGTAAAGAAGTTTGGAAATGTCATAGAGCACATTACCTATAAACTGGATGAATAATTTCTAAATAATTAAAAGCTTGATAATGATGCATAGTGAAATAAAAGAAAATGTAATGATGTATGTTTCAAATTAACCACATAGTTTCTTTTACTCTATCTTTATCTTTTTGAGAATTAAATAGTGAGAATTGAGAACAACATATGTATCAGAAAGACCACTGGGGCATGAAAGCAGAAGTAGAGAAGGGACTAGTAAGAGGAGGCTTGGAGAACAAGGTAAAACATTAAGAGGGAGATAAATAAGAACAAATTATAATGGCATATATACAAAATGCCATAATTTTCATATTATGAAATTACTTTGTATAATAATTTAAAACTATATCAAATATAAAACACAAACAATTAGCTGAGAGTGTTATCAGATATGTAATCTAGCACTCGGGAGGCAGAAGCAAGAGCATCACAAGTTTAAGAGCAATATCACTATACAATAAGATCCTACAGGAAAAAAATAGGGTTGTTTGGAGATTAGCTCAGCGGCAGAGGTCTGTCCAGCAACATAATGTCCTAAGTTTGATTCCCAGCATTGGAAAAATTGGAAAATATTTACATTGTGTGATCAAAACTATATACGATAGCAACTGCAAAAGAGCAAACCATCCAAAGTTCCAGATGCCAGGAAATCAAGAGGCTCCCAGGACCCCACGGGGATGACATTAGCTGAAATATCCAACAAAGAGGAGGGAGAACCTGTTGAGACCATATCCAGAGGTTAGGCAAGGCCCCTGGTTGAGGAATGGGGACACCCACCCATCTCAAAAATATTAACACAGAATTGCTCCTGTCTAAAGGAAATGCAGGGACAAAGAGTGGAGCAGAGACTGAAGGAATGGACATCCAGAGACTGCCCCACCTGGGGATACATCTCATCTGCAGACACCAAACCCAGACACTATTGCTCATGCCAAGAAGTGCTTACTGACAGGAGCCTGAAACAGCTGTCTCCTGAGAGGATTTGAAAGATCCTGACCAACACAGATGAGGAGGCTCGCAGCCAACCATTGGACTGAGCATAGGGACCCCAGTGGAGGAGTTAGGAGAAGGACTGAAGTGGCCTTATCTGGCATCCATGGGAGGAGAGGCCCTTGGTCCTGTGAAGATTTGATGCCCCAGTGTATAGGATGCTAGGATGGTGAGGCTGGAGTGGGTGAGTGGGTGGGGGAGCACCCTCATAGAAGCAATGTAAGGGAGGATGGGATAGGGGATTTGCAGAAGGGAAACGGGAAAAGGGAATAACATTTGAAATGTAAATAAACAATATTTTAAAAAAAAAGAAGAGGAGAAAATCAGGAGATCACTAACACAGAGTACCATATTAAACACACTCTACAGAATCAATGGGGACTCTGGTTTTCTAAAAGTGATCAAAGTGAAGTTCTGCAAACAAACCTACTGATCTTTAAGTCTGATTCTACTAAAGAATTTTGGGCTCAATTAAAATATGTCACCTTGCCTAGTAATTTAATAACTAGCTGAGACACATAAGTTATAAATGATGGATAGAATTGATTTTATGTTTTCAGATAAGAAAAATAAAGTGGGAGGACAATAGCTAATTTCAGTGAACACACGTTAAAGACAAAGGGCCTTTGATTCCTGTTTGCTAAAGACAGACACTGCTTTGCCTTATTGGAGAATATTTTCATGATGTATGTGAGCTGTAACAATGCTTGAACTAAAGGTTTTGTGTGTGTGTGTTTGTGTGTGTGTGTGTGTGTGTGTGTGTGAGAGAGAGAGAGAGAGAGAGAGAGAGAGAATATGTGCATGCATGTGCGTGTGTGTTGTGTTTCTTTTCTGTAGCTGTGATATAATACCATGATCAAGGCAAATTACAGAAGGATGGATTTATTGGGGCTTATAGGTCAACAGAGTTAAGAGACCATCAGGACAGGGAGGCGTGGAAGCTGGAGCAGAAAGCAAAGAGATTTCATCCTCAATGACAAACATGATGATGCAGAGAGAATGAGAGACAACTGGAGACTTTGAAACCTCGAAACCTGTTCCTAATAGCATACTTCCTCCAGGAATGCTGAATCTCCTAAACTGCTGCCAACAGTGACACTACATGGGAACCAAGTGTTCAAATACTCAAGTCTATGGGGGGCATTTCTCATTCAAACAACCACATATGGAGAGTTTACAGGAAAGGTTAAGACCTCCACCAAAAGCAGTAATTGCTTATCAGTTTCACACAGCACAGTTAATAACAACTGCTCCATCACTAAAATAGGTTTCTTATTGGAAAAGATGCTTTTTGAATATTCTCAAAAGACAGTGTGCAAGCAATTGAGATTTGGAGCTGAAACAAAGTATTATTGAAACAAGGGAGGCCTTCATTTAAATATGACTCTACATTGGGGAATTACTGTGAATGGACAGAAATTTGTATTTCAGGAATGATAAAAAGTTCTAAAATTGTGGAGATGATTGTAACACTTGGTGAACATGTTAACACAACTTGAAGTTACATTCTTTGAGTGAGCTGAACACCATTGGAATGTCTTAGTAAAACAATTACTTAAAAATGGATCCCATTTCAATGTTGCTAAGATATAAAAGCCTTATTCTTCTTTGGTTTGTAATTCTATATTCATTACATAAAACAAGATCTGGAGCTAGAATTGGCTCAGGAGTTAAGAGCAGTTACTGTTCTTTCAGAGGATCCAAGTTTGTTTCTCAGTGTTCACCCATATCCAGCAGTTTATGATCACATGTAACTCCTATTTCAGGGGTTCGAATTTTTCTTTTGGCCTACATGGGCACACATACTCACATGGTACATATACAGAAATACACACATATGCATATAGGCTACATACATATAATTAAAAAATACAATAGATAAAAAATAAGTGCTAGAGTGTCCACTATCCTAACTGAAGAATTATAGTATAAATCATCTTCAAAAATTCATGTTTTCTTGCATCTTGGCCTACTAACATCACCATCACAAACAAATTTTACCCATCTTCAATATTCAAAATAGAGCTTCATTCTATATACCAGCAAGCAAATATTCTGTTTATGTACCATTGTAAATAAGAGTACATTTTGGTTAGTGGTTTAGTCCCTGGGAACTCTGGGTGGTCCAGTTAGTTGATATTGTTCTTCCTATGGGGTTGCAATCCCCTTTAGCTCCTTCAGTCCTTCCTCTAGCTCTTCCATTGGGGTCCCCGGGCACAGTCCGATGGTTGGCTGTGAGTATCTGCATCATGGAGTGATCCATGGCTCCAGATACATTTGTAGCAGGGGATGGCCTTATCTGACATCAATGGGAGGGGAGGCCCTTGGTCCTGTGGAGCCTTGATGCCCCAGCATAGGGGTATGCTAGAGCGGTGAGGCAGGAGTGGGTGAGTGGGTGGAGGAGCACCCCCATAGAGGCAAAGGGGAAGGGGGAAAAGGGGTGGGGGGTTGTGGAGGGATAACCAGGAAGAGGGATATCATTTGAAACGTAAATGAATAAACTGATTAATAAAAAATAAGAGTACATTTTGCTTATTTAAAGACCATGACACAAAGTATCATATGTGTCTATTGTAGTAGTTTTCTTTGTTTATTTTTATAACATTATTTTGGTTGTACTGACCTCTTTTTTTATTTTTTTTTTAATTTTTTAATTTTTTAAATTTTATTGTTCCTACTTTATTTACATTTCAAATGTTTCCCCCTTTCCAGATCTCCCCTTTGGAACCTCCTTATTCCCTCCCCCTCCCCCTGCCACTATGGGGGTATTCCCCCACCCACCCACCCACTCTCGTCTTCCCTCCTCGGCATTCTCTGTACTGCCCTCTTATAATTACTACATTTAACTTCTTTGCTTTTCTATTTGCCGTGTGAGTGATTTTGATTTCTGTTTTTCACTTGTCCTACTTTTGCTTATTCCTTATAAAACGTTGGTGAAGGAGATTCCATTTACCCAGGCAGAATGATCAAAATCAAGAAAACAATTGACAACAAATGCTGGTTAGAATATGGAGAAGAGGACGCCTCATTCACTATTGGTGGAATTGCAAACTGGTGCAACCACTCTGGAAATCAATTTAGAGAATCTTCAAAAATCTTTTTGAAAATCTACCTTATGATCCAGAAGGAGGTGGAAGGAGGAGAGAAAAAAAAAAACACTAAATATATTTGAAAGGCTATGGGGAACCAAATGATTATTTTATGGTTACTTATAATTCGACGAAATATGCATATAAATATATGATAGTGTTCCCCCAAAAGCCAGATGCTAACAAAAACTCCAGTGACAAGCATGGGAAACCCGCTTTCAAGTTATTGATAAGGAAATTCAAGTGACTCCCAAAAGAATACAGTTATTGCTGTGGCTCTTGGTTGCGTCTCAGAGGTTTTAGATAACATCCTTACTGCTGACTCTCCCAAACATTTAGGATACAGGACTCAGAATATTAGAACTGGATGTAACCTGATGTAAACATCCTTCTTGTGGTCTAGCTTCCATAGTACTTCCTAGAAAGTACTATGCAATTTGCCAAGGGAAGGATGCAATCAATGGCCCTATTCACTTATAACAGCAAGGTGTTCTGAAAGATGAAAAATGGGCACTTAAATTCTGGAAGTAACCAACAGTTATCTAATTGAACATAAGGCCCACTCAAAGGGAAAGGAATTCATATCTGGCACAATAAACTTAACCAACTGACCGTGATTGGAAGTCATGGACCCTAGAGGAGAACCTACCATTGCCACATTACTAAACCACTTACATTCCTAACTGCATTCTAAATAATTATCCTTATAGCTATATATAAATGTAGCTTGTCTCAGCAAAAAACTTTTAAGTAAACAGAGAGCATTACAGAAAGTCACAACTTTTCAGAATGTGTAGAAAATCTGACTGTTTAGTGGTCAGACCCAACTGATACATCAATACAACTTCTACACACAAAGCTTAGGGAATACTGCAGAACAGAAGTTAGGAAGAGTATAAGAGCCAGAGGATTAAAATATCTGCTTTGAGATAGTGTCTCACCCTTGCAGTTCACATAAATTCATAACTATAAAAATCCTAGGTTAAGGCTCAGAGGCATAGAAAGATTAATCTCTAAACTCTCTGAGCCAGCTTAATTAATAAATAACTTATTATTCCTACTTTTGTAGTTTTGGTGATGAGCCCAGAGTCTTTCACACGATTGATAAGTGCTTTACCACTGACCTACATCCCAGCTCTTATTTATTTCAATGTTAAATATTTACTTCAACATTTTAAAAGCTATATTCATGAAGAAATTATAAATTGAAGATTACATCCACTATTTTCTTCAAATGAATTGCAAGTAAAAGGTGTTTATGAAACAAGAATGGCTAGAGGGTTGACCATTATTTGAAGTTAGCTATGGTACTTGGGAAATCATTGTACCACTTTATATTTTTGTTTGACATTTTATTAATAAAAAATTTAACCTTGGCAGAGTGTGGTAGTACATTCATGTATTACCAACACTGGAAAGGCTGAAGAAAGATGAACATGAATTCAAGATCAACCTGAGCTACAGAGTAAGACCCCGTCTGTCTCAAAAACAAATGAACACAATGCCAAAATGACTATTATTTTATAGAATTGGCCATGGTCTGCTCTTAATAGATTCTACAAGATATTTTTCCCAGTCAGAATGATTAGAAGTTAAACATAAATCAAAATCCCAGTGGCAGGGAGTACACTTGTAATTCACTCAGTTCACTCAATGTCTCAGTGATAAAGTGAGGTATATCACAAATTCTCTTAGAAACTGACAGTTTAGGTATATTTGGCTGGAAAGCTTCCTCTGTTTACTAACCTGATCTACACAGTGACTTTCAGGTCAGCCAGGGCTAAATAGTCAAACCCTGTCTTTCAAAGAAACAAATAGTAAGAGCCAGTGATGTAGTTCGGTGGTAGAGCACTCATGTAGCATACTGTATGATCTCACAATCATACCAAGTAATATAGTGAAGCTGCCCTACCCCGAGTGACTTTTTACTTGTGCTGCACATGTTTATGGATTCTGAAGGAAAAAAAGAAAAATAAAAAGTAGAAAACGAGACCTTTTTTGCCAGGAATCACAAAACTAGGTGAAGTGAGGCTTAATCATCTTAAGGAACTGAGTGTACAACAAAGGGCTGTGGGGGACGCAAAAACTTCCTGTGCCCATGTCCTTCAATCTGTCTGAAAATTTACCATTTCCTGATAAAAGACCCTTTCTGAAGTCACATCCTTTTCTTTAT
The DNA here is from genome assembly GCA_019843965.1 of Rhynchomys soricoides. Lineage (NCBI taxonomy): Eukaryota > Metazoa > Chordata > Mammalia > Rodentia > Muridae > Rhynchomys > Rhynchomys soricoides. The sequence continues at coordinate 4,364,545 of JADRCH010007604.1, read as the reverse complement.
ACCCACACCTCTTCCCAGTAGTCTTTTTACCTTGCTCCAGCGAATCACATGGTCCAAGACAGCGTCGTCTACTAACATCCAGAGTTTGGTGAGAAAGTGAGGAACCACTGTCTTGCGGAATTGCTCCATGTTTTAGGATGTCAATGTTTCAACAAAATGTCAATCCTGGAAAATTGTAGGCAGCAATGAAAACATGAGCTACATACATCAGGTCAAGCAGCAGCTTTCTGTGACAAAAAGCCGATTACCGGCTTTCCCTTAGAACTTCGCTTGAGGGCGGGTCTTAATTGCCAAGGAGACAATTCTCATTGGCTGACTATAGTACGGTGAGTGCAGCGCCTCTGGCACGTGACTATTGGAGAACTTCCGGTAGAGGAACACCTTTACAATGTGAGGAAAAAGGAGCCATGAGCAAAGCAGTAGGGGGCACCACTTCTCATGTTTTCTCTGTTGCTTTTCTGGCTATAAGTGCTTTAGTTATAGCTTTATACAGTCACAGCCTGTGGAGCGATGATGAGAACTGTTTTGTTGTTGTTGTTGTTTGTTTGTTTTTTGTTTTGATTTGTTTGTTTAGGTCTTTGTTTTTGTGTTTGTTTTTCAGAATATCACTAGACAGCTCCAGCTGGCCAGAACTTATTATGTGTATTAGGCTGTCAGTGAACTCTGAAATCTACCTGCCTCTGCTTCCCTAGTACTAGGGTTAAAGACATGTGCCACCACACATGGCTGGTAAAAATTCTTGGTGTGCATCTTGGTGAAATGAGACACTCTAAGAATATTAGAGTGTTCATTTCTTCTAATGATAAGGTTGGAAAGTAGACTAAGAAGAAAGAAGTTTGCCTAATAACATACAGAATTTTTGTTGTTGTTGTTTTCTTATTTCTCCTTTTATTAGAAAATAGTTTGGTGAGGCGCTGGAGTGAGCACACTCATAAAGTGATTACCATGCAAGCATGCATATCTGAGTTCAATCCCCAGCAACCACACAAAAGATGAAAGTGGTACCTGTCTTATTAATCCCAGTGCTGAGAAAGCATGGACAGGCGTATTTCTGGGGCTAACTGGCCATTTACCTTAGTCCATTTGGTGAACCCCAGACCTGAGTAAGATGCCCTGTCTCAATAAACAAGGTGAATGGCTTCTGAAGAACAACAGGAACCATGATTTCACTGTGTATACACACATCCAAACACACACACAGAGAGAGAGAGAGAGAGAGAGAGAGAGAGAAAGTAGTGAATGGTTAGAATGCTAATTGTCTTCTGAAATCTTTTGTATCTCCTTGGGTTAAATTGAGTTTTGAAATTTTATATTCTATTTCATATGAAGATAAAATTTATCATAATAGCAATGAATAGCAGTAGGGGCTAGCAAACTTATATTTTACATTGATTTTCTTTTATTTGAGTAACTTTTAAGAGCAAATGGAAGAAAAATGATTATAGGTTTTAAATATCTACAGAGAAAATTCACATAAAAGTAATTTACTATTCAATTTTAAAATAGTAGACATAAAAGATACCTAAACATCCATGCTTTGCCAAGTTATGAAGAATTTGGATTAACTGTCTAAAGTCTCACAGCAAGTGGTTTGAGGATAGTTTTATACACACTGGCTATATTTCTAAAGGAGGTATATACAGTAGCATCAATATAGGAGATTGTATTCCAAGATAATCCACAGGTTTCATTTTTAATTAAAAAAAATTATATGTGTGTGTGCACACATTAGCAGGTGCACTGGCCTATACAGGCATATTTGAAGAACAGGTGTTGATGTCAGGATATTTTTGTCTCAGTCGTTTCTGTACCTTATGTTTTGAAAACCAAGTATTTCACTAAACCTGAAGATAGTCATTTTGGATAGATTAGTGGTCCAGTAAGCCTCTAAGATCCTCTTGTCTCTGCTCCCCCACAGTAGAGTTATAGGCATACATTGATGCATCCAGGTTTTATGCAAATTCTACAGATCCAAACTCAGGTCCTTATGCTTCAAAAGTAAGCACTTTACTGGCTGAGTCATCTCCCCAGGCCTTAAAATTCTTACATGGAGATCATAGATTATCATTCTTCTTGTACACCAAATAGTTCTAATTATGACTTTTCTCATATGAGGAGCAAAAACATATTTTTAGCTCAGCCTGCATAAATGTTTGAATATATATTAAGAATTGCAACTAACACGAGCCTTGATGTTAACATAATAGTAATGGTTTTAATGACATTTCCCCAAATCTTGTTACTACTCTGCTCCTCTTTGCCCACTCAGACTTTATGATTCTGGATAAGAAATAATTAAATTTATATCCCTGGCACACATACATGCAAAATTACTAATAAAAGTGATTTATGAAATGTTAGCAAAGCACTGTTTTGAAATCAATTTGTGACAGAAGGTCCACTGGAAATTATGAAGGCTTGGTTCTCCAAAGGTATTGGAGGAAAGTGTTAATTTTCAGATTGAAAAGTTTTCACCAAAATATGTTTGTAATCTTTTCATAATTAAACACAGGAACAAGTATGACATAAAAAATGAGTGGTTATTCTTCTAAGATCCAAAAGGATGAATACACTCAACTCATAATTATTGCAGTATATTGGGTAGCATTTGACAGCTCCAAAACCATGGGCACTTCATTTAGGTGTTACCATTCAGAGTCTGTGTATGGCCATATTTATTCAAAGGTGATAAGGGTAAATTTTTGGTTCTTAGCAGCTGTATCTTCTTATGAGATCATCATTTCTCCCCACTTGCCTTTCATCAAGATTATCTTTAAAAGGGTGCATATCATGCTGACAGTGTAGCAATTGAGTATCACAGTTTGTTTCCAGGGTTCTAAGACACTACTCTAGTAGTCTAATTTAGTTCTATGTCTCAGTAGATAGGCAACACCTTTATATCTGTTCTATCTACAACAGCTTCCTTATTTCTCTTTTTTTCTCAATAATTTTTGGGCAATTTCTTGCTTTGTTTCCCATACACATTTCCTAATTGAGGCCTGGTCTCTATTTTTGTTGACTAAACGGTATTTTTTAAAATTTGCTTTTCTATGCTAGGGATGGAATAAAAGTCATCAGAGATGCAGGCAAGTACTCTGTCACTGTGTTGTGCACAAACTCCAAATGGTGAATATCTTAAGAGCTAATAAAATGCCACAGTTAAAAGAGTAAGTGGTGATTCTTGAATGGAAATCAAATTGATAATTGCTAATATTAAATAAAATTATAAAATGATGTTTACATTGAAATATGTTTTATTTTTCTAGCCTTTTAACTTTTTTTAAAATTCCATAAGTGCATACAATATATTTTTATCAAGTCCATCCTAATCCTCCAATCACTTCATGAGTTCATGAGTACACTCAGTACTGGCACTATTTTTATGAGTGTGGGGTCATCAACTGTAGTATGGTTGGCTTGTCAGGGTCTGAATCCTTACAGAAAGTTGACTCTGCCTCTCCCAGCAGTCATCACTTGACCATAGCTCCTCAGCTGGAGGTTCTTTCTTAGTTTCCTATGAAATATCCTTTATTATTTAATCTCTATTCTCCTGTCTTCCTTAAGCAGTATTTGTTCTTGTGAAGTTTCCAGTTCGAAATGTAGCTCAATGATAAGGTTGCCTGCCTAGCAAGCACAAAGCTCTGGATTTGATCCTGTGAACCAAAAGAAGAAAAAAACAAGAAGCTGAATTTCCTTACTCATTTCTCTGAGTCTTTTCACATGAATTCAAAATTATAAATATTCATATCTATTGTTTGCTTGGATTCTCTTTGTGGTACTAGGGATTTAACACAGGGCCCAGTGGATGTTAAGCAAGGGCTCAGCTGCTGAGCAGTGTCTCTAGTCTAATCCCTGCTCCTTCAACAAAATGAAATGGTAATTTCTGATAAGAAAAAAAGTGGTATTAAGGTAAGACTGAAAAGTAGTTATAATTTTTTGCTCAACACCTTCACAACTCTTCTCCTTATTCCCTTCTTCTCTGCTTCATTTCTTCCCAATATTCCCACCATTCGAGAATAAGTCAAGGAAGCCTTTGGAGTTTTTTTATTCTTGTGTTTAGCAGTTAATTCTCAGACTTCTTTAAAAGAACTCTGGAAGGCAATTTTCAATTTCATTATGTAATTTTAAAATTATTTTTGTTTGTCAAAAATTTAGATTTTTTTATATCAATAGATATGTTTTATCATTACATTATGATAAAAAGTGCTACATTCTCTTACCCTCTCCAAGGTTTTATGTTTATATTTTAATTGAATTATAAAGTTGTCAGTCAACACTATTTTATAAGTTATACATTTTGTATATAATTGTATATACATATAAACCCAAACAGGTTTGTGTGTTGGTTAATTAACAATGTTTCCTTAAGCCATTCTTTCCTTTCCAATCATATCAGTCATATTCCCTTGTATTCAGTGACGTTGTAATTATCTCCTTGCTGGTCTTTCTGCCTGTATGTCTTCTTTTCAAAATCATCGTGTATGCTATTGTCAGATATAATTATTCTGCCAAGAAAATTGTGGTCACTTCTTTCACTAACACATATTATATAAGTTTATTTTCTGTTACTATAATAAGATATAAGATGCTGGATACTTCATTTAAAAGACTTGAGCAAAAAATAAAGCCCAAACAAAATGAAATCAAAAGCTCACGTGAAATTGAGTTTGTTTTGAATTGTCTATTATCTCTGCAGTACAGTTGATACATACAGTGATATTCCATTGGAGAAAACTGACTTTCCCCTTCCCAGAAGGTGTCTTTTTGTTGTTTGTTTGTTTGTCTGTTTGGGGGGATAGAGAGGTAGAGATGATCTTGGAGTTGGGGAAGAGGAAGACATGATCAAAATGTATTTTATAAAGATTTAAATTAAAAATGAGACATTATACAGTGGTACACTGTATGCTTAGCATGCCCAGAGGAGCGTATTTTAATGTTCAGTACCACATACATACAAAAAAGCTTCATTTAACTCACACTTCTGGAGGTTCAATGACACAGATATGGCATCATTTGACCTATGGTTAGGGTCCCCTTATATTATATAGCAGATACTGATAGTGTACAAGGATATGTGTCAGAAGAGATCATGTGATAAGGCACGAAAGCACTGATTATTCTGTTAAAAAATTTTATGAGAATTATCACAAGGCTCCAAGAGGTTTTTCTTATTCCCGTTGAAGAAATGCTCTCCCAGCAAACTATTCAATTCCAGTAGAACCACAACTCTTCCTTTTCTTTCTAATTTACTTATTTATTTTTTTGGTGATGCTAGGAATCACCTACTAGTAGAGCCTACTAGGCAGGATCAATTTTATGGATTTCTGATTCAACACTGCCTTTCTACATAGATATGTCAGACAAAAGTTTTCTCCCCATGAAACCCTGGGTTTACTGAAATCATATCCCAAATAGACAACATATAAAGTTAATACTCAGTACCTTATTTGAAGTGATTTAAATTTCCATTTCCTGTCTTAATACCCACTATGCGAATTCAAATGATCTATGATTTAACCTAAAGCACACACACACACACACACACACACACACACACCTACCTACCTTGAAGGCTTGTTACTTATTCTTAGTTTTATTGTTGATGTTCTCTGTGCCTGCCAATATTTTATCATTGTTATAGAGAGGCAAGGTAGCAGAGTGGCAGAATTGTGGAATCTAGGATCAGATCATATGTTGTTGAATTTTTATCCTGTACTGTACTGGCTGGGAGGTGTTGTAAAATTTACCTCTCCACTTTAGTGTCTTTACATAAAAAGAACTAATATCACTAGTATTTTAATTTATTTATTATTATTTCTGTTTATGTGCTTGCATTTTCTTCTATATTTGTACAAGCATGTGTGGTGTCTGAGAAGATTAGAAGAGGGTATTGGATTTCCTAAAATTTGAGTTGCAAGCAGTTATGAGTTTGAATCTCAAGGAAGAACAGGAAAGAAAGCAAACCAGACAGACTGTTCTTTGTTACTTTGTTCCATGTACAATCTACTTTGATGTAAGGACAGAGATAAGAAATGAGTCATTTTTTCCTATCTTTTTGCCAAAATGACTTACCTGTTATCAAGTTGTCCCACTATTAATGTTCTTTTTGTACAATGTTGGGAGTCAAGTCCAAGACTTCACATAGTCTTTATTTAATAACCTATGTTCCTCCTATGTATGGAGCTTAATTCTGAGATCTGTTCTGCCAAGTACTTTTTTCAATTACATCATTTGCTGGTACCAGATTTCTTTAATTCCTGGAAAGTTACACTATATTTTAATACCTAGTAAATTAGGTACTACTTTAACATGTTCAATTAATTTTTACTTTCAATACATTTCTGAGTCTTTTTGCATGTTCATTTTCCAAAAGATTTCGATATGATTTTTGTCTAAACTAAAATTTATTTCACATTCATATTGATTAAAATACAATTTTAAGGCTTCTGAGTTAATTTTTTTTTTCAGAATTTTAAAGTTTTATGTTTCCTTGGTTCATTTTTATAGTTTTAGTAATATAAAGTTTTTTTAGCATGGGGTAAAAGTTACAGTAAAAGGTTTATATCATGAAATATTTATTCTTATCTGATCTATACAGCTCTACAATAAGTGACACAATTACTATCTTTGTGTAACTGAAATAAATGACTGGTGTCTAATGGGAAAGTTTTTGTAGATTAAGTACACATAGAGAATGGTCTTTGATTTGCAGATATGCTGGTTAGTTAGTTTTTGTCAAGTTGACACAAGCTAAGGTTATCTGGGAAGAGGGTACATCTGTTGAACAAATTCTCCATCAGATTAGTCCATAGGCATATCTGTTAGCTATTTTCTTGATAATTGATGTGAGAGGGTTCTGGACACTGTTGGTAGTGCCACTCTTGGCCAGGTGGTCTTGGGTGGCATAATAAACCAGACTGAACAAGCCATTGAGAGCAAGTCTATAAGCAGCATCCCTTCATGGTTGCTTCTTCTGTTCCCACATACAGGTTCCTGCCTTGGCTTCTTCCCTCAGTGATGGACTGTGGTGGGGATCACTTTCCTCCCCAAGTTACTTTTTGTAATAGTGTTTTATCACAGTAATGGAATGCATATAATAGCAGCAGCTATAACTATTTGCAGAAACTGGTGTTATTTACACTACTGTTTATTAGTTTAATATTCTTCTCTATATCCATTTTGGATGAAGCCACTCCATTACTAGCATGATATACAAATAAAGCACTTACTATTCTTTGCTTTGGAGCAAATCATTTACATTATCCAATAATACATTTTGATGTATCCCTAGCCATTTTACTCCCTCTATTGAGAAATCTCTGTTCCTATCTACAGGCTATTTTAAACTGAGTTATTTTCTAGACTCTTTGCTTTTTTAGTTCTTAATATATTCTGAATATTAAACCTCTATCAGATGTTTAGCTAGCAAAGGTTCTTTCCTACTCTTGTGAGCTTTTTCCTCATTGGATTGACTGTTGCCTTTTCTGGACATAAACGTTGGTCTCATGAGGTACCATTTGACAATTGTTACTAGGCAAATGGAATACTATTTAGAAAGTCCTTTCTTACTCCTGTATCTTGCAGTATACTGGCTATGTTTTCCTCTAGCAGTTTTACTATTTAAGGGTATATATTGAGGTCCTTGATTCATTTGGAGTTCATTTTTTTCAGGGTGATAAAAAAGGTTCTAATTTTATTCTTCTGCATATGGACAGTCAGTATTCCCAGCAGCATTCTTTGAAGATGCTACTTTTTCTCCAAAGTGTGTTTTTGGCACCTTTGTCAAATATTAGATAGCCAACAGTTATATGCATTCATGTTTGTTCCATTGGTCTACATGTCTCCTCCCATGCCCTAATACCATGCTACTTTTTATTACTATAGCCATGTCTTGAGATCTGGAGTGGTAATACCTCCAGCATTTTTAATATCCTCAGAATTATTCTATTGCTGTTAGAGTATCAATCACCATGACAAAAATATCATAGCCAAAGCAAGTTGGGAATGATAATAGTTTATTTCAATTGACAATTGTAACCCAGGAAATTTAGGGTAGGAACTCAATGTAGGAACTCAAAGACAGGAACTGATGCAGAGGAAAAAGAATAGAGTAGAGGAGTGCTGCTCACTGACTTGTTCACTCTGACTGCTTTCTTTTTCTTTTTCTTTTTTTCTTTTAATTTTTGAATGAGTGAGGTACTTTTATTTTTAATAATTTGGCCATTTACAAATTTATATTAACAAGCTCACAGTTTCCCTGGATGTACTTAGTGCTCTAGCATATGTGTTAGCATGCTGCCTAGAGGGCATTTTAAAGTTCAAACAAATAACAGCATTTATGTGGCTGGAAAGTAACTAGGGAAAATAAGATGACACAGAAGATTCATATTCATATTGTTCAGAAACAATAGTCATTTATCTTCTTCATATATATATATATATATATATATATATATATATATATATATATCTCAGTATAGCGCCTCAATACTTCCTTTAGCTGATGTCAATACTTTTTTGAAAAATATTTTTATTATTTATTTTAATTAATTTATTTATTAACTTTACATACCTATCGCTGCCCCCTTCTCTTTCCAGTCCCTCCTCACACACCCTCTCCACTTCTCCTCTGAGAGGGTGGAGGTCTCCCCTGGGTACCAACCCACCCTAGCACCTCAAGTCACTGTGTGACTAGACAAGGAAGTCCAGTTAGGGGAACAGGATCCACAGGCTGGTAACAGAGTGAGAGTAAGTCCCTGCTCTAGTTGTTGGGGGGCCCACATAAAGACCAAGCTGCACATCTGCTACATGTGTGTGGTGGGGCTTAGGTCCAGTCCATGTATACTCTCTGGTTGGTGGTTCAGTCTCTGTGAGCCCCCAAGGGTTCAGGTTAGGTGACTGTGTTGCTCTTCGTATAGAGTTCCTATCCTCTCTGGGCTCCTCAATACTTCCCCCAACTCTTCCACAAGACTTCCCAAGCTTGGTCTGTTTTGCTGTGGGTATCTGCATCTGTTCCAGTCAGCTGCTGGGTGGGGTCTCTCAGAGTACAGTTATGGTCTGCTCCTGTATATAAGCATAACAGATTATCATTAATAGTCTCAGAGATTGGTTTTTGCCCATGGGATGGGTCTTAAGTTGGGCCAGTTATTTGTTGGCCATTCCTTCAGTCTCTGCTCCATCTTTGTTCCTGCATTTCTTGTAGACAGAGCATATTTTGAGGAGAAGGTATTGTGGGTGGGTTGATGTCCTTATCCCTCCACTAAGAGTCCTGACTGGCTATAGAAAGTGGTCACTTCAGGCTCCATATCCCCCACTGCTAGGAGTCTCAGCTAGAGTCACTCTCATAAACTACCTGGAGTTTCCCCCATCCCATGTCTCTGGCACATAGTAGAGATGTCTCATGACTGCTGGTGATTTCTATTAACTCTCCTGGACATCTCTCTCCGGCTCTCCCAACATTTAATTCTCTGCCCCTCCTAGTCCTCTCCACATCTCTTTTTCCACCCATTTCCCTCCCTCTACCTACCTCTGATGATTACTTTATTTCCCCTTTTGAGTAAGCATCCTCCTTGGGCCTTCCTTGTTATTTAGCTTCTTTGGTTCTGTGTATTGTAGCATGGGTATCCTGTACTTTATGGCTAATATCCACTTCTAAGTGAGTATATACCATGCATGCCCTATTGGGTCTAGGTATCTGACTCAGGATGGTGTTTTCTAGTTCCATTCAGTTTCTGGCTATTATGAATAAAGCTGTTATAAACACAGTTTGCAAGTTTCCCTGTAGTATGGTAGACCATGCCCAGGTAGATCCTGGGCATCTTATGCCCAGGATCAGTAAAGCTGAGTCTTGAAGAAAGTTGGAAACAACCCAGATGTTCATCAGCTGAAGAACAGATGGAAAAAATGTGGTTCATTTACACAATGAAATACTACTTAGCTATTTAAAAAGAAGAAAATAGTGAAAATTGCAGGCACCACTCCCAAATTGTCATCATTTGTTTTTTTCCTACAAACTTAGGTTTTATATATTGGTATTACAGCTTCACTGGGTCCCTTTGTCACAAGGCTTCTGTCTTATCTATTTGCCATTTTTCATCCTTCCTCCATGATAAAAGAGCCGCCACATTCTTTAAGCTTACCAAGGATAAATGGTGGCCCTTATGCAATCTTAAGACCTTACTGAATCTGATCTTGTGGTGGTTTGAATAAGAAGAACCCACAGGCTCATATATTTTGGATGCTTAGTCACGAGGGAGGGACTCTTTGAGAACAATTAGGAGATATGGCCTTGTTGGAGAAGGCATGCTGCAGGGGTGTAGCTCTCAGCTCTTTCTCCATCACCATGCTGTCAGGCCTGTTTCCATACTTCCCACCATGATGATAATGGACTGAACCTCTGAAACTGTAAGAAAGCTCCTATTAAATGTTTCCCTTTATAAGAATTGTTGTGGCCATGGTGTTTCTTCATAGCATTAGAACAGCGACACAAATGCTATAGTTTCTAGCATTCTCATTGCCAGGCATTGCCAGGTGAGTCTGGAGTGGGGGGTTGTCTTAATTCCTTATTGGCAGGAGTAGAAAGTTCATACTTTTTCTAATCTAACTCAACCACTAGCACTTGAGAGATTATCTTTGACATTTCTAGAGGGACACTTCTAACATGCTTATTGTCCTTTTTAGCATGCAAGGGCCCCACTGATTCTCATTGGTGACTTAGAACTTCAACTCCATTTCATTCCAGATCCTGTGGGTCTTAAGTTCTTCCCAACAGTTTCCCCTGGGATACCTGAGAAACAATAAAAAACTTTGTTCTGGTAAAACTTCAATCCTTGGAGAATTTCCTCCAGAGCAGGAAACTAGCAACAACCTGTTTTTAGACTTAAAAGCATGGACAATCATTTCTCTATTCTAGTAGTTCTCAAACTGTGTGTTGCTACTCTTTTGGGATTTGAACCATTCTTTCACAGTGATTACATGTTAGATATCTTGCATATCAAATATTTACATTACAATTCATAATAGTAGCAAAATTATAGTTATGAAGTAGCAGTGAAATAATTTTATAGTTGGGGGTCACCACAACATGATGAACTGTATTACAGTGTTGCAGAATTAGGATGATTGAGAACCACAGTCTTTTGACTTTCCTTCTGAGAATTTTTCAAATAATTGGGCCTCAAATGGTATACTAATCTTATCTTCCATTTATATCCATTCTTAAAATTTCCTTGACAACCACAATTGCTGGCCTAAATTTGGCACATTTGGTTCCCCTGCCTTTTTGGGCTGCAACTATTTCCTCTAAAAAGTGGCAAATGGTCAGAGTCAGATTATCCAAATTTAGGCCTTCTTTTATCTCTGCTCTTTTCTTCCCCTTTGTTTGCCAGACTCTGGTTATCAGGCTCTACTAATGTGAACTTCTTAACCTAATTCTCCTGTCCTTCTCTTAGATCTTGCTCTGTCAAATGAGCCTTCCACCCATACCAAATCTCACCCAAGTCTTCTTCCCCTTCAGTGTTGAGAGACTCTGTGACATCTGAATCTTCTTTCTGCCCACCTAAATGTTTGCCTTCCACTCCAAAATATTTCAGCAACTCCTATCCCTTATCCCTTACCTCCACTCCAACTCCTCAATCCCTTCAATCTATCCACCACTGCCCTCCTTCTCTACCTCTACCCTCAATTTCAGCCCCAGACCACCCCACCAAAACTCATCCCTCACCCCCAACTTTCAACTCAATCCCAGCCACTAGCTCTCTGCACACAGCTCCACTTCTACATGTTCTTGTCCCTCCAGTATATCTACGACTATCATCTTTCTCCCCCACTCCTTCTCCTCTGATGACAACAGAGCCCATTCCCCACCCCCATTTACCTATTTCCCTTGCATTTCCTTTGCATGGAATTAGATAGATTGAGAGTTATATCCTGGTTTCATTTTCACCTTTCCATGGCTGATACATCTCAAACAGAGGAATAATTGGGCAGGCTTTTTCTGAAAATCCCTTCCAAATTTAGAGAAGAGTTTCTATGACTAACATGTTATTCAACATGCTAATAACTTGCATCAATAAAATAAGTGAATGATCCCATTGGAATGGATAATATCTCATCCCAAGATCTGAGTTTAAATTACCAAACAGGCCAACCTAATGATATACATAAGAGAGATCATATGATTTCCTGACTTCTAATAAGAATGTTAAAAAATTTTCAGAGTCAGATTAATTATGATAATATTAGGGAAACCATTTAGGAAGCTGATTAAATTCCCCCATTTTTTCATGACTTTCCTACATATGCAATTACTAAATATACTGGTTTGGACCCTACTTCTTCCAAGGACCAGGTCTTTCTTCATATTCAAATTATCCTCCAGTCAGTCCCTGATACTTATAAAAACTTGAAAAACTCAAACTAGACCCCTAGACTTCCCAACAAACTTTCTGAATCTAGACTTCAAGATTTTTAAAAACAAGAAGGAAGAATCCAAAATGGAAAAGCTGAGAAACATCTTCAATTTAAATTCCAGTTATTGGCATCTGCCATCAATCCCCAGCAGAAGGCAAGTCAACCTATAAAAACCAGGTTGTCATTCTCCCCAAATACTTCCTGAGGACTGCTTTAGTTGTGGTACAGTGGCCAATTGGGCAACAGCATTCTCTAATCCCAGGTCTACCTCCAAGCCCTTCCTCAATTGCCAACAATAGGAACACTAAATGTCCTGTCCCCAGAAGAGATTGCACTCCATTAAGTTACTTAAATTCATCAGTCCCTACAACTCTTGGAAAATCCCATGAATTTTGGACAATTAGACAATGGAGTACTACTCAGTGAGTAAAAACAATGAGTTCATGAAATTCACAGACAAATGGATGGAACTAGAAAATATCATCCTGAGAGAGGTAACCCAATCACAAAAGGACATGCATGTTATGCACTCACTGATAAGTGGATATTAGCCCCAAAGTTCCCAATACCATGATTCAATTCACAGACCATTTGGAGCTTAAAAGGAAGGAAGACCAGTATGTGGATGCTTCAGTCCTGCATTGAGGGGGAAACAGGATGATTGTGGGAGCTGGAGGGAGAGGGAGACCTGGGAGGGAGAAAGGTAGGGAGGAAATAAGGAGACAGTATCAGATCTTGGAGGGGATAGAAGAGAGGTACAGAAGGTCAGGAAACTGAATAAAAATATGTAGCAGGGGGCTGAGGAACTGGGGATAGCCACTGGAGGGTCCCAGACACCAGGGAAACATGAGGCTCCCAGGACCCAATGGAGATGACTTTAGCTGAAATGTTCAGAGAAGGGGAGATAGAACTTGTAGAGACCACCTCCAGTAGATAGGTACAGCGCCCAGTTGAGGAATGGGGCCACCCACCCATCTCAAAGTTTTTAACCCAGAAATGTTCCTGTCTAAAGGAAAAACAGGGATAAAAAACTAGAACAGAGACTGAAGAAAGGACCATCTGGGGACTGCCCCACCTGGGGATTCACCATGTCAGCAGACCACAAACAATACACTGTTGCCATGGTCAAAAGGCACTTGCTGACAGGAACCTGGTTAGGCGGTTCCTTAGGAGGTCCTGCCAGCAACTGACCAATTCAGATGTGGGTGCTTGAAGCCAACCATTAAACTGAGCTCAGGGATCCCAGTGAGGTAGCTGGCAGAAGGACTGGAGGAGCAGAGGGGGATTGCAACCCCATTGGAAGAATGGCTAGCCTGACCACCCAGTTTTCCCAGAGACTAGACTACCAACTAGCAAGTGTACCTGGAGGGATTCATGGTTCCAGATGATAGCAGAGGATGGCCTTGCCTGACAGCAATGGGAGGGAAGCCCTTGGTTCCTGGGAGGTTTGATGCCCCAACGTAGGGGGGGATGCTGGAGCGGTGGGGCAGGAGAGTGTGGGTGGGTGGGGGAACACCCTCATACAGGCAAAGGGGAGGGGGGAGGGCAGATGTTGGGGGGGGGGTTGGGGGGGGGGGAGGGGGGGGGGGGGAAACCCCGGAAGGGGGAGGGGGGGGGGGGGGGGGGAAGATGTTGGATGGGGGATTGGTGGAGGGGTAACTGGGAATTGGGATATCATGGGATGGGGAGGTCGGTGGAGGGGGTAACCTGGAATTGGGTTGTCATTGGAGATGTAAATGAATGAAATGGTTTATTAAAAAAAAAAAAGAGACAGTGTCTGGCCAATCTATATCCTTTCTTTCTTGATACTATAGCTTCTATATCCTTGATTCATGACTTTTTAGGAAGCTTCTTCACAGCTTTTGCATCTATCATGGTCATAGATCAAACTACACAAAATCCAAAATTGATTCAGCCATTCTACTTTACTTTTGGAAAACTAACAGGCATTCTTTCCTTCACAATCCTTCCCTCTTGGCAAACTCCAGTCTCATTGAAACCAACACAGGAGTCAAACAAACCTGAAAACTAATGAGCCTTCAAATAATGCTAATTAAACAGGAAAAAGTTGTAGATGGGGGTTGTGATGCCTTTTTCATACTGACTTTCATCATCATCATCATCATCATAATGCTTTCTATGTTAGCTAATTCAATTCCAAGAGGTTGAACTATAACTCAAAGAATTACCCCAACTGCCCTCTATCTGGGAGGGAGCTATCTGCTTTGGAGAACTCATTTTCTCTGACTATTTATTCATAGCTTTGTTTACAGGTTGTGCACCCACCTGTTAGAACCCCCTTTCCTCCTTAGCCACATATATAAACAGATTCATGATTTTCTAAACTACCTACATAAAACTCTCTGTCTAGCAATACAACTTTTAAGGAAACAATTTCTCTTTATCCCCCTCCTTACTGGGGCTGCCTCTACCCCTCTCAGGCAGGGAACAAGGCATTTTCCCATTTTCCATCCTTTTTTTTTTTTTTTTTTTTTTTTTTTTTGTTACTTGACTTATGTCCCCTTTGGGTTTTTACATCACTTGTATTGACACATCCAAAATAAATTACAAACCATAAGTCAATGAGAGTATTCTATGGACCACTATTGATTTTGAGATATATTGCAGGAAGAGTTCTGTATTGCCCTAGATGGCTCAAAAAAGCAAACCAAGAATAATCAATTCTTTACAACTCTAATAAAATTAGCTCTCCCATGCCCTAGTGCCTATTTAAGGAACCATACTGAAGTCATTAGCCCTAGCATTATAAGGTAACTTTATGTGCTCTCCTTCCTTATATCCATCTAGTGAGTTTCACCAAGCCAATGCAACTTTGCTTTGATTGTGTTTTCCCCAAAGGAATACTTAGACTCCCATATCTAACATGGTGATTTAGAAAGTGTCCATATTTCTGGTCCATCTACTTTCATTCTGTCCAAATCTACGCCAGATTCCTTTGTTGAGGCTGGGGAAGAGACCCGATTTCCTAGTGCTGGGAAAGACCTTTCCAAAACCTCTAGCCTCCCAGTTAACATGTGATTCTGTCTCCACTTACAGGCTCCTTAACACCTCCATATCTTACCTCCATATCTTCCTTCATGCTAGTGCTTTCTGTGTAATTCAGAAGAAACCCAAG
Source organism: Rhynchomys soricoides (assembly GCA_019843965.1). Taxonomy (NCBI): domain Eukaryota; kingdom Metazoa; phylum Chordata; class Mammalia; order Rodentia; family Muridae; genus Rhynchomys; species Rhynchomys soricoides. Next base: position 4,348,998 of record JADRCH010007604.1, on the reverse strand, counting down.
ATTGATCAGTCCTTCCTAATCAACTTACAACGCTTCACCAAAAGATCCCTAGGGGACACCTTTTACTTACTGCACAAAAGAAAACATAAGCTACACTTAGTAACCTACTTAAACTTATTCCATGTTACTCCTACCAGACAAGGCTGTTCTAGGTCTGTGGGCCCAGCTGCTACATATGTACATCTAGTAATTGGACTGGGATTTGTACCCTAGCCCTGCTATTGCCTAGCACTTCTATCATTTCTCCAGATACCCCACTCATAATGCTGGTCTCTACTCCAGTAAAATCGGAGAGCTAACTACCCACCCTATCCATTTACTAGCAACTCTGGGCATTGTCTCTGGGCTTGGGTTGAAGGTGGCAGGGCTAAGTGTAGCCTTACATCAGTCAACTTCTCTGTTTCACCATCTGAACAGTTCAACACCCTTCATGATCAACTTGGCTCTTTGGCTACTCTGGTGCTTGCTCCAAAACTGTAGTGGCTAGATCTCCTGACTTTCAGCAGTGAAAGAATTTGAGTTTCTCTATTGAAACAATGTTGCTCTTACACCAACAACTCAAAACTGGTTCAGGACAGGGCCCAAGAGTTCAGACAGCAGGCATTTAAATTCCAGCAAGTCTCATACTCTGGATGGGCTCTTCCACCTTGGCTTCTTTCCCTACTTATCCTCTTTCTCCTTATCTACTTCATACATATAACTTGCCTGTTAAAATGTTTACAGAAATTCCTCCTGGATAGCTTCTGCTATCACTCAGTTCATCACACAAGGCAAAGTAAAAACAATACTTAACATTGTTCCAGACCCTAAGTGGTACACATTCCACCAGCAACAAATAGCCTGACAGAAAACAATGGCTTCTATTCTTTATATATAAAGGGTCTTTAATAAGGGGCACCCTCTAAAAACAAAACAAAATAAAAAATAAAACAAAGCAACAAAAACAAATAAATAGTAGCAGCAGCAACAAAAACCAAGGTCCTAAACTGAGCTCAAAGTTCCAGGAAGCCAGCTATTTGAGGGTTGCATAAGAAAAGCAGCGGACCCTGCTCCTGCTTCCACAGATTGCAAAAGAAAAAAACAACTGACCACTACCCTAGACACCCAGTGGCTGCTTAAAGAGACAAGAACGCCTGCAGGTTTAAGAAAAAAAAAAACTTATCTAAGGAAAACAGCTAACTACCACATTCTGTCCCTAAGGAAACTTTCTTCCCCCTTCCCTATCCTTATCTATAAAACCTCCAGCTTGAAGCACATAATCTGTGTTCTCCTGAACCCAGATCATTGTGTTCTGACCACAGTGTAGCCATATCTGTAGATAGCTCTTCTCTGGCATTCAGTAAAGCCTACTTTAGCTGTTGAGGTGTTCTAAATTCATGTCATTTATTTCTTTCTACAAGTTTAATTCTTATATATTCTTACACTTTGGACCTTTGGAACTGTTCTGCAGGAGGAATGTGGAACACTCAGCTAGAAAAATTCTCTGAATGTTGTAAATACATCTTAACAGGACATTGACCTGGAAATTTGGAAGACCAAGCTGCTGGAAGAAATGTAGACGGTGGAGGCCCAGCTCATGAGCTGTCAGAGGAAAACAGGTACTCTATCAGAAATCTGCTAGAGGCCTTTCAAGTAATACTCTGGCAGAGATTCTGACTGCATTCTGTCTAATAGAAACATTTTAGGAATAATTTTATGTGTATACATGTTTTGCCTGCATGTATATCTCTATACCACACAGGTATAGGACCCAGAGAGGCCAGAAGAGAGCCAGAATTGCCTGGAACTGGAGTTACAGACAGTTGCGAGCTGCCAAGTGGGTGCTAGGAATCAAATCCAGGTCCTCTCAGAGAGCATCCAGTGCTAAGCTGTCTCTCTAGCCCCCAATAATCCCCTTTCATTTGCATTTATTTATTTGTGTGAATGGAAGAAAACTAGTAGGAGTCAGTTCTCTCTACCATGTGGAAGGAAATAGATGGAACTCTCTCTGATCATCAGATTGGAAGCAGTTATCCCTACCTGCTGAGTGAGCCATCTTGCTTGACATATTCTAAGAGTTTGAGTGAGGTTGAATTTAAAACAAATAGGTTAATGTCTTCAGCAGTAAGCAACATTTCAAGGCAGGCTAAGATTCTATGATGTGGCATCTTCTCAGTGCCCTCATTCATATCTATACTAAAAAAGAACAAGAGGGGCAGAGAGAAATAGTGAAGACTTTAGTTTATTGAGGAAAAGGACTTCAGTAAGTTTTAAATGGCAACCAAGGTATTTGTTGAAAAGGCGGCTGAATTGTTACAAAAAAAATCACCCGCTTTTCACTGGGATAAGGAGAATAGTGCTCTGAACATAAGACCAAACAATTGGTGAAAATGCTTTTGAAAGGAGAGAGTCTAAACTGGGAATTATGATGAAGGGATTCCCTCTTCTTTGAAAGCAATAGCCAAGAGAATGTTTCCGAGGGAAAAAACACAAAGACTACTGTAAATGTAAATGCAGAACAAGAAGTTCTACCTGAATTTCCATTTGACAGCAGAAGTTGGTAGCATTGTCCATGTGTTACTGGGTCTTCAGGCATAAAGTATGCAAGATCGAGAGGTGTATATAATCTTGCATCATGGTTTCAGAGGGCCATTGATGTCCAGACAATTTGTTTTAGTATCTCAGTCCCGACAAAGAGGCCCAAAGAGGTCAATATATGAAGCTGTCCAGATAAAACCTAATTTTCGAATTTTCAATGGAGACCTCAAGATGGTGGAGATGCCAGAACCATACTACATTGATCTGTAGGCATTGGAATAGAAATGAACCTACAAAGAGGTGTTGTATGTTCCCTGGCAGAGCTGGAGGCAATGGGCTACCCAAGCACTTTCAAGTCCACATGATTCTATCACAAGTTGCAGATGCCTGACATAAACTGCAGGATTTGGCATTTGTCCTCCTGGGTTTTGATCTCGCTTTTGTTATGCCATTCTTTACTATACCTCTATTCTTCTCTTTAGGAATATAAATCTTTATTCTCTTGCCATTTTATATTGGATGTACTCAGCATATTTTTCATTTTCATTTAACAATTGTTCACATCTAAAAGATTACCTCAAGTCCTAAATGATACTGGAAATTTGGATATATAAAATGTGTTGAAACTGTTAAAAAGCACTTTTGATGCTAGACTGAATACATTTTGAATTATATGATTGTTTGTTCTGAGCCCAAGAGGACAAAGAGTAGAAGGCTATTGCTTAAAACTGATGCAATTGGGTATCAAATTGATAAAGAGTATAATTGTGATGCTTAGAACTTTGATAGTGAACTTGACAGGATCTAGAATTACCTAGGAGATAAGCCTCTGGGAATATCTAAGAGGGCTTTATATATATCAATCATATATATATGATAGTCTCTAGGCACATATGTGAGAAATTATTTACATCGAGTTAGGTTCTTGGCCTGTCTATGAAAGATTATCTAGATTTGGCTAATTATGGTGGGAAAAAACCACACTGTACATATGTATCACCATTCTGTGTGCTAAGACTCCAAACTGAATAAAAAGGAGGAACTAAGCTGAGCGCTAGTATTTTATTTTGGTTTATTTCCTGACTGTACACACAGTGCACCATGTAGCTAGACATTGGCTGGTTTGGGGGTTGTATTTTTCTTCCATCCTTATTCCACTTTTTTTTTCTCTTTTTGATGTTAACCTGAATGCATTTTGGATTATATGATAGTTCCAAGCTCATGAGGACAAAGAATAGAAGGTTATGGCATAAAACTAATGTTTTTTAACTGTTAGTGCCCTTAACCCTAGGTAGGAGAGAAAAAAGGATACAGAAGAAAGGGGACATCATTATCTTTAGACTACTTCCTGCTGATTAGGGGCATCAAGTTCCTCGGAGCAACTTTGATTGTCACCCTCAGGATATCTAATTTCTTCCTGTTGATTATTCTTTGAGCATGACTACTTAACAAACCACAACCAGCAACCAGCAAACAACATCCAACCAACAACCCATGCTTCTCTCAGGGCCCTAGCATTTATATACCCTCTGAAAAGTCCACAGAATTCCAAATGTCACCCACTCACAGAAACTATTTGCAGCTGGAAAAATCATGCCCCTGCTAGAGCAGGAGGCAAGTCATAGTCAGCCTCTTGAGTCAATTTGTACCAGCACTATATCCCACACCTGGGATTAAAATGAAACCATATTTCTATAATAATTCTGTGATCCAGACCAGCCACTGCACATTTCTGTTGCCATGAGTCAGTCATCCTGATGGATAATACTCTCAAACTGTGAGCTAAAATAAGTCCCTCCTTCCCTGATTTGCTTTTGCCAGGTACTTTGACACAGCAATGGAAAAAGTAACTAACATACTAGGTGGATTAAATTTCTTTTAAAAAGTTTCTGTTTTGTGTGTTTAAACTTTGCATTCAAAGTGTTATCAGAGCCATGATTTATGAAAGCTCTAGAATATATTTTTCTTTTGCCCTTTTTAGATTACTGTGCTACCAGTCCTTGGTATTTCTAAGCTTGATGATGCATCATTTCCTCAATTATGTTGTCATTTTGGAGGTGCTGGGAATAGAACCAAGGACCCTGAGCATGAGAGACAAGCACACTGACAGCTCACGCTTCATCTTAGCTCCAACCCTTTCAGTCTTTGTTTCTCTCTTGATGTTGTATTCTCTTTTGTGTATGCCTGTATGTCCATAGTTTTTCCTTTGGATGAGAATATAATTTACTGGACTAAGGTTTATTCTAACAAAGTAGGGTTTTAAGTTAATTACTGCTTTGCAATAAAGGCACACTTACAGGTTTTGAGCAGGTGTGAACTCATAGGAGCTTTAAATTAAATTTCCCAGAAAGAAAAACTAACAATACCTATGTTGAAGAGTATAAAATTCTGATTGGCTGACTCAAACTTCTCAATTGTGGAGAATTGGAATGTTGCAGACTCAAAGACAGAATCTTCTTAATCTGTCTCTATGGCCCTTAATGACTACCTAGTGGCAACCTTTTGTATCTAACCCAATTTATTTCAACTACCAAGTAAAACCATTGGAATGCATTTATTTGACAGACCACTAGGTTTAACCAATCCAAAAGCTAAGAACATAATTACATAACACCTGAAAAACATAGTACTATTTTTCTGGTTTCGACGCAACCTGCCAGTACAATGCTTACTTTGATGCATTTGGTAAATATCTTGATTTCTGGCTTTCTTTTGTTCAGTAACTGAAATGGTTGACACAAGTATTTCTATGTTAGTACATGTTGTTTGGTAATACCTGGATCTGTATTTTCAGGTAATAGTCATTCATATTTGACCCAAAATAAATGAACTCTTACTTCAGTATACTAAAAGGTATACTTAAAATGTATACCTTTTAAGGTAAGAAAATGTGTTTTGTACTAAGGAAACACTACTGTATTACATAGTAATTCTGGAATATCATGGCTTGAATTAGGTAGAATGAAACCTGTTGATACTGTAAAAAAGGCTTCTGTGGTTCACTTGGGATGCTTAACACTTATCAAGAAATAGTACTGTTGACAAGATATTAGAGTGACCTGCAGCATTTGGCTAACTTTAAAATATTTGAATACCACTGTAGACCTTGTTACCATTTGGGGATCTTGATTAGATTTGTTTGCTGTTTCTGCCAGTTAAAGAAGTGAAAGGCCTACCTGTCCCAGCAGCCATTGGAGAGCATCAGCCATGGCCCTGTGCTACCCAATGGCTATAGATCCTAACAAAGGCCACAAGGTGAGAAATAACATCAGCAAGCCAAAGCACAGCTAGCATAGCAAGTATCTCAATAAACACATCAATTTTGTGTGGGAAAAGATCCCACGCAAGTTCTGTGGCTTCATGCCCTACACCATGGAGTTGCTCAAGGTGTCCAAGGACAAGCACTTGCCCAAGTTTTTCAAGAATAAGGTGGGCACATACATCCTCTCCAAGAGGAAATGGGAGGAGCTGAGCAATGTGCTGGTAGCCATGAGGAAGGCAATGGCCAAAATGTTCAAGAAAGACTTATGCCCCCTCCTCCAATAAACATTTATGCAGAGATGATGGTGATGATGAACAAGAAAAAGAACAAGAAGAACAATAATGATACTACTACTACTAATAATAATAATAAGAACAACAACAACAGCAAAAACGAACAAGAAGTAAAAGGAAGGAAAAAAATCTTGAGTGCAGCAAATACCAGCAAGGGACATATCAGACACAGTAAATAGAATCAGCAAGGGTGTAGGAGGTACTGGTGGGAGAGAAAAACTGTTCAGGCTTTTGTCTTAAGTTGCTAGCTTTTGTATCAAGAAGTTTGCCATCTTAGAAATTTATTACTTTTATTATATTTGTTAGTTTACCATCTTTATTACTTAGATTTAGCCCCTTGTGTGATCTGTGTTCCTGTCAGGGATTTGTCTAACTTCAAATTCTTCATTTTGGTTTTAGTTTGGAATTTAAGAATATAGGAAGTTTTACTCTATTTTAGAAGTAGTAGTATTACAAAAGGATAACATATAACCTCATACAGGCCTGACAGATTTGTATTTAGTCCATAATAGGCCCAAGTCTTTAGTGTCACACAACACAGTTATACTATTGCATAAAAGGACTGTGGTAACTTGACTGAGAAAGTCCCTATAGGTTTATATTATTGAATACATGATGCCCAGTTAGTAGAACTGTTTCGGAAGGATAAGAAATAGTAGTCTAGTTTGAGCAGGTGTGTTATTGAACATAGGCTTTGAGGTTCAAATGCTCACATCATTTCTAGTTAGTTCTCTCTGCCTCATGATGTCTTATCATAGCTTAAGAAAAGTAAGACAAGGAACTTATCTAGCAATAACACATTTTCATTTTTTTTCTCAGAATAAGAGATTACAAGTATTCCTGGAAAAGGAGACATTTATTTAATGGTGTATATGAATTATAGTGCCTTTTGTCCTAAGAAAATGTTTTGTTGTTCGGTTTCCTAGTCACTTCCCTATTGTTGTGAAGAGACACCACAACCAAGGCAACTCTTATAACAGAAACCATTTTGTTGGAACAAGCCTGTTGTGGTGGAAAGAAGTCCCAGGTGTCCATCCTGGGCAATGCGGCTCTGGGTGGGACAGAAGACATGCGGGAAGTGGCTGCATGCTCTTCTACAGTCAGATGGGCTGGCCAGGCTGTGTGAAAGGCCTCTGCAGAGACACAGCCTGTGGGTAGAAGAAGAAGCCATCCCAGGGAATGCCGCAGTTGGCTCTATAGAGTTCCCATGGTTGGACACAGCGGAAGCTGCCAGATGCCGTAGGACCTGGGAACAGATGGGGCCACAGAGCACAGCTGGCTTCCTGCCACAGGACCAGTTTGTGGCAGCTTGGGGCACAGGGCTAGCTGCTTAGGCTTGGGTGAATGGGTATCTTCTGGGAGTGCTGGGAAGCACTCTGTGAGAGATTAGACATGCTTCCTTAATCACGGGCCGGATCCCTTACTTCTCACAGCTGGTCCAGATGAAGAGACAGTCGATAATTCTAAGACGTTTATTGTCATCATGTAGAGTGGAGTGGATGGAATTATACCCCAGCCCCTCTGGGAGAGGCGAGGTAGATATAGTAACTGGGAAGGGGTGTGGCTAAGCCTCTAGGTGTCTCATTAACATGGGGATGACTTGTAGCTGTGTGGCCACGCCTCTACCTGGGGTGTGGCCATGCCTCTACCTGAGGAGGGGTGGTACGTGACTGTGACCAGAGCCAAAAGCCTCCCGGGAGTGTTGGCATAACGTTTTCCAGTCCTTTGCGGATTGTTCCACTGGGTCGCCCAGAATTTACACCTGTGCTTGACCAGATGCCAGACTGCCTGTCACAGATCACTGCCCCACAGCATTTAATTTGGGCTTGCTTATAATTTCAGAGGCTTAGTCCATTCTCAGCTTGGCAGAGATCATGGCAATGGGAAGCATGGCAGAAAGGAGCAATGCTTGTAGCAGGCAGATGTGGTGCTGAAGAAGCAGTTGAAAGCTACAGCCTGATCCACAGGCAGTGAGAGAGTAGGGGCCTGGCACAGCCTTTTCAAACCTCAAAGCTTACCCCAAGTGACACACTTCCTCCAACAAGGCCATGCCTCTTAGTCTTCTTAGTCCTATCAAAGAGTTCTACTGCTTGTCGACTGAGCATTCAAATATATGAGCCTATGGGTACAATTCTTATTCAAGCCACCACATTTGATTATTTATTTATTTATTTACTGTTTGAGACAGTCTTACTTTATAACCCAAGCTGATATTAAACTCATGGCATTCCTGCCTTTGCTTTTGGAGTATAAGAATTATAACATTGATAAGGGATAAGAGATAAAGATAAGACCGTTTTTATTTTACATTTTAGAGGATGTTTCTACTTTATAGTGTAAAAGCAATTTGTATGTGCATACTGATAAGAGTTTAGTTGTTCCTATTTGATCTTTGGCCTAGATTTTGCTTGAGAAGAATGATAATAACCTTGGTAATCTGTGGACCTCCATCACACAGACAGGTGACAATACAGGAAAAGTTCAAGAGATGTTAAGAAGAGAAAATAATAAAAAACCAATACCAAGAATCTCAGAGACAAGATTAACACTTGATCAGAGGAACAAGAATGAATCTCCACCTTTGTTCTGATTCTCTATCATGTATGATAACTAATGATGATCTAAAAGTATCAATTTTGATGTAGTTACTTCTCTGGCCTTCCAAAATGCTTGCTTCCTAAATAAAGTACATTTTAATTAATCAGTTGCTGCCTGTGCTCATTGTTGTTTGTAATAATAAACATCACAATCTATAATATTCTGGTTAAACCACCATACATGAGATGATTTGACATGAAGTAACAAATGGAGAGAAAGGCTTAACAATTTTATAAAATGAAATGAAAGGAAAAGGATATAAAACAGAAAGAGTGCTGGTAATGGCAAGGAATGCAGAACAAATATATGCATTGTATTTTAGTTAAGGTTTCTGTTGCTGTGATTAAAAAAAAGACTAAAAGCAAATTGGAGAGGTAAGGGCATAGTCCATCAGCAAAGAAATTTAAGACAGAAACTCCAGCCAGGAATCTGGAGGCAGGAACTGAAATAGAAGCCATGAAGGAGTGTTGCTTACTGACTTGCTCAACCTGTTTTCTTATACTGTTCAGGCTCACCCACCCAGGGGTTTTTAGGTCCTCGTTAAATGGGCCCACCTACACCAATCATTAAAGAAAGAAATAGCCCACAGGCCATTCTGGTGGGGGCATTTTCTCAGTTTAGGTCCTCTCTTTCCAAATGACTCTATCCTGTATTAAGTTGACATAAAATCTATCCAGCACACATGCTATAGTTTAAATTTGGTATGTCCCTTCTAAAACACATATTGAGACATAATACTTCACTTTAGCAATGCTAAGTTATAGCGGAGACTTCTGGAAGCATAAGAATACAAACAATTCTCACATAGTGTATTGTTTTTATTGTAGAAATTAGTTAGCTATTATACAATTTGGGTTTCCTTTTCTTCTCTCCTCACATGCCAAAATACCTTTTTTTTTTCCACATAGAGTTGAAGTCATACAAAGCTGTCTCCAGATGTCATGTAGATATTTGCTCTAAGAAAACATATTTTTGCTCAGTAATAAGACACTTTCTTGGAATGTGGAAGATACTGGATTCTATCCTATACAAAAACCTGCAGATAAAATCATTTTCTGGTTGAATTTACAGGGATCAACCTGTTGAAGAATTACAGTATTGCTTACTTCCTTCATGTAGGAATGAAAGATCTCATATGGCCCTACAAACAGTAGTGGGAGAGTTTTAGCTGCTCTCTCACTGACTATAACTGCACAGTGGGAGGCAGCAAATGAGTTCTTTCTTTAGGGTATGGGTAGCTTAGCTTCTTGACCTAACCTGGCTTGGCAGTAGCAGAGATAGGGGAGGTAAGTTTTTAAATCAGCTGAGAATGTGTCTGTGTTATTTCCGTGGATGTTAGGTTAAAGGAAGATGAGAATTGTAGAAAGCTGTTCAACTGTTAGACCACAGTACCTATGTCTTTTATATGGGCAACATAAGAAAGTCTTGAAGCTGTTTTGGTCTGTCTATTGATAGTTCCCTATAAGAGCCTTTCAGAGTATGCTAGGAGGACAAATACAGGAGCAATCATCAAGCACAGAGAGTTCACCATTTTGTCATCCATCAAGTCCCAATGTCCTCAGGAGCCTTGCCCTCTTTCTACCTTTTGTAACTATACAAAATGAGTTCAGACTTTTATGAGTGCAAATTCAAAACAAGGACAGCCAAAATGGAAAAGATCAGAAAGATTTATTACCTGTATCATGCAGGGAGAGAATGATAGTGGTTTCTATGCAATACTCCCTCCAACAAAAGAATCATGAGGCTTTTATTAAGGGATTGACCCATTCCTAAACATAGTCAGTTAAGGAGAAAATTCTTAAATATTTTCAATTTCAAAGAATGGGCAAAAATGCCTCTGGACACTCTCATCCTGTACCATAAAGTTCTAGCTCTAACATAGGAAAGGATACATTCTTTTTTCTTTGGTTTTGTTCTTCTTCATTTCCTCAGCCACCATCCCCTGTCTCCAAGAGGATGTCCCACCCCAACCTGCCAGGCCTCCCTACTCCCTGGGGCCTCAGGTCTCTCAAGGATTAGATACTCCTTCTTTCATGGACTCTCATGGTCATGGCCTAGGCCAGACCAGGCAGACCTCTGCTATATATGTGTTGGGGGCCTCAGACCAGCTGGAGGCTCAGTGTCTGAGAGATCTCTGGAGTCCAGGTCAGTTAATACTGATGGTCTTCCTATAGGGTCATGCTCTTCCTCAACTTCTTCCAGCCTAGGAAAGGACACTTTCAATGTGCATTGAAATAGGAGTTTGTCTTGAGGGTTCTTGCCTTCTTTAGTGGCTAGCACTCTCAGGTTCTAATGTTTCTTTCTTAATATATTAATTGTCTTAAGTTGTAAGTACATACAGAAACTGGAAATAGCCTAGATGTTTATCAACTGATGAATGAATAATGAAAATGTGGTACACAATGGAATGTTATTCATCTGCTCAAACAAGAAATTCTCAATATTTCAGGTAAATGGATGGAGCTACAAAAAAAAACATACTGAGTGTGGTAACACAGACCCAAAAAGACACGTTTTCTCATACATGTGGATGTTAGCTCTTAAGCCTTCTATACGTGTGCTATAATCGATATAATCACTGGTACCTAATTAGGAGCTAGAAGGGCAGGAAAGGATCTCTCAAGGAAGGGGAAATAAAATAAATTGTTATAGAAAGGTACTGTCAAAACAGGAATTAAGAAGTTTAATGGAGAGTTGGTTGGAGGAGGGGGATAAAGGAGAAGGAGGGAATATGGGGAGGGAAGAAACCTAATACTTGGGGCCATTTAAGGGGTCATATGGAAACCTGCTGCTAATGTTTATATAGCTATAACATTTATCTATATATTATATATACACAAAATATAATTTTTATATTTATATTACACACACACACACTTTAGGAAGTTTACATACCCATATATATTAGAGTCACCAAATAATTGGGTAAAGAATGCTAATAATTGGGCTTACTAGATATCTTATGGCACTGAATGATAACTCCAGTGCCAGGAATTGGCTAATAGTTGAGTAGTTGGCCAAAGAGGCCCCATGGAAACCATCAAACATCTCAGGTTATTGCCAAGGCTGTTGGTTTCTTTCCACAAACCGATGGTAAGGCCCTATTGTGGAAGACCCACTTACATATATCATTGAACACAGAAAAGTTGAGTTGATACCTAACTAAAGACTTCACCCCTATAGAATAGTGTTCATGGTATACTGGAAGCTACTTTACATACTACCCAAGGAGACAAGTAATCATCAATCTAGCTGCAAACCCTATGACCTAAAAAGGTGTCCTGATTGTGAGATATCATGATGCAATAGTAGTACAAATGTTGCGGGAATAACCAACCACTGTCTGATTGTATTTAAGGCCCAATCCATGATTTGGAACCCATGTCTGATACTGCCAGGGTGACCAAGAACCTGAAACAATATAGACCATGGGTCTTGGAGAAAACCAAACACTATTATTCTGTTAAAAGTACATAGTAATAAAATAATCCCTAATGGCATACTGCTATACACATACATCAGTGTCTCCGTCAACCATCATCAGAAAAGGTTCTTCTTACAGTAGATAAGAACTAACACAGATACTCACAACTGGAACATGTGAAGAGAGTGGAGTACTCAGTCCTAAATGATGCATCTTTATCAAACCCTGCCTCTTAGGGCTTAAGGAACTATGTGGAAGAGTAGGCAGAAAGATTGTAAAAGCCAGACAAGATGTGTGATACCAAAGAAACAATGTCTTCCCGACACAATGGGACTGATACACACACGAACTCACAGAGACATGGGACCTGCAAAAGTTCAATCTAGATGGGGTCCCAGCACTGAAAGGAGGAAGTGGACATGAACCTCCATCCCTAAGTAGGAAGCTATCTCCAATTGACATTTGCTTCTAAAGGAAAAATTATAATAATTTCTTCAATAGAATTTCATCAGATATAGTAACCACACTTTAGGATAGGCACCATACTGAGGGGTACTTGGTCAGCACAAAATGAACTCAGTGACATTTTTTGCATATTTTGTCTCATATTTCATTGTTTGGGTAATTTTTTTGTTTTTTTTTGTCTTTTACTTGTATATTTTGGTTTCTCTTTTTTTATATTTTTGTGGGATATGTATCTTCCTTGGTTTTGATTTTCTTTTTTTAAGAAAAAGAAAGAAAAGGCATGAAGTTAAATGAGTGGGAAGATAAGGTAGATAGGGAAGGAATTTGGGGGAGGGGAAAGCATGATCAGAATATATTGTGTTAAAATTTTTTTCAAATAAAATTTTAACTACATAGATGTGGATAAATATAGTTACTTTATCTTCAAAGTTATGTGTGCCATTTTCTGGCAAAAGTTTTTCATTACATCATCACCAACAGTAGGCAAAAGGACATGAAAGCAAAAGCAAAAAAAATTAACTCATTAATTTAAATGTCTCATCTAGTAATCAACTTGCAGAACTCTCAATATCAAATTAGTTCTTACAGAATCTACTCTCTTGTCCTTCTTTCCCAATGGGGAAAACAATATTTAGAAAGATCATAAAAACTGATCTGTGGGTAGAAAGGGGTCTCTGCAGTTGAGTTCCCATGACTTACATAGCAGCTCACAAATATCTGAACCTCCAGTTCATACCGTCTTCGGACCTCAACAGACTGTGCATGTCCATGGTGCACTGGCAAGACACTCATATACATAAGATAACATTTGAAAAACAGAATTGATCTAAATAAAGTAGCTGATTATAAATGGTATTGATATTACCAATGTGTAAGGGTTGGGGCATATACTCTACAGCTCTACAACTTATGCCTGGCCACCCATCCCCAATAAGTGTAATGAATCAGTAAAGTGATAGTGAAAAGCAGACAAAGAATATTTATTTAATGTGGTCACATTGTAGAAAGGAACAAAGAAAGAGCTCTAGTGAGTCGCCAGTCCATCGTGTCTTGGCATGAAGTTTAATTTTAAATACAAGCCTTGTAGCTATCCTCCAAGGTAGCCTGGAAATTTGTCATAATAATCTGAAATCTCTTCCTGGAAGAAGTTTTGTTTGTTTGTTTGGTTGGTTGGTTTGGCTTGGTTTTGGTTTTGGTTGGCACCCTTTTTCCAAGCATGAAGTTCTAGAATAATTTCAGTCTCTTGGGTTTTCATTATTATTATTTTAGTTTGGTATCTTTTAGTTTCCCAGAACCTTTAAACTGTCTCTCCCAGGCTCAAATCTTTACTCTGTCTCAAGTCTTTTCTTGGCCAATCCATTTTCTCAGTAGTTGAATAGCCAAAAAGTTTAGCACCTATATCTTTGCGCTTGCCTAGGTGGGACTAGAAGTGAGACATAAAAATTTCTAATTCTTTTTTTTTTTTTACTAATACACTCTATATCTTTTATCTAAGTATTTTTTCAAATATGCAGTGTTAAACATTCAAAATTTAAGAGGATGCTTACATTTATACAAGGTTTACATGTATATAAGGCTTGATGTGGCTTTTTGATAATGAGATGCACAGGAAGAAAGATAATAAAGCAAATAATATTTGTATTATTTCTTTTTAAAGAAAATTTTATTTGTTCTGTGCAACGTATTTCAATCATACTCACCTCTTAGTTCTCCCACACCTAACTGAATCATCCCTTCCCTTCCCATCCAACTTTGTGTCTTTTTCATTTTCAATTTGCTAATCATTGTCTAATATAACAAAGTTACAAGGGAAATTCCAGGTTTACAGCTTCAGTATGGATTTAGTCTTAAAATATACAGAGCTCAAAGTTTATCATTGGTTCCTTTTCAGGATTCTTTTGTTCAATTTCAATAACAGCAAACCTTAACTTTTTAGGTAATTATCCTAGATCTTTGTCAGTTGGGTGAGTTGCCAGAGCTCAGAGGAACCTTGAATTTTTTGTAGTGTACTGGCTGGCTAGTCACTATAAGAGCAGGGAATGGATTATGGGTAGAAAATGAGTTCATCCATTAAGTCACTATAAGAAAATTGTTTATTAATTATACTACAAGAAGTCAGCTGGCTGGACAATAACTATAGTGTTGCTTTAAATGCAGGGCATTTGTTAATTCAGGGCCTGAATTTAAAAAAAAAAAAAAACTTTTATAGACAGAAAGAGTTTCTTTGGATTTTCCTGGCATATGATTCTTATTGTTTAAAGGATTACAGTCCACATTAGCATCGGTATAGAATTCTGGAAGGTTAATACAAACCATTTGTAAATAATTTCCAGATGTGCAATATATTATTTACTTTTATTGTTGTTGTGATAAAATATTTAACAAAAGTAACTTAAAGAAGGAAAGGTTTATTTTGGCTCATGATTTAAGAGCACAATCTATCAGTGAGGGGAAGTCATGGTAACAGGAACTTGAAGTAGTGGGCCACATTGAATTGAGAAACAGGAATTAAAGAGAGCTGAATGCTGGCGCTTAAAGTAGCTGGTTACATCACACTCATAAAAAGAAAGGGAGATCAGTCACATCACATTAATAAAAAAAGAGAGTATGACAAATCCCTGTTGGTGTTCAGTTTCCTTTGTCCACTTATAAAGTTCAATATTCTCGGGGAATGGTGCTACCCACAGTGTCAGGTCTTCTCATGTCAATTGATGCAATCAAAATAATCTTCCACAGGCACACCCAGAGGCCTGTCTCTCAAATGATTCTAGATTCTGTCAAATTGACACTTAACACTAACCTTCATAATTCCATCCCTTGTTAACATGGCACTCAAACTTATGTTGAAGCCTTAATAAGTCCCCTTTCACCATTGGCTCATGGCCATGTTATAGTGTAAATTACATTTAGTCTAACTTTAATAATTCCCACAGTCCACTTCAATTCAAATACTTTACATGTGCAAAGTTTCTTTCTGCCCGCAAAATTAAAAAAAAAAAAAGTTACACCCTACCAACATACAGTGCCACAGAATAAGCATTGACATTCCAAAATGGAAGATTAGAGCATAGAAAGACCCCCAAAGCAGAAAGACAAAAACACTAAATCCTATAGCTCTATATTCAGCATCTGAGGCTGAGTTTTAAAGGGCTTGGGAAACCCCTCTCCAGCTTTTTTAATTCTAGCACACATAGCCTTTTTCTTAAATCAACTCCACCTTTCCTTGATAAATATGTCATAATCCTGGCATTTCTAACATCCTGGTGTTTACCATGTAGCCTATGCTTCACCTTCACAGTTTACAGAACGACCTCCCAAGATCTCCTTGCCTGTATTAAAGAAACAGCACATGTTTTAGTTATTATCATTCCTCTTATGTGGTTTGTGATGTAAAACTTTAAAATCACGTTTCCTTGTAGCAACATAAAACAATACTAAGTGCATTTTTTGATCTCTGTCATTCTCTACCATCCTCTTGTTTGAATATAAGAACTTCTAGAGAAGTTTAATTCTGTGACCCTTTAAATCAGTTCTTTATGTTGTGGTGAACCCCAACTATAATATTATTTTTGTTGCTACTTCATAACTATAATTTTGCTATTGTTATGAATCATAATGTAGGTATCTGTGTTTTCCACTGGTCTTAGGAGACTCCTGGAAAGAGTCTTTTGACTTCCAAAGGAGTCAAGACCTACAGGTTGAAGACTGCTGCTCTAGATCTACCACTTAAATGTATTTGAAACAATTAGTTCATTTTTGCTTTATTAGCAAAACCAAAGCCATATCTTTTCCCATCGGTAAAAATTTAAAACAGATTAAAACTGCAACATTTAAGCATGGTCATGTGTATTTTCAACTTTTTCTAATGAGTAATTCTAAAGAAAGACTGTATAGAATTTTTTTCCCTAAAGAAAATGTATTGTCTCTAGCCATGATTTCCTATTAGTGCAATATTTATTCAAAATAATGAATTATATTTAAATTACTTTGCACATTTAAATTAGGTAAGTGCCAATTCTAATTTATAAACTTCTTAACTGTATGCTTTGTACAGAAGTTTTAATTTGAGATGTTTCCTAAAGCTATTCCAAATGAAATTAACTACTTCTGTAATTGGTAGTATAAAGGTCAAATGAAAACTTCTGAGAGTTTGAAGAGACTTACTAGGAAGTAAAAGGTTTCCTTTGAATTTTATTTTACAATTTCATACATGTATATAATAAGATTTTGTCATTTCCCTATTATGCTTTTCTTTTGAACTGCTGATATGTTCTCTCCAACATATCCTGCTCCTAATTTCCTATCTTGGATATCGTGTGCGTGTGCGTGTGTGTGTGTGCGTGTGTGTGTGCGTGTGTGAGACTGAGTTTAAGTAAGGTTTCTTACATGAGAATGAGTGGGGGATTGATTACTTAGAAACTCAGTGCATTTTAGTATATCAATTATCTTTTAGATTTAAGTAGTAAATCTAAATTTACTACTAAAAATTTAAGTAGTAAATTTAAGTAGTAAATTTAAGTAAACAAAGTTTCACATTGTCTCAAAAAGATTATGAATAACTCTGAACTAGACAATTTTACTCACAAATCTGGATCATTTGGAATAAGCTCAAACTGAAATGTTTACCTTAAGTTAAAGCCCACGGCATCATATGTAGAGCACAGACATAAACATTTCTATTTAGAGGGTGCTGTAACTATGGCTTTTGGTAGAATCCATAGAACTGGTAGCAATGGATTATCCATTAGCCTGGTTGGGCCAGTGCTGGGTCCTTGATTTTTTGATTTTGTTTTAATTTGTTTTCTGTGTTTGTTTTTGTTTTTGTCTATGAATATTCAACATGGAACTTCAGTATTTACTAATGACTATGGTAGTTGACACTCTGAGTGGTTCAGTCAGAGTAATTGATTTTAATCCTAAAGCATTAATGTTATGTTGTCTCAAGGAAACCCTGATTCCTAGCATGAGTCATAAGCTATCAGAAAAAATCAGTAGAATAAGCATCGCCTGTTCCACTAAAGTCAAAATAAATTAAATGTCATCATCTGCCAAACCCTAAACTATACATCTTGTAACAACATTTTTATCTAATATAAAAGATTTTCTAGTAGACTGATTTCAGCCTCCACAAAAAATATGAATTATCAAATTTGAAGAGATGGATTTCTCTCCAATATGTACTTCCTTATGACAGTCCTGCCAATATACAGTCAAAATTTCATCTGGTGGATGCCTGTTGGCATTCATTTTTGGCTTTCTCTTCAAAAATGACATTTTCTTCCTATTGCTCATTGTCATCACTGGACTGATTGTCATGCACACTGATAGCAGTGTTTGAAATTAAATTTCTGCATCTTAGCAGAAAAAAAATAAAGAGGCGATAGTTCATAAAACTTGTTCTTCAAGTATAGTCAAACATACAAACTCATGCACACATTGTGCATGCTTACACACACAGTATAAATTAAGCATATGAATAAATTATAATTTTGGCATGCCGTTAGTTTAAAACTATGAATCAGGGACTTTGCTATGAGACTGTGTCTCCTAGTAATGTCAGAACTACACTCACAAAGTCTTACCAAAGTGAACTGGAGAAAGACCGAATGCCAGACATTTTTATATTTAACTAATTTTAATAATTCTAGGGACAGCTTTGTTCCATGTTGTACTTACATATAAAATGGTACATAAAACAATTATGAAAATGATTATTAAGGACATATAACATAATAACATTGAATCATAGTGCGTTCTTGGCAATAAAAATAAGCAGAAAACCCTTATGTCCATCTTACTGAGATTTAAGAAAAGCTCCTTGATGCAAAAGATGAAAGTTGAAACTTGTTATGTACAGTTAAGATAACACTTTTTTATTTTAAGTAAAGAGCTAAGTGTGAGATATCCTTATAAATGGATATTTCTTGTTCATTTTGGCCAAAGTTGTTGTATTGTTTGTTTTACTATTTTGTTTATAACAAGGCTAAACTATAGTCAAAGTGCTTGCTTGTTGTGTCTAAAAGGAAAAGAAAAATGAGAAAATAAATAGCACTGATTGGAGTACTCACCAAATTTCTGATAATCTTGCACAGGCATCACTGGCATGTGTCATATTTCTTGGATTAGACATCAAATATAGCTATTAATCTGGCACTGACCCCTTAAGCATCCCTAGAGTCTGCCTCAGTATGCTTTATTACATGTCCTTATAAGAGTCCAAACACATATCTACATAGGAACTGGGTTGTAAATGTATTTAATTTGGCCTTAAATAGTTATGGAATTCCTTCATCAAAGTATCAACTGGTGAGGGCTGGATGATAGCTGGGTAAGAGCCCATGAGGAGATGCCAAGTTTCATTCCAGACACCTACAACAGGAAGCATATACCACCTGGAACTTCAGTTCCAGCTCTGTCATCTTCTGACCTCTGTGAGCACTGTACTTAATTGGCACAAATCCACACTCAGATATACAGATAATTCAAAAATAAAAACTTTTTAAAAATAAAAATTAAATAAACTAACATTACCTGTTGGGAATCCAAACCAAAAGATGTGAAATGAGAATTGGCCAAAGATGAAAACAAGCTAGCAAAACAGCATAGCATTGAAGAACAGACCAGCAGAGTTCACTTACACTTGAATTTGAGGCTGTTAGCCTCACAGAAAGTGGTTAAAGCAGGAAAACAGGATCAAAAATGAGTATAGAAATGGCTACTCTTAATGTCATTTTGTATGTGTCTTTTGAGATTTTATTTTAACTACATAATTTCTCTCTTTCCTCCCTCCAACCTTCCCATATACCCATCCTCGGTCTCTTTCAAACTCATGGTAAAAAAACAAAAAAAGAGCTCCTTGGAAATCAGGGAAGGAAGAAAATACTGGAGAAAGATATAGATAAGTTAACAACAACAACAAAATACAGAGAGATAAAAAAGCCAAAAGAAATTATACTATTATTTACCTAAAACAAGCAAACAGTACCTTGTATCATATATAACTCAGTATATAAATATACATATATAGTATTGATGAACTTTTGACTTCTCACAAGTGCCAAATCCAGCTAACAAACCCTTAAAGTGTTTTTTGATGTAGAATGTACTGTTTAATGAGGCTAGTTCTTCTTGGTGTGACCTGGGAGTCTGTTTATCTCAATAGGGTACCAGATGACTTTTTTTGTGATAAAAGAGTGGCTTCAGACACTAGAGCTTTACTCTATGATACATATGTCCTCCTAGGAAAAATGTGAATTGTTCCATCGGAGTCAAGAAGAAGGTGTGGATGTCTCAATGTGAATTTACTGCTTTGACATAGTTCACCTAATCATGAAGTATTTAAGATTTAATACTGAGCTCTAAAAAGAAACATGCTATTATTAGTGTGTACTTTGATGCAAAGACTAAGATGATGATAAAAGAAAGTATAGATGATCCTTGGGAAAAGATATTCCTTGACATCAATTCAAAATGCCCTAAAGACTTAATGTAACAATTGAAACATTGAAACGTGTAGAGGAAAACATGAGTTAAACAAAGCTTATGAAATAATAACCAGAGTCAGGAGGCAGCCTACCAAACTAGAAAGTCCTTGCTGCCTGCACATCAGAGAAGGTATCAGTACCTAGAATATATATAAAAAATTTCTTTCATTTAACAAAACATCCAATAATAACATTGGATAATGAGCCAAATAAACAGTTCTTGAAAGAAATGTGAATGACAAATACATATTTGAAAAAATTCAGAATCCTCAGCCATTTGAAAATTGCAAATTAAAATTCTTTTGAGATTCTGACCCCAACCTGAATGGCTACCACCAAACTGTTGAATGTGACTAGTGTTCATGGTACTGGAAGGTACCATGTATGCTACCAAAGGAGAAAGGTAAACACCAACCTAGCTTCAAACCCTTTGGTCTACAATGGTGAGTTGTTTGCAAGATTTGCTAGTGCAATAGTAGTACAATATTTGTGAGAATAAGTAAACACTATCTGATTGGATTTAACCCACAGTCCATGAAGTGGAACCCATGCCTAACATTGCCTATGTGGCCAGGAACCTTAGATTAGAAAAGCCAGGGACCTAAGAGAAAATCAAATAGTACTGTTTTGCTAAAGGAATGTAGTTACAAAATTACCCCTAATATGGTAGAATTACTATACTCATAGATTACTAGTCTCTCTCTTAGTCATCATCAGAGAAGTTTCCTCCTTCAGTAGATGAAAATTTAGTCCTATGTGGGATGTCTTCATTACATCCCTGCCCTTGGGGCTCAAGGAACTCTGTAGAAGAGGAGGTGGCAAGATTCTAAGAGCCAGAGGAGACGGAAGAATCCAAGAAAACAGTATCTTCTAGACACAACAGGACAGACTCACAGAGACTATGTGGGGAAGTAGACTGAATTTTAATCAAGATGCTATCTCCAATTGACAACTGTTCACAAAGGAAAAATTACTAAAATTAGTTTCTCCAAAGGAATCTCATTGAATATACAAACCACACTTAAGAGCAGTTCCTTCTCTCTTTCTTTCTTTCTTTCTTTCTTTCTTCCTTTCTGTTCTGCTTGTTTATTTTACTTCATTACTGTGGGCTTTTATTTTGCCTGTTTGTTTTCTTAAGTGTGAAAGAATGCTCAGAGTTGAAAGGTTGAGGAAGTGGGGAGGATCTGAGAAGACACAAGGAAAGGGAAACAGTGATCAGAGTATATTGCATGAAAAAATCATTTTCAATAAAAAAAAGATAAATAAAAAGACCACAGATTCTGATAATTATTTAAGGACACAGAACCCTTATACACTATGCATCGAGAAAAACTGATGTAGCTCCATGTTAGTATTATCTGAACATGTAATAGATCATGTATTTGATCCACAGCACTGCAACGAGTATTACGCAAAAGAACTATTAGTAAGTTATACAAATTTTACACATATTACTCACTTGTATTTACTAGGAAGTTTCTAGGTATTAGAAGGTGTTCCACAAAGCTATCAAATACTTGCTATAGCAGCATCATAAAAACATTCTGTAAGAGTCACTAGCATTATCTCTATTTTATAGAGGAGGAAACTAAACTAAAATAATTTTAAAGTACAGGTCTAAAGTCCATACCTAGGAAGTGGAACATTATGGAGGAGAATTGAAACATTCAATTCTAAATTGTCTGTTTCCAGAGATTTAATACTTAATCAGGCTATATGTTTGACTAGGGGTAAGGGGGGGGTAGGCAGGACTCTCTGTCTTCTGAGGGCTAGAGAAAAATGCCTCCATCTTTAAAGCTTTCAATAGTGGATTGACTTCTTTGCTTTGAGCCAAATTTCTTTTGCTTTCTTTTCTATGTTAATGGATCAGTCACATAACACTTGGCCCACCCATATAATTCAGGATCATCTCTCTATTTTAAGGCCAAGTGGTTAGCAACCAGGTGACTAGGTGATTAATTTCTTCTTTGATCTTAATTGACCTTTGTCATGTAATATAATTATTAAATGTCAGGAAATGAGATGTAAGACCTTATGAGGGAAGCACTGTTCTGCCTCAATCTATGTTCCTTTCCATGCAAAGAGAGTAACCCTTTGCCAGAGGAATAATAGTGACAAAAGTGACAGATTTGATAAGTATAGCTGAAAAAACCCAGTTTCTACTGTATAGACTATAACCTGGGAGTTTATTGTGTTCAAATTCTTAGAAAGCTGGTTGTATTATAATGATTGTCCATATGAATGTTTGTGTGTGTGTGTGAATGTGGGTACTTGTGTGGAGGTCAGAGGAGAATTTCTAGTGTTGGGTTTCCACCTTCCACCTTGATTGAGATGGGCTGTCTAACTCACTGCTGTGTGGCAGTGATCTGGCAGGCAGTCTGGCACACCAGTTGAGCACAGGAAAACTCTGAGAGACCCAGAAGTAATTCGCAAGGGGCTGGAAATGTTGTGCCAAAGCTCCCAGAAGGCTTTTTGGCTCCAGCCACGGTCAGGTCACATATCACGCCCCGGTAGAGGCGTGGCCACACAGCCCCAAGCCATCCCCATGTTAGTGAGACACCTAGAGGCTTAGCCACGCCCCTTCCCAGTTACTATACCTGCCCTGTCTCTCTGGGAGAGGCAGGAGGTACAGTTCCATCCATGCCACTTTCCACATGATGAAAATAAACGCCTTAGAATTAAGGACTGTGGCTTCATCTGGACCCACCATGGGAAGCCAGGGATCCTGCCCTCGATTAATGAGGGCAGCTAATCTCTCAAAGTGGGAACCCCAGTGCTCCTAGATGGTACCCATTCACCCAAGCCTAAGCAGCTAGCCTGACGCCCAAAGCAGCCAAGACCTGTCCAGGTGGTGGGAACCCCAGCTGGTCTCTGGCTAACCGTCTGTGGCACCCTGTGGCAACTGCGGTGCCCCAGGCTAGCGAATCCATGAGACCGCTGCTGCTGCATGTTCCCCAGGAATGGGCTCCTCCCCCACCCACAGACAGGGCCTGCAGAGGCTTTGCACAGCCCCCCCAACCTGCCCGACTGTGAGGGAAGATGCAAGGTCACTTCCCGAATGTCTCCTGTCCCACCCAGAGCCGCAGATCCCCGGGAAAGACACGTTCCACAGCGCAGGGATTGTTCCCAACACACTGCCACATACGCTAGGCTAACTGCCTGTGAGTTCCTGAAGATTCCCTTATCTCTGGTTATATAACCTAATCTCTTTGTAGCAGAACTAAGATTATAGATGAGTGCTACCACTCAGTCTTTATATCGTTTTGGGGATCTAAACTAATGCCTTCATACTTTTTCAGCAAGTGCTTTATCAATTAAGTCATCTTCCTAACTCCAAAAGTTTATTTCTTACACATAGAAATAAAGAGAATGAAATAAAGAACTCAAAAAATTAGACTCCAGACAATCAAATAACCCTATTAAAAACAGGGTACAGCGCTAAACAGAGAATTCTCAACTGCATGGTCGAGAAGCACCTAAAGAAATGTTCAACATCCTTAGTCATCAGGGAAATGCAAATCAAAACAACCCTGAGATTCTACCTCACACCAGTCAGAATGGCTAAGATCAAAAGCTCAGATGACAGCAGATGCTGGTGAGGATGTGGAGAAAGAGGAACACTCCTCCATTGCTGGTGGGATTGCAAGCTGTTACAACCACTCTGGAAATAAGTCTGGCAGTTCTTCAGAAAATTGGACATAGTATTACCTGAGGATCCAGCTATCCCACTCCTGGGCATATACCCAGAAGATCCTCCAACATGTAATAAGGACACATGCTCCACTATGTTCATAGCAGCCATATTTATAATAGCGAGAAGCTGGAAACAACACAGATGTCCCTCAACAGAGGAATGGATATAGAAAATGTGGTACATTTACACAATGGAATACTACTCAGCTATTAAAAACAATGACTTCATGAAATTCGCAGGCAAATGGATGGAACTTGAAAATATCACTCTGAGCAAGGTAACTCAGTCACAAAAGAATGAACACAGCATGTACTCACTGATAAGTGGTTATTAGCCCAAAAGTTAGGAATACCAAAGATTCAATTTACAGCAACCATTGGACTGAGCGTGGGGTCCCAGATGGATGAGTTGGAGAAAGGACTGAAGGAGTTGAGGGAGTTGGCAGCCCCATGGAGGGAGCAACAGGGTCAACTGACCTGACCCCCCCAGAGCTCCCAGAAACTAGATCACCAGCCAAAGAATACACATGGAGGGACCCATGGTATTGGCCACATATGTGGCAGAGGAGGGTCTTGTTGGCCATCAGTGGGAGGAGAGGCCCTTGGGCTTGAGGGTGTTCGATGTCCCAGTATATGGGAATGCCATGGAGGGAAGACGGGAGTGGGTGGGTGGATGGGGAGCGCCCTCATAGAGGCAGGGAGAGGAGGGATAGGATAGGGGGTTTCCATGGGGAAGATCTGGAAAGGGGAAAACATTTGAAATGCAGATAAAGAATCAAAATTTTAAAAAGAAAATATCCAATAAAAATGAAAAAAAAAAAGGGAGAATGAAACAAAAAGTTCACATTCATTTCCTAGGTGTTTTCTGAGAAATAAAAATAAAATTAATTTATGAGGGTTGAAAACCTAAATAATTGAAAATGTAAAGTAAAAGTCATTCTTCCAGGTACCAGCTCACAATAAAACCCGCAATACACAAATGCCCATGAAACTTAAGAGTATTTTGATTAGAGTATATATAGAATAAAATTTTCTTAGACTCCCACATGATTTATACATATAAAAACATACATGTATAGATACCTATATTTAAGAATTCACCATGCTTTTTTATTTTTATCCCTTACTATGTGGCACAGGTTGAGCTAGTCTTTTAATAAACAATTTTTTTCGTTTTATTTTTATAGCCTGTTCTTGCAGATGACAGAACAGACACTTGGTAAATTCAGGAACTTCACTAAAATTACATATTTCCGAAGGGAGCAGGAAGCATCATCAGAAAGGAATGCTAGACAGCTGAGGAAGGTCAGAGGGTCAAGCTGGTCAGTTCATGCCATTTAGAGAGCACTAGAGTCAGATGGGTATGTGGAAAGACTTTGTAGCTGGTAAAGAAGGGGAAAGGGTATATTCACCCAAGTAGGCAAGGAAGTGGGCAATGGGTTGACTCTTGCAGAAAGTCCATATAAATGAAATAGCTGAAGGAAATACATTTAGGCCTGGACAGCCAAAGTCAATAGGAGTAGATGTGGACTTAAGCCTTACACTGTACATAGAGGTGAGATGTCGGAGGGTGGACTTCCAAGCAACAGTCCTTTATAGCAACATTAGCATCACTTGAGAGGTTGTTGGGAATATGACATTTTCATGTCCCACCAAGATATCCAGAGCCAAAAGTTTGTGTCTTCATAATTCCTTAAGAGATTCTGATATATATTCAAATTTGAGACCTGACTTTTGTTTTATTAGACATAATATTTTTGCATTTTTTTTGGCAACATGATAGTAATCCAATACATGTATGCATGGCATAATACAAGACAATAAGCATTTTCATTTTTTCAAATGTTAATAATTTTTGTTTTGTAAACTTTTTATTCTTTGAGTCATCTTTAAATTTATAGTTTTCTGTAATCAAGCTACCAAATGTTGCCACAGAAAACCATACCCGGAGTCCTTGTTATGAGATAAGGACACTTGGCCCAAGCCTGATGACCTGAACTTGATGCCTGGGATCAACATAGTAGAAAGAACTGACTCCACACCTATGAAATTGAAAATATGCACACAGGCACAAACACACACACACATACACACACACTCACACACACACACACACACACATGCACACATGTATACACACATTACAGAGAAAGCCTTAACTAATTCCTCATATCAGTTATGGCACTTTTAGTATAACTTTTTTTCTGTTCTATTCTTCATTTGCATGTTCCAGTCTCTAGTGACTACTGCTGAACTCTGTTCTTCCATGATCCTTGGTCTTTCTGACTCTAAACCACTAGTTTTTCCCACCAGGCAATGCTGTACCTGTTTTAATGTCCTTGTCACCCTAACATCTTTGAACCTACTTAAGGGTCACATTCCTGTGAAAGTCTGTAAACATAAAATCTGGAAATATTGATAGAATCGATGAATAAATGTAAGAGATGGGTTGGCGATAGAGCTTAAAGTTTGAAGCCCCATTAAAGACATTTTGGTTTCGTCCTTTTCATACTTTCTTTAAATATCTTAAAGTTTTTTTTACCGATGTACCAGGATTAGCCATATTTCCTGGAAGGGTAGGCATATGACCTAAGTAGGTTACTGAATCCCTTGTTGCAGGCACAGATCTGAGTGTACAGATGCCTACAAAAGTATTCATGTTTGTATATCATAGCAAATAATTACAGAAGATGCACATGATTAAAAATAGAAACAGAAAGTTTATTAAAGAAAAACATTCTTAACAATGGGAGTAGGAGAGGTAAACATTCAAAACCCTATGGACCAAAAACCTCTTTCATAGCAACTTTCTCTGACACACACACACACAGAGAGAGAGAGAGAGAGAGAGAGAGAGAGAGAGAGAGAGAGAGAGAGATCTATATCTATACCTATGCCTATATCTATAGCTGTATATAATCTTCAACATATCTCATATGTTGTATAAAGCCAAGGTGGGGAAGAGTTTCCAGTCTTTTTAAATTAAATGGCTTCTTTTCTTGAGACAGTTTCTATTCTTTTATTTGTATTATTCTCTTATGTTTTTAACTATGCCTACTTACTCTTTTCCTTTCCAAATTACCTAGAGCGACTTGAATTTTACTTTCGACAGATAGGGGGTGTTTACTACGATTCAGTTTGGAGAAAGTATTCTGTTATCAAAGTTAATTTTAAAATACGGAAACCTACAAAGGACAAACAATATTATCAATCTTACCCATATATGAACCCTGCCAGTTTCAAATAATGACCACCTTGACAAGACACACCAACTGGTGCAAAAGTAGAACTAATGTCAAGGGAACAACCATCTACCTTCTGATTTTGTTTAAATCCAATTCTGCAATATGAAACACAAATTTGGCATAATTTTGGTGGATGAGTACTATAGCTAGACAGGTCATAGGCCTAATGGGAGAACTTACTTTGATTACTCAGTTAAATGTACACAGTTTACACTAACTTGTAATGACTTATCATTATACCCATGGATTATTACATCTTCTCAACCTTCATGAGGGAAGCTTCTATTTGTAATAGACAATGATTAATATAGAAACCCACAGTGTGAAAAGATGCTGAAAAAATTGTGCAATGCTTATCCCTAAAGACAGCATTTATGTAACACCTCTTATTCCCAAGGCTCAGGAGACATTGTGTAATAGGAGCAGAAAGATTGTAAGAAGCGGAGGTGGATGATGACTACAAGAAAGCAGTGTTTTCTGGATACTGCAAGACAGTTACACAAATGAATTCACAGTAGCCAAGACAGCTTGTCCACGGCCTGCACAACATCAAGACACCAAATTCCAGATGGTGAAGGGAGGTGAGTATGAAGTTTCACCCCTAGCTAAAGAGTTATTGCCAAATGATAGCTGCTAGGAGAGAGTCAGATTTCTTTATAAGTGCAGTCCCCAGTGCATGTATGGCAGTTCATGTATGGGCAGTACAAATGGGACTTGATGGGGTTTAAAAATAACCAAGAAGACAGAGTTGAGAAGAACGTATAGATCTTGGAGGAATAAGGGAAGGGGATGAATATGATTTAAATACATTGTACAAAACTCCTCACAGAACAAATAAAATGAAAATAAATGTATATAATGATCTTTAAAAATATGGAAATCTAGTTATCTTCTAAATGCTACTGGGAAAGGCTCCCCAGAGGTAAAATACCAAGTTAAGGATCACTATGGGCTCTTCAGAAGCATAACCCAAATGTAAAGCCAAAATTGTTGAAGCATGCTTTCTTTATTTGTGTCTTAGTTGCTTTTCTATTGCTGTGAACAGACTCCATGACCAAGGAAACTAATATAAGGAAACATTTAATTGAGGGCTGGGTACAGCTTCAGAGGATTAGTCCATGATCATCATGATGGGAAGCAAACAGGCATGGCACTAGAGCAGTAGTTGAGAGCTTTATATCTTGATCCACAAGAGGAAGGGATGGAGTGAGGGAGGGAAGAGAGAGAGAGAGAGAGAGAGAGAGAGAGAGAGAGAGAGAGAGAAGGAGATAGACAGAGAGAGTGTGTACTGGGCTAGGCATGGACATTTGAAACAACAAAGCCAACCCCTAGAGACATACCACTTCCAAAAAGTCCACACATCTTAATCATTCCCAAACAGTCCATTAACTGGTGACTAAGCATTTAAATATATAAGCCTATGGCAGCCATTCTCAAACCACCAGAATTTATCATAAATTCATACTACTTGTATTAATAAAGTTATTAATTAGTCTCATGTATCCTATGCTGGCATCAAACTCAATATGAAGCCAAAGATGACCTTGGACTTCTGATCTTCCTTCGTCTGTGTCCTGTGGTCTTACAGACATATTCCACCATGCTAAGTTTTCTATGGTGCTGAAGATTGACCACAGGGCTTTGTACATAGTTTTTAAATACATTATCCACTAAGGTGTATCACCAGCTCTAATTTCCTATCTTTAATAAAAATTAAGGCAAGCGTTATTTCTGTCAGTTTGCTATGTGCCAGTCACCATGTTCATACATATAATATTATTTTATTACTCACAATATTCCTATAAAACACTGTTTCACAAAGGGGAAAACTTTTATTTGGAAAGATACTTTTCCCAATTTTCATTATCTTGAAATGGTTAAACTGTGATTTCAATCAAGGACACCAGACACAGGTTCCATACTCCTTGCAATGTATTTCAAATATTAATGCTTGTAAAAAAAAAAAAATGTTCTGTAGCTCATAGTTCAAATTGTGTCTGTTGCTTTTATTTTATAAATTTTTACTGTTGAAATAAGATGGATCTTAGAAGCCATAACTATAGTTTACAAAGTTATACGACATAGAAACTATCTATTCTGAAAAATAAAATATATACTAAGTAACTCCTTCCATTAAAGCTTGCCAAACTATGGTCTATAGGCAGCAGCTTAAAAAATATGTTGCAAGTGACTCCCAAGAGAAAAGTACCAGAAACATGCAGGATTTGTGTGAGAGGTGTTAACCACTTACACTCTCAGAGAAATTCGTGAATAAATATTACAAGCCCGGAAATCTTGTCTCACTTGCCTTCTGTAGTCTTTACTGTGTTGACTTAAGAGCATCTATAATGACCTGCTTCTTGTTGTGTTTCATGAGTCAGAACCCAGGCCTTATCCTTTCCCCTCCCTCCTTCCCTGTCATAAATGCCTTAGAGCCCGGACTTGGATCTCAGGTTAATGGGTTTGGTCACCACCTTCCCCCTCTAGCTTCAAGGTCCACATGAGTGTTATGCAGGTAATCCTAGGTGCTGCTGTGAACCAATCCAGCTGCTGTTTAAGTACTGCGTGTTTCTGAGGTAGTTGAGGCTGGTAGCTCCTCCCTTCTCTTTACTGGTGCTTCTGCTTCACTTGGCCTACGCTGCAGTTTGCAGGGCAGCTCCTCAGTGGCTGACTAGCCTTAAATCCTCTAGTTGTTTATGATTCAGACTTTGCCCTACCAGCTCAGTGGGACTTTCTGTCTTATGAAAGTCCTCTTTCTTGGCCCCTGCTCCAGGTGCTTCAGGTTCGGGGCAAAGGAAGTGTGTAGAGCTGGAGTGAAGAAGACAGTCTGTTCTCAGTGGAGATCTCTCCAACGCAAAGGACACCAGAGAGTAGATTATCATCTTGCCTATACCCTTCCTGAGTTTGGGGAGTCTGGTGAGTAGAAATAGCCCCTCTCAACAGGTGGAGCGCATTCTTCACTCATTCTTTCCTTGTGTTTCTTTCTCAGCTGCTCTTATTAAAATGCGACTTCATAGAATCATGGATTAGTGATTTTTACTGAGATGAATGGGTTCATACCTACCTTTAGACCCTCATCATACAAATGGAAAGGAACACAGTGAAGCAAGGTCCTAGGCCAAATCCAGCTAGCGAATTATTACCAATGCCAGAAGAGCTAGGGCGTAGGTTCTACTTAGTCCAGTGACTTTTCACTGCCTTTTCATTGCAGAAGGTATAGGCTACAAAAATAAAAAATCGAGAATACAGTTTAAATTTTAAGAGATCTTTGTGGCATTACTATTGTCACTGTCATTATCAGCATTTCTACCACCGAGTTATACACCTTGTCCTTCTATTTCTTAATCCAGGCAGTTGGAATCTGCCTGTGGGCTTTGGCTGGCCACACCAAAGATGCATTTTCATCTCAGCTCAGCAAAGCCAACTAGCAAGCAACATAAACAGCCCACCTCCTTGTAATTCCTCCGGAGATCCTTACCAGGATTTGGAAAACACCCGGATATTGTTCAAGAACCACCCCGGGTTTTGTACCAAACCGGCGGGAACAGGACATTCCAGTAGTTTAGTTTGTGGAAAAGAGGGCACCCAGCACTGCCCCCTCCTCCTTTCACACACCCCAGTAATCTCCGCCAGACAGGAGCCCTAGATTTAATTCATGGGAAGAGCTTTGTAACCGTGTTTACTAAGTAAACAGGGCTGGCAGGCTCAGGCTGGGGTCTGCAGTTCAGCATTGATGGGCCGCTGACATGAATTTGGAAGAAAGAAAAAGAAAGGAAGGAAGGGTTTTCTCTAACAAGGTAAGCTTTCTCTTTTGAAACTACCTC
Source organism: Rhynchomys soricoides (assembly GCA_019843965.1). Classification (NCBI taxonomy): domain Eukaryota; kingdom Metazoa; phylum Chordata; class Mammalia; order Rodentia; family Muridae; genus Rhynchomys; species Rhynchomys soricoides. The sequence goes on along the minus strand of JADRCH010007604.1, from coordinate 4,318,193 downwards.
ACTCGCCTTCCTATCCAAAATGCTTACTCAGTTGGGTCTAGAAAAGTCCAGGGTCACTGGGAGAAAAAGTAGGTGGACTGCAGAGTTGGAGGAAGTTTACTTAGGTGCACAGGGAAATAACAGGAGACAATAGACTGCCTTCCTTTTGTTCCTCTAGCCAAAATGGCCCGAATCACATTAGCCCCACTGTTTTCTGGGACAGACCTGGAGTCATAGAAAATAGTCCATATTGGTGCCTAAACAGCCTGTTCGTCTTCTGACTGCTAGGTTGGGAAGTTTTGTTGAGATCATGTAACTGTAAATTCCATGAACAGATCACAAGCCCTTAAATACAACTATGCTAGGTTTCATAGTTTTCACACAAGGTAGGCACAGATTTGGTAAGTGCTAATTGAGTCATACTAAAATATGAATTATTTTAAGGGTATTTAGTGTTTAATGACCAAAATTTTTATTAAAATAGATTTGAATCCTGGCCTTCTTGGCTGCATGATTTTGAACCCACAATTTAACCACCTCTGTGGTATCAGTTTTCTAAGTATCTTACAACCACACAAGCACATAAAAGTAGTTTCTAAACGTTTGAAAGATATGAAGGATACATATCTTTCAACAGTGGGTTCAGTTTCTCATTACTTGGTGTCTGCTATATACTAAACAAACAATTTGTATATTGCCTCAGATATTCATGATTTGTTTGAGTCTCAAAACAGTCCTGTGAAATGATCAAAATTCCCATTTTGAGGATGAAAAAGCAAAGGCTCATAGAAGTGAAAATAATTTACTGACACTTCTTACAGGCAAGATGGAATTTAAATGAGGGTCATTAACTTCAATTTGTTTTCTATCAACAGAGTGACAAAAAGTTCAGAAAGCAAGGAGCCAAACTGAGAGGCTGGAGACAGGGCTTACTCACTTTAGATAGTTCCAAATTTCTATTCATTTTAGCGATTTTTCAGTCTAAGATGAGCTTTTTAAAGCCAGTCTAGTTAACTAAGACAAGACTAATGGGAGAGAAAAAAAAGCATCATCACATTAAAGGAGCAACTTGCAAATTCTAGGGAAAATCTTCATGCAAATTTCCATGATTCATAAGGAATGGGTCAGAGTACCATAATATGTCTAGAAAGTAACTGAAAGGAAGGAGAGGTTTGACTTTCTCCTCAGGTTGAAATAAGAAATTGGTGTACATTAATTATAGTAAATTCCAAGTAGCCCCTGAGCTTGTCCTTACTCTGAATTGCTCTTCCTTTTTACTTCTTAAAGAGATTTCCTTTTTGCTTTTACCCAGCACTCATGCCCACCTTACTTATCTCACTTCTTGTTTTCCTTTTCCCACACCAGTCTGGTTTTTCTCTGCAGGCCCATCAGCAAGAAACATGTCATAGCCCTGATGAAAAATGTACACAGGGATTTCATGTCTTTCATCTCAGTTGGTCTTCATAAGAAACCATTGAGAGGTCCAAGGTATAGATTTTCACTATTTAAAAACTGAGATTAGTCTCAGGAAGCTACTTAACTTGCTCAGTGGAGGCAGAAGTATTTCCCCCCCCCCCTCTGTCTCTCTCTCATTGGTGCTTGGATACTTTCCACATTTTTATGAAATGTCCAAGTGGTTCTAAGAGAAGTTTAGGGGTTCTTCCTTTCCTCTGCCCTTAGATTGTATGATAAACACCAAAGTAAACAACATTAATGACAACTTCAGTCTCAAGGCAGAAAGATAGGAAGTCAGTAATTTAAAGGAAGAAAAACTACTACTTACAAGATGTGTGGTAAGTTCCAGATAGTATATATATTTATCTTATTTAAACATAAACAGTATTCACAATTAAGTTTATCTGACTCTAAATTCTGGTTCCTATAACACACACACACACACAGAGAGAGAGAGAGAGAGAGAGAGAGAGAGAGAGAGAGAGAGAGAGAAAGAGAGAGAGAGAGAGAGAATAGGTTAACTCGGAAGTTAACTATATAATCTAGATTGGCTTTTAAGTTCTTGATCTTCCTGCCTCAACCTTCACCTCCATGAGTAATAGGATTATAGGTATGTGTCATCATAACTGCCCCAAGGACTAGCTTACAGTAAACTAAGTTTCTTCCATGAACAGAATGTCAGTCTGAAATGTGTGCATTTTATGCCAATATAAAAGTGCTTCTATACTTTGAATGTTTTACCTGGGATCAGAACATTAGAATACATACATGTTTATAATTTTCATAAAGTGGTAAGTTTTTGGCTAAGAGTACTTTCTTTGCTTACTATACTATGGCTTCCTTAATTGTTAGGAACAGAAAGAAAGAAGAAAGAGAAGAAGAGAAAATGAGAGGGAAAGAGAGAGAGAGAGAGAGAGAGAGAGAGAGAGAGAGAGAGAGGGAGGGAGAGAAGCAAAAAAACTAAGTTTTTGATAGTGGTTGGCTTTATGTTCAAATCGATTTCCTCAATATTAATAATAATAGCCACCGTTACCTTTTGTAACTAGCTTGTATACATATGACATTTTATTTGTGCTTTATACATTTAATCTTCACAATAACTCTATGAGACAGCAAATCGTGTTAAAGATGAAGATTCTGGTGGATTGAGGCTTCGTTTAAGAGGTGTGAGTCCAAAGTCTCTGCCCTGCATGTAAACCATGGAAATCAAATCCATATCTTACATGACTATGAGAAATAAGGTCGCAGATATGGAAAGTACATTGTGAAGTAAAACTGCTAGGTTATATATTCTTCAGACTTTTGGAACATTAGTCACCATTTCTAACTTTAAATGCTTGTTCATTCTATGCTAATGGTCTGTACTAAGTCTCTTCAGACATTTCTAAAATTATCATGTAAGACTGCAGTAATGGAATCCTTACCTGGAATTGTTTTCTCTCTAGGTAAATAAGCTGAAGGCACAGCTGCCTTGCTGGTATTTCTATGAAAAGGAAGTTTGAATGAAGTCCAGTGTATACGCAGAAGTCCACTGAACGAAGGTCACTCCTACCAGGTTGAGGGTCTTAAGGAATGGCTAAATTTGTTTCCAGGCATAGTATTGTGTGTAGTTACATGTGACTGTACCAGTGTTTCACCAGTAAATGTGAGTATGGGCATCATGTGAGAGAAATAAGTCTGAGAACTTTTTAAATACCATTTTTTTTCAGTTACACACGTGTGTGTTCCCTTAGATTATACAATTTCCATAGCTTTAATCATGTCAATACTGTATAGCTTGGCTCTGTATGTTTCATTGTTTTATACATAAAAAACTGGGGCTCATTAAGGTAAAAAAAAAAACAAAACAAAACAACAAAACCTTGCCTGAAGTCACTATTTAAACTAATGCTAGAAACTAGTCTGGAGTTAACAGGTGGGGACATGCATGCCCATTCATTTCTTTCACATTAACAGTAGCTGCTTACCTGCCTACAAGGTCCTCTGTACTGCATTTGCTAATAGATACATGGACACCTGTACTCTGTGACATTCACTCTCAAGGATTTTCTAGTACAATATAGTAAATGAAGGCAATTTCCTAAGAGACTGCAAGATACATTAGCAAACTGTAGCTAAGAGAAAGAAGGAAAAGCAAGCAATCAAGACAATAGGAATTATCTACTGTGCTCCAAACATTGGTATTACTAGGGCTCTTTTAAGTCATTTTTTTCTGATTTATTCCTCTAAAACTGATACTAAACTTCTGTTATACATGAGTTTAACATAGCTGTTAAATAATAACCAGGTTATATAACCAATCAGTGGGGCAGACTGGTTTCTTTAATAAGTTGCTCCCCCACCCCCAAAGACATGCCTGTCTTTACACCTAGGGCTTTTTGCCAGACATAATATGGAGACTGGTGATTAATACTTACATGATTGCTGTGTATGGAAAAGCCTGAGAGTTCATTTTTAAAATGTCTTTAAGTTTGATTTTAATCAGAGTGGGCATCTGGGCCTACTTAGGATAGATACCTGTGTCCTTCTTATCTACATGTGAATCTGTGCATCTTTTTAAATAATTTGAGGTATTAGGACTTGGATTAATTAATTAATTAATTTTAAATAGTTCCTTTTCTTTATGTAGTCCAGAATGGGCTTGAATATATAAACCTCCTGCCTCAGTCCTTTTTCCTCAACCTCCTGAGTACTGAAAATAGTCGTTCACCACCACACCCGGTAGAGACTGAATTTCTAGGTTGGGGTAATAGTCCCTATTACTTATGCTTTGAGTTGAATATTTAATGAAACAGGTTGTTTAATGCACTGAACGTGGTGTTTTGCCTTTAGTCATATCTCACTGAAACATAGTTATTATCATTATTGTGATTATCTCCTTGTATGATTATCTCTCTGTTTCTAAGTAAACATAGTCACATGCAATTGCATATTTTAGAATGCATGCAATTTGTCTAGGTATAGTTATGTCTGCGAATATATGCAGAGTTCCCCAATATATACATGTGAGTGTGCAAATGCAGTTTTGTGCCCACATCTTAGGTGCTGGAATTATATTTCCTGGAATTAAATTCTGACTCTAACTTCTGTTACCTAAGATGTCCTCAGGCAAGTTGCTTTACATCTGCTTTCCAATTCCTCCACTGTACCATGGGGAATAATGGCATCTACTTCATAGGGTATTTGTAAGGCTTAAAAATTTTAATTTGTGTTCAATGATTAAAATGAGCACACCATAGACACAATAAATACCTATTTATTGTTGTTGTTATTACAAAGGTAACTGTGTCTCTACATTGACAATATGGCTGCATATGGATGTACATATGTGCATTTGTGCTTTTAAGTAAGTTCATGTGTGCACATATGAATGTATGTTCATGTTTCTGGGTTTGATCACTATGTATGGTATGACTTAGTGCCTTCTTCCCAGGTTCAAGAATTCTAACCTCCTTGCTTAAAACATTGAAATAAGAGGCTAGAAAGCTGAGTATGAGAGCGAATCAGGATGGAACTGGTGAAGTGAATTTATATACAGAATTGGGAACCAGTGGAGAATCTAAGATGTTCAAACAACTTCCCTCACATACATTCATTTCTTTTTGCTCTATTTTTTTATCATTTTAAAACCAAAAAATGCAGCATATACAAAATGTCTATAAATCCTATATTGTTCAGTATATTTTCAGAAACTGTACACATCCAAATAAATAGAATACAGATAAAGGAACAGAACAAGATCTCTTCCCTTCCTAGTCACTGATCTTTCTTTACCTCAAGGATGAATATTATCTTCATTTTTTAAATGGTGTTTTGAATGGAACCCAGGAACTAATGTACAGCGTGTAGTATACAACTGAGATGGTTTTTCACTTCCCTCCTTAATTCTAGTAGAACAGATTCATTTTCTGTAATTTATCCTTTACCGGAATGAAATCATACAATATGTATGCTTTTGTGTTTTTCTTTAGAGTTGCATTTACCAATCTACCCATTGTGTTATGCATAGTCTTAGCTTGTTCATTATTACTGCCATTTTGAATTCCATTGTATAAATAAAAAGCAATTTACTCAGCCATTTCAATATTGGTTGACATTTTGGCAGTTTTCATTTTGGGTCTATGAATATTCCAGCAAGTGTCTTTTGATGTTTTCTCATGTTTCTAAATATGATTTATTGATTATGAGAAGTGGCAGCTATGAGTCATTTTTTTTTTTGCTTAAGGGAAAATAGACAAAGGAAGAATTACTAACTTCATTAAGATACCAAGTCAGTCAGTATAGTCTAATCATGATTATGATGACTGTTTCCTGGTGTGAGGGTCAGGGTACATTCTTTCTTCCAAACTGCTGAAAGAACAGAATTTAGGTTTATCTTCTGAAGGAAGCAATATGTGATTAGCAGTATGGGTGAATTTTGAACTCTGTTCTGTATCAGTCTATATAGAGAGGGTACTGGATATTTGTTGGTCAGAAAGGAATCTAGTGAGGTTAAAAAACAGAACAACAACAACAACAAAAATCTTGGGTTAATTGGGTTTTGCCTTTACAGCCATTTCCTGTGTTTCTTGCTGCTACAGTTTTCCAGACTCATGCAACATTTCTTTGTTTCTTTTTATCTTTTTTTTTCCATTAAACCAGCAGATTCCATTCCCTGTTCTCAAAGTACTGTTGGCCATGAAGGCAGGCCATCTTCTCTGGGCTATACTGTTGATGCACTCCTTGTGGTCTCTACCAACTGATGGTGCCATTCGAAACTACTACCTGGGCATCCAGGATATACAGTGGAACTATGCTCCCAAAGGAAGAAATGTCATCACAAATCAGACTCTGAACAATGACATGTAGGTTTCATCTCATGTATTATTAGAGGTAGAGAAGAAAGACTCTTGCAGTTCAAGAGCTAGTCTTCTGGGGGTCCTTTCTTAGGGTATCATAACACTCAGCTTCCGGTCTCTTTGGATCACACATGCAACAACAGGTTTCTTGGAAACAATGTTGACTCAGAATCCAACATCTCATCCCAAGTTTATTTATCAGCAATGAAGCATCTTATCATTTTTAGATTCCTAACAATAAGTACATATTTCTTTGCATCTAAGATGGGATTCATAATGCCAACCTATCAACAGCTGTTTGGTTTATTTTTTTAATGAAAGGTATATAATATTTATAAGACATGTATAGTGAAATTATGCTTTTGTAGAACTACCCTAATTCTAGATACGTGAAAAAGTCTTACAAGCAAGGAAATGACAGTGACAAGAGCTCTTGGAGAGATGCCATACTATGTATCAACAAATATATCATCCAATTCCTGAAAAATCTCTAGGAAGTATGAATATCATCAATATTGTGATATGAGGATAGAACCTGGGATCTTGTACACTCTACTACTGAGCATCCATGGAAACAGGGCATCTTGATTTAATAATTGAGAAAACAGGCTCATGAAAGTCAAGTGACTCATCCAAATCCTATTGCTAGTAAATGGAAGAGCTGGGTGGGGTGGGAGTTCAAATATCTGTAAAGTAGATATGTACTTGAACCGGTTTTTAACCATTGTACCCCTCACATTAAAGTTACCTTTCTTCTCTTCTCTTCTTTTTGTCCAATATATCCTCTAATCCTCTGTCCCCCCTCCCCTTCCATCTCTCTCTTTTTCCTTCCCATCCTCTCTTTTTCTTTCTTTCTCTTTCTTACCTTCTGAGACAATGTCTTATTTATACTCTTGGACAAGCTATTCTGGAACTCACTATGTATCTTAGTCAGGGTTTCTATTCCTCCACAAATTATTATGACCAAGAAGCAAGTTGGGGAGGAAAGGGTTTATTCAGCTTACACTTCCAGTTGTTGTTCATTACAAAAGGAAGTCAGGACTGGAACTCAAGCAGGTCAGGAAGCAGAAGCTGATGCAGAGGCCATGGAGGGATGCTGCTTACTGGCTTGCTTCTCCTGGCTTGCTCAGCTTGCTTTCTTATAGAACCCAAGACTACCAGCCCACAGATGGTACCACTCACAAGGGGCCCTCCCCACTTGATCACTATTTGAGAAAATGCCTTACTGCTGGATCTCATGGAGGCATTTTCTCAACTGAAACTCCTTTCTTTGTGATAACTTCAGCTTGTGTCAAGTTGACACACAAAACTAGCAAGTACACTATGTAACTCTTGCTATGTTTGAACTCATGAAAATCTTCCTGCTTCAACCTGCAGAACAATGGGAAAATTTAACATTTCTTGATCTTAGAAACTGGTTAATTCTTCACCAAAAGTTAAAAGAAAATTAATGAATGTATTATAGCATCTTTTGCAATGGTGGTTCATCTATCTCTCCAAATCCCAAAGTTTTCCATCTTAAAGTACTAACAACTTTATTTTTATCTTTCTGTTTTCGCAGTTCTGGTATAAGTCTCAGAACCTCATATTTTGTAGGCAAGTGTTTTCTATCACTGAGATGTATGATTAACATAAGCTCTCTTTTGATACAAACTATTCATCCAGATTTGAAGTCAGAACTCTTCTATTAAACTTGCTCTGAAAGAGTAAAAATATAATTACTCACCTTAATAATTTCAAGTAATAGCATTGAACTTTGGTCATTTTCCAGGAACTATCCTTAAGATTCCTGAAGTTTTAGTTTACTTTTTCTTTCTCATGGTTATAAGAATCAAATCCAAGGGCTTGAGCCCATCCATGCATTTTAACACTCAAGACCTAGAATAGAAAATTCTTTTTGTCACCATAACAACTTTCTAAGTCAGATCCTGTGATTACCTTCATTTGGAAGATGGTCATATTATATACATGGAAGTTATTTAGGAGATGGTGAAATTATGTATGTAGAAGTTAAAGCAGCTTGTCCAATATCTCAAAAATCTGAAAATGGAGCAGATAACATTTAATCTACAATGTGGCCTGGCTCCAGAGCATGTGGTCATGACCACTGTGATCCTTTGCTCTTTGTATATAGCAGCACGATGCTGAAGGTTACATGAATGAGGAGTTGACCATTTAAAAAGAGTTGTTCTACAGTTGGTTATCTCTTTGTCACTGTATATTTGTTTGCATGATGTAAGAGAGACTCTTTGCATATTAAAAGTTGGTCAAATTTCAGCAATTTTTATGCCTCAACTTTCTGCTTCACATATTTTCACAAGGGCAATCTAATTCCTTTTTTTTTTTCTTTTGTTAGCATTCATTGCAGAAGAAACTTCTAGTTGTTTGAAGATGGTAGAAATGTTGTAATTCTGTCTTGTATTTTCTCAGAGTGGCTTCCAGCTTCCTAAAGTCTGGCAAAAACAGGATAGGGAGTAGTTACAAGAAAACTGTCTATAAGGAATACAGTGATGGCACATACACCAATGAAATAGCCAAGCCTGCCTGGTTGGGCTTCCTAGGACCACTGTTACAGGCTGAGGTGGGGGATGTCATCCTGATCCACCTGAAGAATTTTGCCAGCCGGCCTTATACCATTCACCCTCACGGTGTTTTCTATGAGAAGGACTCAGAAGGTAATGCAACCCATTTTTTCTTTCTTCTCTTTCTACAAAGTATTGCTTTTCCTTTACTGCCATATGAGAAAGAAGAGCTTGGAACAAGAGTTACCCCCTTTTCCATTTTCTTGGTCTTTTGTACAGAATCTTGTTTTGTGCTTGAGGACAGTTTAGAACTCGTGATTCTCCTTCCAAGGTCTCCTGAGTACTTGGATACTATCATATCCAGTCCAAAATAGCTCTTTTCCTTTCCGTCCCTTTCCGTTCTGTCTCTCTCTCTCTCTCTCTCTCTCTCTCTCTCTCTCTCTCTCTCTCT
>JADRCH010007604.1:4198774-4308938 GCA_019843965.1 Rhynchomys soricoides | reverse complement strand
TCTCTCTCTCTCTCTCTCTCTCTCTCTCTCTCTCTCTCTCTCTCTCTGCCAACTTTGAAACAAGCTTTATTAAATACTGTCCAGGACCATGGAGGCTAGACAGGTCCTTATCTGGGATTCCTAGAGTACATACCCAAATAACATTAGTCAGAGGCTTATAGAGACAAAACCCCCAAGGCTATGTACTCCCTGCATTCATCCAATCAGGGGCAAGCATACGTCTGGATGAAACTCCTGCCTATGTACCTCTCACCTATGTATGACCAAGCACACACCCCGTGCAACTGGTAGAACTATAAAGCTTTTTTCTTACTTACTGATTTATCATAACAAAACTTTACTCAGAGTAAACATGGTTGTGTACTAATATCAGTGCTGTTTACATCCATTGTGGAATTTGGACAAGATATTACACATCTCTGTGCTACAAATTCTATATGAGGAATACGAAAACACAGGTCCTTTTTTAATTATTGTAAAATAATTAAAATTATTTGAATTCCTGTTCTATGGAATATTTGAATATGCTTTGGAGAGAAAAGTTCTGTGAAAGTAATGGAATGCTATTCTGAATCCACAGCCTTCCAGAAGGTCGATTTTTTTCAAAGAGGGTGGGTGCTCAGTTCATTGTTTAGCATCTCTTAACATTTGAGGCACAGTGGTGTAAAACGAATATTGTAGTTAATGAGAGAATTAAATTGGGAAGTCAGAAGCTCTTGTTTGAGATAAGATGCAAAGAAAATGAACCCTTTTATATTGTTGAAGGAAAGATAAATTAGTATAGCCATCAGTTAAGAATATGCAATTCCTAAAACTAGAACTATGGTACTTCCCAGGAATCCCATTACTAGGTATGTATCCAAAGAAAATGGTATCAACATGTTGAAGAGACATATATTCTCATGATTATTATAGCACTATTCATAATAGCCATGTTATATAATCATCTTAAATGTCCATCTAAAGATGAATAGACAAAGAAAACGGTGTATTGGGCAAAGGATGTGGGGGATAAATTTGAAAGGCTCTACTACATCCCATTCCCAGAACTACAATATATATTGCATTAATATATTCATATATGTATTAATGTATTATGCATACATATGCATTAATATAATATAATGTATTGATATATATATATATTGCATTCATATACAATGTAATACATACACATATGTAATATTATTCAACCTTAGGGAAAAAGAGAAATATTTTGTTTTATGACAGCATGGAGTAATCTAGAAGGACACTATGTTGAGTGAACTAAAGCAGCTACAGAAGGATAAATGCCATATGTTTTCAATATGTATGGAATCTAAAATAGTTATTATCATAGTTATCAGAGTCTGGGGCAAAGAAAGGATAAGAGTGGGGAGAGATTACTCAAAATTCAATGTCACAGATAGGAAGAATAAGCTTTGGTGTTCTATGCTAGGATAGCATATATGTAACAATACCACTTTGTAAATCATAACAAATAAATATTACTATGGTGATACATGCCTGTGATTTTAGCACTTAGGAGGAAGAGGCAGTAGGATAATGAGTTACCTGTATCAAACCATCAAACAACCCCTTTTACTAAATCAAAATTGTTAGAAGTCATAATTTTTAATGTTAAACAAATAAAATTACTTTCAGTTTTATTTTCTCTACAATGAGAAAGTAAGCTCACTGATCATTAAACTGATTTTAAGCTAAATCCCTCTGATTGTTGCTGTATGCATTTCAAAATGAGTGCTTGAAAGGAAGGTGTCCAATACCCTCAGGCTGGGTCTCCTTATATACCCAAGCTAGTATCTTAACTGGAGATCCTCCAACTCCTAGGTGTTAATGGAACTGCACTGTCAACTTTTTTTGAATGTAGCTTGTCCCAGGTGATTTCTATTTTCCTCAGAACTCTTTTAGTTATTTTAATTTTATTTAATTTTATGTTTTAAAACATATATTATCAAATTGACCTCTCATAACTGATCCCCTCTCCTTCAATACCTCCCCTATCCTCATACTGTATTCCTTCTTCCCACCTTCATGCACTCTTTTACTTAAAGTCAACTCAGTATTCTGCTTAGTGCTGCCAGTATGTGCATGGACGGAGGGCCATTAACTGGAGCATCATTAGCCTCTCAGAGACTACATTCTAAAGAAAATAGACTCTCCTTTCCTGGAAGTCATCATTTGCCATCAGCTCTCCAAATAGGGTAGAACCTCATGATTATCTCCCAATCCATCAATACTTGCATTTTGCCTGGCTTGATCTTTTGTGGATCTTATTCTGCCACTATCAATTCATGCATGCAACTGCCTTCTGATTCCCAGAAACATCTCTCAAGTCAACACAGAAGGCTCTTCAGTAGTATGTGGTCATCAATACAGAGACCTACAACTGACCAATATGCAGACAATTAGGACCTGTGGCATGCTCAGATCTAATTGAGACATCTATATTGTATCACATCTCCCAGGGCTTAGGAATCAGTGAGGAAGAGGATGCAGAATTATTGTATGGTCCAGAGGTAGCACTTGATGTACAGTGGTTTGTTTCTATCTTTTGCCCATTGTTGATATGAGAACTGGGGTGAGAAGCACTGTAGTATTTTTTTTGATATTTTAATTATTTACATTTCAAATGTTATCCCCTTTTCTGCTTTCCCCTCCACAAACCCTCAATCCTGTCCCCCTCCCCCTGCTTCTATGGGGGTGGTTACCCACCCACCCACCCTCTTCCACCACACTGCCCTGGCATTCCCCTACACTGGAGCATCGAACCTTCACAGGACCAAAGGCCTCTTCTCCATATTCCTCAAGACTTGACTTAAATATCCCACATATCTCACACATTTTTTTATATTTTCCAACATAATTTATTATTATTGTTTATGTGTATATGATGTGTGTGTGTGTGTGTGTGTGTGTGTGTGTGTGTGTGTGTGAATGCCACAGTATACATGCTGATAACAACTTTTGGGAGATAGTTGATTTCTTCTGGTTTTACATGGATCCTAGGGATTGAACTCAGGTCACCAGACTTGGTCAGTAAGTGCCTTTACCCACTCAGTGATCTCACTTACTCATGTCTTCTTTTAAATCTATATCTGTTATCCTCCTACCTGGTACTAGACATGCATATTTTTATTTTGTAGGCTCACTATACCCAGATGGTTCTTCTGGGTATCTGAAAGCTGATGATTCTGTTCCCCCTGGGGGCAGCCATGTCTACAACTGGAGTATTCCAGAAGGTCATGCACCCACTGAAGCAGACCCAGCATGCCTCACCTGGATTTACCACTCTCATGTAGATGCTCCACGAGACATTGCAACTGGTCTCATTGGACCCCTTATCACATGTAAAAGAGGTACTAATTCAGACAACAAGCCATAAGATATAATTTGGGACATCTCTGGGAAGCTGAGTGATACCTATTTATTAGCCTGCCAAACTCTCTTTCCACTGTTGTGTCTATTTCATCGCCTTTAAAAAAAACCATTCACCAAACAACCTTACTACTTTTCTGTTGCTTCTTATTTCATTTTTAAAATTCAAATTAGTGGTGGTGGAAGCCAGCACACATTTGAGTAAGGTAAATGATAAGAACTTAGGAATGGATTTGGCTGATTGATTTGAAATGGTTATCCTCAAAGAGTAGTCATGTTTGAAGATCAAGAGAATGCAGGAATTGAAGGATGATGGGAGGAAATTATTCTAGGACCTGTGTTTCCCCCATTTATGTAATAGGGTTTACCTGGCAAGCTTGAAAATGAAAAGTATTATCAGAAACATTTTCTGTTGTTGCCATATCTAAAAGGTCTTCTCTCTCTTCCTATTTTTTCTTATGAGAAATCCTTGTAGCCTATTATCAAAGATCATTTTTTATGTTTGTTCAGGGACCATGGATGGTAACACCCCACCTCAGAGGAAGGATGTGGACCATAATTTCTTCCTCCTCTTCAGTGTGATAGATGAGAACCTTAGCTGGCACCTTGATGACAACATTGCTACTTACTGCTCAGATCCTGCCTCAGTAGACAAAGAAGATGGAGCATTTCAAGACAGCAACAGGATGCATGGTGAGCTTGGAGGAAGTGGCTGGATTGTGACGATGAAGGCTTTTATGGAGTGTTTCCACTAGGTCTAGTATTTGTTGTGATTGTTCACAAGTGTGGTCCTTTTTATACTCACAAAGACTACGAGTAGATGGAAAGATCAAGGGCATGTGAATTTTCTGTTTTGTCTGAAAATACTGAAGATCATAACATTATGCATAAAAAAAAATAGCACAACTCAAATCTCACTTCTGATCTCTCCATTTTGAATCATACATAATATATTTAGTCACTGAATGAGTTGTTCACTCATATAAGTAATCATTATTTCCTTGGTTTTAAAAGGATGCAAGATAGCATAATTATCTACTTTCTGGAGAAATCGACCATTTTCCTTATATCATACTTTTGGCTTATATCTATTTTTAAGTTGGGGAGCAGATGAATACAGTCCCTCTACTACAAATTATGCAGTTGAGTTTCCCATATTTGGAGACAGCACCTCCAGAGTGCAATGGATAATTGACTTATACTAGAAAAAAATTGATTATATTGATTAAATTAAAGATAAAAGTACAGCACCCCAAGTCATGAGCAGAGAATTGATTTTAGGAATAGATATATCCTGACTTTGTTTTTGTTAGTAAAGAAAGATATTTGCTAGGTTATAGGAATGCATTCAAAGTCAAAAAAGGAGCTGAAATTTCAGTGGAAAGATATAAAGGATAGATTAGAATTAGATAAATTTATCTTGGGTTTTTATAAAAATGAATTATAGTAGCCATGATAGTCAGGTAATGTAACACTTGTACTGTGTAAACTTCAGAGTGAAACTAGTCAGAAAGGAAAGAATGGCTTGGAAAACATCTCACAGAATTTCCTCAGATGGCTGGATTTGGAATATAAATTTTATTACCTAATAGATGTATAGTTCTTAAAAGTAACTTAGAAGAAACTTCACTTCTTTATGTCTTAGTTTTCTCAATTTTTTGAATATGACCAATGATATTTGCCTATTCATTTTAATCATTCAAATGAAATAAGGCATATGTTCACTGCAGTGTGCTCTTTAAAACTTCATTTGAATGTTATCTACTCTTGTCAGATGGTAAGGCTTTTTTCCATTTATCTGGCATTTCCTAATTTTTCACTTTGTTTTTCTGCAGCAATCAATGGGTTTGTCTTTGGGAACTTACCAGAGTTGAGCATGTGTGCACAGAAGCATGTGGCCTGGCACTTGTTTGGCATGGGAAATGAAATAGATGTCCATACAGTTTTCTTCCATGGACAGATGCTGAGTATCCGTGGACACCGCACTGATGTTGCAAACATTTTTCCAGCCACTTTTGTGACTGCTGAGATGGTGCCCCAGAAGTCTGGAACCTGGTTAATTAGCTGTGAAGTGAACAGCCACTTGAGAAGTAAGGTCTAACATTTTCACTCTTGGAATCTATGAGGGAAATGTCATTAATGGTCAGTAGGAAGCAAGGCTTCTAGCTTGGAGCCATCTATCTAATAGGTCTTCTAGGATTCTTGGTGTAAATAACTAAACTGAAGTGAGATATTTAGGTTATTTCTTGCCTCTGCCATTAACATGCTGGGTAAATTAAGAAAAAAAAGCTTAATCTTCCTGATAACATTTAACATAAAATTATCTGAGAGTATTAAGGGATAGGATTCAGAAGTATTTTCAGTTAGTTGAATATGAATTGAAGGGAGAATAAGGAAATCATGGTGTAGTGTGGGTGAGTAGTGACCCCATGGTAAGGATACAGTAGCAGTTGGTCTGGAAAACTTTGACAAAAGAAAGTGGTTAAAGTAATGTCATAGTATCTTGAGGGGCATCCTTGCAAAGAAAAGACATAAAAGAAAATGGAAAGGACACTAGATAAGTGATTTTGAGGTTTAATGAAATATTCACTATACAACCTGTGGGCAAATTTCTTTCTAATTTTATACCTCATCTAAATAGTCTGTAGTTATCTTCGTTCATACTTTCTAGAATCATTTGATGTATTATGAATTGAGAGTATTGGGAAAGTCCTATGTGACTATGTAAAAGTGGGTGAGAACAGGTGAGGAATGTGTGTGTGTGTGTGTGTGTGTGTGTGTGTGTGTGTGTGTACTGGTAGGACAATGAATCTTGGGTGGCTGGATTGATATACATGCTCCAGAAACTGAGGTCTGCCTTTGGCATCATAGGTGCTTGGGAAAAGGGCACAGATATTTACTGGGGTTAGGGATGCATGTAATAGTAGAACAAGCAAGAGTGTTGGAATCAAGACAGCATGACTTCACATCCTGGTTCTGTCACTTGCTCGCCATCTTTGGAAAGTCTTGAGGAGGGCAGTAATGAGTTTTACCTCATAAATTTTTAATGAAATTTCAGATATATTAAGTTAAAATTTCTAAGGGAGTAATGTGACAAGAAAAATGTGAGCACTTGTCTTCTGTAATTAAAAGGTAAGTTCTTAAGTATAACATTTTCTGCCAATTATAGATACATAATTTTGAGAAAGGTACCTAACTTCTCTGATTTTTATTTCTCTTCTTCTTCAAGAAGGGCAGGAAAAGTGTTTTTCACAGGTAGTTGGAAATTTAGATGAAGACAGAATGTAGAAGGCTTGGCACAATACTTAATATATGTGTTCATCAGAATCGAATACCCCTCAAAGTAAAATAAAATAAACAAAATAAAAAATCAGTGCTGCTTATGCTTCTTTATACTTCAGGCTTCCAATATGTGTGGAAAAATCTAGGTTTTGAGGCAAAATCTGTTAATGAAGCTGAGCGGCATGCATAGATTGTGAAGAAAATATAGATAAGTGAAATCTGTTTTTATTGTGCTTCAAGGTACTATTATCCTTATTTGGAGAATATCTACAAACTAAATTTTCTGACAATTGCAGATATAAAGCTTCATCTCCATGTATGGGAAGTGTCTCATCATTTTCCTTGTTTCCTAGTTTATAAATAATGTAGCCTTTTTTTAGGCTTGATGCACATCCTTTCTGATGTAGGCATCCTCACTGTCTTCATTTAGAAAAGATATGTGCTCAGACAGAGGCCTTACCTAAGGTCTTATAGATATTGATACATATTTGGCTTTAACTTAGATTTCCTCACTCAAGTTTCTATGATGGTGCTGCCATATAGATCTTTTGCAAATGCATGGATGAGATCTAGTAAATGTGTCAGTGACTGCCTGGGCTCACTCTTTCTATTAGCCAGGATTTTAAGGAGTCAGGAAAAGTGGCACATTTGGGAATAGAGGTAAAACAATTAGAAGAGAATGAAAGGAGACAAAACAAGGAAGCATATATGCTCTAAGTAGGAATCATACCAGTGGAAAGGGAAAGCTGTGTGGTTTTTTTTCCAGGTGGCATGCAGGCCTTTTACAAGGTTGACTCTTGCTCCATGGACCCACCTGTGGACCAGCTAACAGGCAAAGTTCGTCAGTACTTCATTGAGGCCCATGAGATTCAATGGGACTATGGTCCAATTGGGTATGATGGCAGAACTGGGAAGAGTTTGAGAGAGCCAGGAAGGTAAGAGAAAGAAGGCTCCTGCCCTTACACCTACCCAAATACCTGTTATATACCTTGAAATCTCTACTTGGGTGATCACAATTTTGCCTAGATGCAATTGCTATTATTAACCAACTTCCTGTGGCTCTTTTTTGCAGTATATAGCTAGCCTTTTGCAAGGTTATATCATATCCTCAATTAATGTTCCAAATAGAATTGAAGTAATTTTCACTGAAATACATGGCCACATTTAGAAGGGAAAGAGCCTAGGTGGAACCAGTTCCTCATCAATTGAAATGACTTTTCTTTTTTTAATCAATTATTTGCTTTTCTCCTTGTTTTCTTCTTTTAATCTGAGCGTGGGTATAAAAAAGCACTTTGAGAACTTTATGGGAAAAGAGGTTGCTTGTGGTGAGTCCCTACCCATCTTTTTGTAGGAACATATTTAGAATCCTTTGCTTTGTACATGAACCATATTTATGAAAGTTAAAGCAGAAGGTTAGTTCATTATTTGGCTGCTAGACCTGGTTTCTAACTCATTGGGTCATTGAAAATGCCAGTTCTTTCACAGAGGTGGCATTTAGTAGATGACTAGGGCAAAACGTGGGAAAGATTTGTGGATAATTTAGAACAGAAGCAAGGGAGTATTGAACAGATTGGTCTGGGTTGACTGAAAGGTGGAATGCAGTGCCTGGCTTAAGATTCATTCACTCTACCTGCATAGAAACCATGGATAAGCAGCTTTGGTTTCTTTTGATGTTTGACTGAAGCAAATGATGGTAACAGACAAATAGAAGTAACATAAGTATCACCCTCTTGTATTGCAGTCCTTGAACTTGCTTTAGACACTGGCCCACTTAGTAGCACAGAGTATTCAGATTTTTGGCCTTTGGAAATAGCTAATTTTAATGTATCTTGGTCCAGAATCTGAGGCTCTTGATTCTAAAGATTTGGGAGTTTCTTGGAACTCAATTGTTAACCAGAGACTCCATCGGTTATTTCTCGTGGCTTCGTTCAGATCCCTCTCTCAGTCTTCCTACTTCCATTTCATGTCTTCTTTCTGAACTGACTACTTTCAAACCATTCAGTGGCTTCTTCAGCTGTCATTGTACTCTGCAAAAACGTGTGCTATATCAATCTCTATATGCTGGAGCCAGGGTGCACAGGAGGCTCCTGCTTGTGAGTCAGTGCTATTCAGAGACTGGACATAAGGCATGGTAGGGATTATTTAAGAATAGGGTATCTCTTCTCACTGAAAACAGAATCCTGATGATTTGTACTGATGTATGGGACCCCGACTAGAAATATCAGATATTCTGCAGCTGTGATGTTGGCACTGCTACAGTGCAGGTGTAAGGCTTCAACAAATGCTACTTATTCAGTTATCAAATGGCACTTACCAGTGTTCTGTACTGGGAATCCTGGCCCTGGGATCTCAAACTAGGTACTGGTTGCAAACAGGTCTGTTTGGAGCTCCATCTAGAAATATGGCACCAGCTTCTGGGACTGCTTTCAGGCTGTTATCAAACAGCAGTGAAAGCAGCACCACTTAGTACTTGGAAACTTGGTGCTTAGAAATGAATACTGGGTTGTTCAGGGATCAGAAGCAAAAGAGAGAAGAAAGGTGGTGATGAGCAGTATTAGGATTGTACAGTGCTTGTTCGTGGCACTGGATGATACTGTATTCAATCTATACCTGTGTAGATTACTCATCTCTCAAACACTGATTTTAGGATTAAGTTATTGTCAAAGGCAGAAACTTGTTCAACTACCAACCAGGCTGTGCACAAGGCCTATGGTATCAACGTTTATCTCAAAGACACACACTATTAGTTTAGACTACTGCCACTGCCAATTCTTCACATTACCCCTATAGACCACTTAACAAAAGACAGTCAAAAGCACCACTTGAGAGAAATGTTTGCTCAGAGCTAATGCTGCAGTACAGGAGAGGAAGAACAGTATGGTGTCTTGCAGTTGACCTTCTGAGTAAGTCTAGGCTACCTGACTCTATAGTCTGAGGAGGTGCATTTGCACCAATCATAGCTATTTGTTTTGGCAATCATAACTTCATTTTACAACAACCCCAATCATTTGGGCTATGTTTAAGATCAGTCTTAGTACTATCCACTATCCACCACCCCCCCCATGGAAAGGGACACTGTTTGACTACAGTGGAAATGGTTTATCAAGTCTTCTGATTGCAAAACATCTGGAACAAACAATTTCAGATAGTCTTGGCTACAACTGTACCTCTAGGAGCTAGGACAATCAGTTGTAATCTCTGTGTCTCAAGGCACACATAGTTGGTGCTGGTACAAGTATGGTCTGGCTGGTTATTAGATTGGCACTCCTTTTTTTCACGACAGCTCAGGCAGCAAAGGCGTTTAATAGTTGCTAATTAAAAAGTCAGATTGGCTCATTCCCAATGTTTTTGCTTGTTTCTTGGAAAATGAATATCAGAAGGGATCACACAATAAATTTATAGTGTTTATTGCCAGCAATAACAGTGACTTTTATTTTATATTTTGCTTTTTAAGTTTTTATTACAGGTATACATACTATATGTTAGGTGTCTGATTCCAACCCTGTTTTTCCATAATCTCCTTTTTATCAGTTCTTTCCTCTTCCATTAGTTTTTTTTTTTATTTCCCTGAACAGTTAATTCCATTTATTTCTGATTCTACTTTTCTGTCCTGTATATGTGCATAATTTTAGGTGGCTATAAAAATCTAGAAATCACAGAGGATAGAAAATGTACAATATATGTTGTTCTGAAACTAGTTTAATTTGGTTAATTTGATTCTCTCTAGTTGTATCCATTTTTCTGCAATTAGTGTAACTTTGTTCTTGCTTGTGGCTGTAAAAATTTCATTTTGTATACATACTATACTTTCCTTATCCATTCCTGTATTGTTGGGCACATAAATTAGTTTCATAGTTTAGCTACTGTGTACAGTGATCCGGTAAACACTGATGAGCAAGTGTGTCTGTGGTACAGCTGGTTATATGATAGATCTATTAATAGGTGGGTTATTTTTTTTTAACCTTTGAGAATCCTCCTTATTGATTTCCATAGTGGCTAGACTGGTTTACATTACAACCTACAGTGTACAAAATTTTCCTTGTATTCACACTTGAATCAACATTTACTGTTGTTTCTTGTCTTGAGAGCTAATATTCTACCAGAGGTAAAATGGTAACTCAGTGATGTTTTGAATTGTATTTCTGGGATGACTGGCGAGGAAGAGTGTGTTTATTATATGTGTTTATTGGCTATTTGCATTTCATCATTTGAAAACTCTTTAGGGGCTGGGTATATGGCTCAGTTGGGAATAATATTTGCTCTTCAAGCATGAGGATCTAAGTTTGAATCTCCAGCATCTATTTGTGCTTATAAACCCTAAGAATGGGAAGTAAGGACAGATGGATCCCAAAAGTCATCTATCCTAGTGAAGGGGCAAAGATGCTATCTCAAGGCCATGAGGTAAGACCACAAGAAAGGAAGACACTGAACTCTGCATGTACCTACTTGGGCATATGTATTCACATACTTATATGCATCAAATGCACATATAACATGCCACACACATTAAAGTGTTGTCTTTTAGACAATTGTCTTTAAGAGAATTTTTCTATTTGTTTTATTAGCTTGCCTATTGATTGGGTTGAGTTTTTAATTTTTGTGGGTTTTTGGTTTATTTTATCTATTAATCCTTTGTGAGATGCAGCTTGCGGGTGTTTATCTATACTTAGTTATCTGTTGCTGTAGAGAACTTTTTAAATTTCATGTTCCATTTCTCAGTGTCAGCCTTTATATTTTGAATGACTATAGTTCTCAGAAAGCCATTATCTATGGCTATGTGGTTTTAATACTTTCCTTTCTTTATCCTCTAGCAGTTTCAGAAATTCATGTCTTACATTAAGCTCTTTGGTTTGTTTGGAGTTGATTTTGTGCAGGTTGCAAAACAGAAATCTAATTTCATCTTCTACATGTGGACATCCAATTTTGCTAGCCCTATTTGTTGAAAAGTCTGTCTTTTCTCTGCCATGTATTTTTGACATCCTCATAAAAATTCAAGAGGCTGTAACTGAGTGGGTAGGCTTGTATGTGGATTTTGATTCTGCTCTAGTTACCTACATGTCTGTATTTGTTGCAGTATCATTCTGTTCTTATTTTTTTTTTTTAATGACTGTATGGCTATTTTTCTTAACTTATTGAGATTATAATTACATCATTTTCCTCTTCCTTTTCCTCCCTCCAAATCTTTCTATGTGCTTTCCCTTGCTCTTTAAAATCCGTGCTTTTCCTTTCATAATTGTTATTACTGTAAGTTTGTAAAGCAATTTGAAATCAGTTACTCTGATACCTCTAGCATTTGTGTGTGTGTATGTGTATGTGTGTGTTTTCAGAATTTCTTTGATGATCTGGGATCTTTTATGCTTCCAAATGAATTTTAATATACTTTCCTGTTTCTGTGCAAGGTGACAAAATTTGGATGGACATTGTATTGAATCTATAGTTTGCTTTTGGTAGCATAGTCATTTTCACAATATTAATTTTTCCTGTTGATGAGCATGTGAGTTCCTTTCATCATCTGGAGTACTATTCAATTTCTTTCTTAACTGTTTAAAAGTTTGTATTGTAGAGTTTGTTTGCTTCCTTGGTTACATTTGTTCCAAAGTAATTTTGGAGGCAATTTTGAATGGGATTGCTTTCTTGATTTCTTTCTCAGCACGTTCATTGTTGATGTATAGGTAGACTACTGATTTTTATGTGTTAATTTGCATATGTTGAAGCACCACTGCATTCCTGGAATAAAGTCAAGTTGATCAGGGTAATAACATATTTGGTTTATTATTGAATTTCATTTGAATATTTTATTAAGAAATACAGTACCTATGTATATCAACAAGATTGCTCTATAATATATATTTTCTCTTTTTGTGTGTTTGTGCCTTTAATTGGTTTTGTTGTTAAATACAAATTTTGTACAAAGAATCTGACAGTGTTTCTTTCTTTAAATAGTGGTGGGTTTTATTTAAACAAACAAACAAACAAGCAAACAGATTTTAAGATTGCTTAACATCTGCCCAGTGCCTAGGGAGAGTGTTCCATATGGAGAGTGGTTCATGATAGCAGTGAATTTGTTTTTGAATGAATGGCTTTTGTTAAGTATTTTGCAACTAGGAATAAAGAATAAAATAGCAAGCAGAAGAGGGACAGTAGACCATCAGATCATTTATATCATTGAGTAGAAACTAGCAGGGCAACTCAGGAACCAAAACAGTCAGCTGGATTCTCTGACCAGTTAAGAGGGTCACCAGGTAAAATGTTTTCTCTTTATTTAGACTTCTATTTAGTTGTTCTTAGTTTTTATACCACATTGTATTTTTGTATCATAGGATAAACAGTAGCTGAATCTTTTGCTTTGGGAAGGTATTTGGGAATTAGTCTCCTAGCTGTTTTCAAGGACACAATGATTTTATCCTAATAATTTACCCTCCTATTGTTCTCAAGAGCATGGTATTTTTACTCTTGTCAGGTTTTGTTGTTCTTATTCAACTTTCTCATAAGGCTAGGGGACCAGCCTGTCCCTGGACAAGTGGTCTTGGAAGAAAATTTAAGACAAACAGGCTTGTATCTGAAAGGGGAGGAGAAAGCCCCACCACCTTCAGAGTCAGTTTGTCAGTGAGCTTAAAGAGCATTTGACAACTTACTAATAATATGTATATTATAGAGAGACAGTCCCTTCTTTTATGAAGAGATATTTAGGGTGTACTTGGGATAAAGATGGCCTTGTGATGGCACAATGTACTGGGGCACAGAGAAGTTCTTGAGAGACTGTGTGGTGCTGAGGAGGCTAGATCCTGCTGCTTCTTCCAGTTGCCTGCCTAGGACTTGCAGATTTTGTTAGTGTTTGTTTTTGTTGTTGTTTTGTGTTTTTAAAATCTAGGATATAAAAGACATTTTGACCATACTCCTGCCAAAACAAAGTTAGGTGTCTAGAGGCATAAGTTCCAGTGACAATGGGGTGACATTCTTCAGAGACTTTATTCATGACAAGATAAAGACAACAGGGCTTCTTTGCTAGCTGTTTAGTCATAAGAAGATAACAAACTTTTAGACCTAGAAGCAAAATAAATATGTCAATAAATGCAGACATGTAACTATGGAGCAAGTGATCATGATTACTAGAGAGACAAGTAAATGGATATTAGTTTCCAGGGCTGGCTATTCCCTTGGGGCAGCACCAGAGAGGGTTCACCTATGTGGAAGAAGAAAGGAACCAGTATTCCAGCAAAGATATTCACATACTGCTGAAGTTCTGAAAAATGCACTAATCATGTAAAATTTGGTGGTTGTAGAAGTTACTAAAGGAATAAAAACTGCCAATACCCATCCCATGCCCATTTTCTAGAGACTGTCCAGAGAGAAAGTGCTAGTGTGCTCTGGATGCTTCTTCATAAGTGGGCAAGTGAATTTGGACACAGAAGACTCTTGGTTATCACTTAATAGCACTATAAACCAGAGAAGGTGTCTTCATTATTGTGAATTAATCTGGGTCATCCATAAAGATTTAGAAGTCTGTGTGATAAAGGGTGAGGTAGAAGTCTGTTTGATACTCAATGTATTCATATAACATTTACCTTCTTATATGTCAGTGGCCCGGATAAGTACTTCCAGAAGAGCTCTAGTCGAATTGGAGGTACTTACTGGAAAGTTCGATATGAAGCCTTTCAAGATGAGACATTCCAGGAAAGGGTACATCAGGAAGAAGAAACACATCTTGGAATACTAGGTGAGGAATCCTTATCTCTTAAATTTCATGAACTAAAGACAAAGAAGTGAGAAGAATTTATTACTGAGTCTGGTGGTGACTTAAGGAAAGTCTGTGTAAATGTCCCCTATTACCATTATTATATAGATTACATTCTGTGAATTACCTCTGTAGGAGTATTGTTGAGGAACTATTAAAAGGCAGTAAGATCAGCCAGAATCTTGACAGTCTAAAGCCACAACATATAGACATGTTCACTATTATTAAGGATATAGAACTAGGTTTGTTGTATGATATTGGAAACTATATTTAGAAGGTCTAAAGCACAGCATTAATACAATAGAAGAAGATTAAGTGTGGATTAATCACTTCATGGAACCAAGAAATGAAATAGATCAGATGGGAGAAAGCTTTAGAAACAATATAATATTCCAGGGATATTTGTGTGCAATTGATTCTGTATAGAAAACATTGTTAGAAATATGAGGAGAAAATATCATTCCTATAAAAGAGAGGTGTTCATTTTTGTTGGCTGGTGTTCTGTGTGTATACCTAGTTGTTCAGTGATGAAGACCAGGTGGAAACTGAGCTAGGAAACCAATCTAGATGCTTTAAACTTGGAGTAGAGTCAGTATTAGCAGTAAGGCTGATGTGTTTGTAGCCTTGAAAGTGACTCAAGTCACACACTGAAGCTCAGACGTTCTGCTTAGACTACCAATCTAGTTCAGGGCCTGTATTCTCTTTGATTATAATTTTGTTAAGACTTTGGTGAGCTCAGATCTTAGATGGAACCAACTAGGAAATATAACAACGGGAGAACAGAAAACAAATTTAAGACTAATTGAAATGGATCTGACTGGGGTGTAAAAGAAAGTCATGACCTTAGGTTCTGGCTTTGTAATTTCTACTTGAATTTTTATAGGTCAATCCTTCTTCTCTGAAGTTATTTTATCTGCATAATGGAGGCAATAACCCCTCCTGTGTATACCTTAGAGTAATATGTGAGGATTATCAGAGACAGTGGATTTAATAGTACCTTTGTTATTATAAATAGTATGATTCTTAAAATAGACTTTTTTAAGGAGAAGTACTCTCTATCTTGTGTATATTCAGTTATATTTCATCTCCTTGGCCTTTTGTTTCTATTATTCCTCTGCTTTCATTCTCATAGTCTCACTTTCCCATTTTCCAGGACCAGTTATAAGAGCTGAAGTGGGTGACACCATCCAGGTGGTCTTCTATAACCGTGCCTCCCAGCCATTCAGCATACAACCCCATGGGGTCTTTTATGAGAAAACCTCTGAGGGCACCGTGTACAATGATGGTGAGCTAGAAGGGTTTCCAACAATGTAGGCTATAGGTGGCTCCAGAAGGAAATCAGTGAAGAGTGGGGATAAAGAGCAAAGTTGTGGTCATTTTAATAAATGAATAATGCAATAGTAAAAAAGAGCCCACCTTGTTAATAATAGAAAACATGATTTTAAAAGTATTTTAGAAATTATTGCTGAAAATATAGTCTTGTAAATAGTACTTTTAGAAGCCACAGGTATATGTGGCATGGGCAAAATCAAGAGTTCTATTCTCAGCCCCCAAATTAAAAAATATATAAATATATTCTTAATATAAAATATGCACATCATGAACTTTTGAAAAAACATAAATATATACAATTATAAACTAATCATTCATAGGAAAATTGCCATGTATGTTTTTATATGCCTCTTAAATATTTTCTGTAATTATATATTATTATTTTATTATCATGTATTATTAATATATTTAAAGAAGGAGATGAGATTTGAACAGTTTTTCATTCTGCTGTTGTCAACATTACATTCTGTCTATGATCATAATGTAACATTTTAATGGCCTATGTAACAGTTTCATATGGATTTTCTATAGTTTATTTAATTTAGTGTCTATTGATAAGGCATACAACTTTTTAAAAGAAGTTTTAAATACTAACATTTAAATAATGACATATGAATGTGTATATCCTAGCTTCATTTGGGAGGGAGGGGGAGTTACATCACATGACAGAATTCTAGAAGTGAGATTACTGTGTAACTGATTTCTTATTTTCTCAGATGATAGTATCATTTGCTCATTCTAAGATAAGAATATGAGAAGCACTGTATGTCAAAGTTACAAATATAAAATTACTTTCCATAAGCTATTCAGACCTTGATTTTTTATGAAGTCAATATTATGAAGAATGGGACAGAGTTATACAGATAACAATCAAACGCAACTTGCAAACTTCTACTGATCCTTGGTATAAAAATAGCTGGAAGAAACATTCAAAATTCAGATATGAGGGTACACATGTAATACCAATATTTTAGAGGCCGAGTCAGGAGGTGTACAAATTTGGAGCCATCTTGGTGCTATAAAACAAGACTCTGTCAAAAAGGCATAACAAATTGGGTATGATGGCTCATTTCTATGATCACAGCAGTTGGGAATCAGAAGAGGATTCCCATGAAAGTGAAGCCACTCTGGGGTTGTACCCATTCTTTTTTTGATCTTTTGTTTTATTGGATATTTTCTTTATTTACATTTCAAATGTAAACTGCTTTTCAGGTCTCTCCTCTGGATACCCCCTATCCCCTCCCCCTTCCCCTGCTTCTATGAGGGTGCTCCCCCACCCACCCACTCCCGCCCTCCCCACCCTGGCATTCCCCTATTCCGGGGCATTGAGGCTTCACTGGGCCAAGGGCCTCTCCTCCCATTAATGCCCGTCTAAGGTCATTCTCTGTTACATATGCAGCTGGAGCCATGGGTCACCCCATGTCTACTCTTTGGTTGGTGGTTTAGTCCCTGAGATCTCTGGGGGGTCTGGTTGGTTCTTCCTATGGGGTTGCAAACCCCTTCAGCTCCTTCAGTCCTTTCTCTAACCTCTCCATTGGGGACCCTGTGCTCAGGCCAATGGTTGGCTGTGAGCATCCTCCTCTGTATTTGTAAGGCTCTGGCAGGGCCTCTCAGAAGACAGCTATATCAGGCTTCTTAACATCCATAATACTTCCTGTGTTTGGTGACTGTATATATGGGATGGATCCTCAGGTGGGGCAGTCTCTGGATGGCCTTTCCTTCAGTCTCTATTCCACACTTTCTCTCCACATTTGTTCCCATGAGTATTTTGTTCCCCTTTCTAAGAGGGACTGAAGCACTCACACTTTGGTCTTCCTTCTTCTTGAGCTTCATGTGGTTTGTGAATCGTATCTTGGATATTCTGAGCTTTGGGGCTAATATCTACTCATCAGTGAGTGCATACCATGTGTGTTCTTTTGTGATTGGGTTACCTCACTCAGGATGATATTTTCAAGATCCATCCATTTGTCTGCGAATTTCATGAAGTCATTGTTTTTAATAGCTGAGTAGTATTCCATTGTGTAAATGTTCCACATTTTCTGTATCCATTCCTCTGTTGAGGGACATCTGGGTTGTTTCCAGTTTCTGGCTATTATAAATATGGCTGCTATGAACATAGTGGAACATGTGTCTTTATTACATGTTGGAGCATCTTCTGGGTATATGCCCAGGAGTGGTATAGCTGGGTCTTCAGGTAGTATTATGTTCATTTTTCTGAGGGTCCACCAAACTGATTTCCAGAGAGGTTGTATCACCTTGCATTCCCATCAGCAATGGAGGAGAGTTCCTCTTTCTCCACATCCTTGCCAACATCTGCTGTCACCTGAGTTTCTCATCTTAGCCATTCTGACTATGGCTAAGTAGTCACATGTGAGGTAGAATCTTAGGGTTGTTTTGATTTGCATTTCCCTGATGACTAAGGATGTTGAACATTTCTAGGGTAGCCTGTGCCACCTAGTAAAATTCTGTCACAAATTTTTTTTTTAAAATGAAACAAAGCAGAAACTTTGGGGATGACTTAAGAGATTTGCATGATGTTAGGGAATTTCTTAGTTTTGATAATGATGTTCTAGTAACACAGAAAATAATTTTTAAAATTTGTTTTTTTTCTCATTTTTATTAGTTCTTTGAGAGTTTCATACAATCTATTTTGATCATATGCATTTCTCCATCCACTATTCCTAGATCCTTCTCTACTTCCCTATCAATGCAATTTAGTATCTTAACCAAGCAACAGCAACAAATCAACTCCAATTGTGCTGCACATATATTCTTGGATTTGTGGCCTTTACTGGAAGTTATTCAACACACCAGGGTGTGTATACTTTAAAAAAATGGACTCTTCCTCCATAAGCAGCCAGTAGCTCCTTAGCTAGTTGTGGGAATTTGTATCTGGCTTCCCTCTCTGGGATAGAATTTTGTCTGGTTTGATATTGCACATGTCTTTTACATGCTGTCTCAGCTGCCAAGATATCACATGTTCAGCTACTCTGCTATGATCAGAAAATACTGATTTCTTATATCTATCCTCTGCCTCTGCCCTTTAGGATATTTCTGCTCCCTCAATGAATTCTGTTCAGGGCTGAGTATTAGCTAGTCTCTTTTTCTCTATATATACCTTGGCCATTTGTGAGTTTCTGTGTTAATCATTATTTACTGAAAAAGAACTTTCTCTGATGAGAGATAAAAGATGCATTTATCTCTTCATAGAACAATACATATGTCAGTCATTAACAATGAGTTTAATATTATGTCAATTTATCAGAATGATAGTAATATGTTCTTCCGTAGGGCCTATAACTTATCTATCTATCCAAAGGATTTTGGACCCAATAATAATTCCAATCACAAAGTAGTTGGTTCCTCCCATAACACTATTGGGCCAATGGTATGCCTTGCCAGGCTGGCCATTGTTATAGTTCATAGGGTTCACAGTAAGGTAAAGTTTGGAGATTCCTTTTCTCCTCTACTTGCATTCTTACCACCATCAACAGCTAGTCAGTATGGGTGAAGCTTCTAGGTGTATCAGCTTGATTTCCCCATGTTCTATGAAACAAGTTATAGTGGCTTCAGTAACAGCTTTTCTATTCAGTTCTGGAGGCTAACCCAAAGTATTGTCAGGAGCCTTTAGTATTTAGAAGTCAATGGGATTTTACTTATCAACACCCCAAAATAGATAAGCCATACTTGTCACTCATTTGTTGGCCCATGGTAACTAGTAAGGACATGCTGTGCTGCTGTGGGGTAACTCCATTTAAATTCTGTGTTAATGTGCATGAGTTTATTTTATGAAAGTTTTATAATACTAGGTTTTCCCTATGACCTTTTCAAAATAACTCCAGTGTTGATTATGTCTTTCTATTTTCTTCTCTGTGCTGCCAGATCCTTCCCTTTCTCATTTAACCCTTCCTGTACCATCATTCCCCCTTAGCCCTTAATATTACTCCATTCTATTTCCTCTCCCTTGAAACCTGCTCATCCCCAAAGTACCTTGGTGAATTCCTCACCTATATGGGTATTCCTAATGAAATGTACATGTCCAAAGAGTCAAAGCTAACACCAGTAAATGACAGACAACATAATGCTTGTATTTCTGAGCCTGGGTTTCCTCACTCAGAACGATTATTTACTACGCTATAGAGTTACATGAAAATTTCATTTTTTTTTCTAAACAGCTGTAATATTACATTGTGTGAATGTAACACTTTTCACTATCCATTCACCAGTTGATAGACATCTAGGCTGTTTCCATTTTCCAGTTAGTGTGAATAGAACAGCAATGAACATGGTTATGCAGGTATCTCTATGGCAGGATACAGAATCCTTTGAGGATACGGCCAAGAGTGATATAACTGGATCATGTGGTAGATCTCTTTATAGCTTTTTGAAGAACCTCCACACAAATTTCCATAGTGACTTTAACAGTTTCCATTCCCATCGGCAATGAATAAATGTTCTCCCTTCTCTGTAGCATGTTCCACCATTTGTTTTCGTGATCTTGGTCATTCTGACTGGGGTAAGAAGAATTCTCAAGTAGTTTTTAATTTCCATTTCCCTGATGGCTAAGCATGTTGAACCTTTTAAAGTGTGTTTCTCAACCATTTGGGTTCTATCATTTGAGAATTGCTACTGATATTTGTCTGTTACTTTTCTATTTTGCTACTTTGTTGAATGTGTTTATCAGGTATAGGAGATTTCTGGTGGAGCATTTAAATATGTTAGACCAAATGTATCTATAAATACATCCATTTGCTAAACTTTTCCAACTTGGTAGGATGTTTATTTTTAAATTATGTCCCAATGATTCACTGAATTTCCTTAGTGTCTATTATAATATCTCTCTTTTCATTTGTATTTTTCTTAATTTGGATCCTTAGTTTCTTTCCCTTAACTTGACCAAAATTTGTTAACATTTTCAAACAATCAGCTCTTTGCTTCATTGTTTTGTTGTATTGAATTTTTCATTTCCATCTCACTAATCCAGCCCTTATTTTGATCACCTCTTACCATAAAATTTTTTGAGCACTGGTATTTGTCCTTGTGTTTTCAAGGGCTTTAGTTGCATCATTAATGCATTCATTTGAGAACCCTTAATTTTTAATGTAGATATTTAGTGATAAACTTTCTTAAGACTGCCTTCATTTTGTCCAATAGATTTTGAAATGTCTTTTCATTTTCATTCAATTCTAAGATATTTCAAAGTTGATTTTTTGATTTTTAATTTTATGTGTATGAGTGCTTTGTATGTGTATGAGGTACGTATGTGGACCATGTGCATGCCTGGTACACATAAAAGCCAGAACTGGAGTTATGGGAACTGAGGCTATGGGCAGGTGTGGGCTATCATATGGATGTTAGCAAGCAAACCCAGTTTCTTTTCAAGAGCAGGAAGTACACATAACCTTTGTGCCATCTCTCTGCCCCTTCTAGGAATTTTGAAAATTACCTTCATGGCTTCATCCTTGACATGATTATCATTTGTGTTTTTCAGTTTCTATGCATTTTTATACTTTCTGTCATCTCTTTGTCTGTTCATATCTAGTTCTATTTTGTTGTGGTTAGGTAGAATACAGGACGTGATTTCAGTTTCCCAAAATTTGTTGAGTCTTGCTTTGTATACTAGCATGTGGTTTATTAGGGAGAACATTCCATAAGCTTTTGAGAAGAATGTATATATTTTGGTGTTTGTATGGAATGTTCTGTAGATTCCTGTTAAGTATGTTTGATTTTCTTCTTTTTAAAGTAATTTAGTTTGGGCTTATTTCTGCTTTGTTTATTTCTGGATGACCTATCCATTGGTGCGAGTCAGGTATTTAAGTCACCCACTGTCACTATGCTGTGGTGAATCTGTGGTTTTAGTTTTGATAGTGATTTGTTTATGAAAGCAGGCATCCATGTATTTGGTGCAAATATTTTTCTGACAGTAATCACCTGTTGGTAGGGTTTTTCTATAAGAAGCATGAAGTATCCATTTTATATCTCTGACTAGTTTTCTCAAATATTTGAATAGCTATATCTGCTTATTTTTCAGTTTTATTTGCTTGGAAAGCATTTTTAAAAGTCCCCTTACTTTAAGAAAGTGTCTGTCTTTCATGGTAAGTCATAGTTCTTGAAGGTAACAAAGAGATGAATCTTCTGTTATAATACAGTCTCTTTGTGTCTTTTTAATATAAAGTGAGATCAATAATCTTCAGTTATTATTGCATGTTGTGTGTTAATTCTTGTCATTTTGTTGATTTGTTGGTATTTTCTTAGATCTCCTGGCATTGCTTATTTATTCCTTATGTCCTCTGTGTTATGTTTCTGTTGTGTTTATTTTTCTTTTCTTCAAATTGAAATATTATTCTAGCTCTGTAGAGCTGGCTTTCTAGTCATAGATTCCTTTAGTATGCTTTTACCATGGAAATTTTTGTTTCTTCTTTAATTTTAATAGTTTTTCTGGATATAATAGTCTGTGTTGATAGTTGTAATGTCTCAGGATTTAGAGTACATCTTTCTAGGCCTTTCTGGCTTTAAAAGTTTATATTAAATAATTATTGTTCTAACAATTATGGCTTTAAATGTGACTTCACTTTTCTTTCTTGCATCTTTCAGTACCCTTTCTTTATCCTCTATGTTTAATGTTTTAACTTTAATATGTCTATTTTTGTCTGCTGGTCACTCTTTAGAACTTTTTTTTAAAACCTAGATGGGCTTCTCTTTCTTCGGGTTGGGAATTTTTCTTCTGTGATTATACCAAATATATTCTCTATGTCTTCAATGTTGATAGTCTTCTCTTTCTTCTGTGCCCATATTTGGAATCTAGGTCTTTCATTGATGTCCCAAAGTTCTTCTATGTTCCATTCATATGTATTAAAATTTTTCATTGACCTTTACTAAATAATTCAATACCTCTACTTTGTCAGCTATCGCTAAATCTCTGTTTTTGGCATAACACATTTTGTTGGTGAGGCTTTCCATTTACATTTTTAATTTGTTTTTTGAGTTTTTCCTTTTCAGTTTGGGTTTTCTTTAAAAATTCAAACTATTTTCATGTCTTGGACTGACTTCTTTATCTCAAGTACCTCTTTGCTTTTGTATTGTTTGAGTTGTTTGCCATTGTGATAATCTTTAGAATTCTTTGTCTGAAAGTGTCTCCATTTGTTTTCAAGAAGGGATATTGCTGTGGGAATTTGTGTTTTGGAGATAGCATGTTATTTTGTTTCTTTTGTTGTTATTGTTGTTTTAGTTTTGTTGTGTATGTGTTGTTATTTCTGCTTCAGAACTTGCACATATGGGGTTACTTTGTTTGATTTTCTTTCTTTTGTTTTTGTTCAACTCATTTTTTTTTTCTTTCAGCAGTAGTTTTTACAATGTTTTCTGGATAGAGCTAATTCCTATTGGGGTTAGAATCTTGATTTCATCTGTTTAATTGGTATTTGGGAATACAACCTCCATCTAGGTTTGGATAGAGTCTTGAGCAAGTTTCCCTTGGCAATGTGGATTGGTCTTGGGTTTAATGGCCCCAAAGGGTAACTAGAGGGTTCTAATCAAGCAGTTGCCAGGGTTTGGGGACTCTGGATTATGTATGGTAATTGGAGAATCTCTGTTGAGGATTGAGCTGATGAGTGCCAGAGGCTGAAAGAAGGTAGCTGCTACTGGCAAGCAGCTTTAGGAATTGGTGAATTTAATGAAGAGATGCAGGAAGGAAGAGCAGTGGTAGCCTACTTGGGTCCATAGTACATGAAGTAGCTACAGAGACCCTGGTAATAAGCTCAGTTTTATTATTTTTAATTATGAATGTGTATGTTTGTGTATGTGCACATGAATTCAGATGCCCTTGGAAGCTAGAGGCTTTCAATCCTCCTGGAGCTGGAGTGAGTTGTGAGCTACCTGAAGGGTGTGCTGGGAACTAAACTCAGTCTTTCTGCAAGAGTAATATATGCTCTTAACTGCTGAGCCATCTGCTCAGCCCTATCATAGGACATTCTTTCTGATGTATTTTCAAGTATGAGGTTACGGTGGCTAAATATTTTTTTGTGTGTGTATGAATCAGCAAATGAAAAACCAAACAAGCAGAAACCTGTATGTATGATAATAGATGTAAATATGCATGAATGGAGACTTTTATCCTCTTATGGTGGCTGAGGATAAAACCTAAGACTTCACAGATGCTAATAATATGTTCTACTACTGAACTATAACCCTCACTAGATGTAAATACATTAAAGATGGCAAAATTTTATAAAGAGGCATTGAGTCTAAATAGTAGGATCATAACTGTGCCTTTTAAACATCTCTTTTGTTATTTTAATTGTAATAGCTGAGTTTTATAATGGTATTTTTATATGTGTACTCAATGTTTTAATTGTATTCACCTTCTATGATGCCTTTTCTATCATTCCTCCCTTTCTTTTACCAACTAGCTCCTGCTTTTATGTCACATCCATTGTGTTATTCTTTAAAGTTTTCTATTTATGAAAATTTAAGGAATTAGAAATGATGAGTGAATAAGAAAAGATAAGTTCATAACACATCAAATATTTTCCCTTTGCAACAAGCTATACTACCAATGTACATTTGTATGTTATTATAGGATTATTATAATTATTTCTCCAGGATATAATTCGTTTGTCAGAGGATATGCACATAGAAATTTATATCACCTTTTTCCCTCTTGTTTTCTGCACAGATTTGTAGTCTGATTAATATTTAGTTGCATCAACATGATTTGAAAGGGTCTATTTCTTTACAACCTCACTTGCACTAGGACAATCTTTTTATTTATTTATTTAATTTGGTCAAAATGAGAGTCTTATAAGCAACACCAATGTAACTCACTATTGTTTTGATTTGTATTTATTTTCCTACTTTATTTTAACCTTATTTATGGTAATTAAAATACATCCTACTTTATTTCTGTGCATAAAGTTTTTTAGGTCTTTTGATGCATTTTGTCAGTATTATTTTCAAAAAGAGTTATTTCTGTTTACATCTAAACTCTTTATAGGCGAGTGAGTTAGGTACCATTTGAACCATTTTCATCATACTGATTAAAATTTACAAAACATTGCCAATTTGATAAATCAAAAATTATTCAGATACTTTCATTTATATTTCTCTGGTTACTAATATGCTGAAAATTAAAATAAAAACACAGTTCTTTGTATTGCTTAAGCATGTTCTGTGTCCATTTAAAAGGTTACAGCCTTAAGACAGGCTATAGCTCAGTGGTAGAACTCTTGTCTAGCATGAATAAGGCCCTGCATTTTTTCCCCTGCACTGTAAAAAATATAAATGATTATAAAGAAGTTACAGTATAAGTAATCTTTTTATAAGTAATCTTCATCAACTAAACTTTATCATGTTCATACTGACTCAGTTCATGTAACAGCTAGTGATAGAGCCAGAAAACAAACTCTGGGCTCCTGATTACTAAAGCCATTCTTGCATGTTTCTAAACCAGGATTATTTTTTTCAGTATCAGTTGCACGTACTGCAATCATTGATGCCCTAAAATGTCTTTGTAGTTTGTGATTTTTATAATACTCTTTGGAGCTGAAGATCTTTACTTTAGCTATTGTGAATTATGATTTCGTGTTTCTCTGCAGGCACATCTCATTCTAAAGTAGCCAAGTCGTTTGAAAAAGTAACATACAACTGGACAGTTCCTCCCCATGCTGGACCCACTGCTCAGGATCCTGCCTGTCTAACCTGGATGTACTTCTCTGCAGCAGATCCCATAAGAGATACCAATTCTGGCCTGGTGGGCCCTCTGCTGGTGTGCAAGGCTGGGGCCTTGGGTGCAGATGGCAAGCAGGTATTTCTGGGGAGTCTGGGTAGAAGACTGGCTGGAGAGATATAAATCTGAGGTTCTGGGTTGTGTCAAGAATGGGGCTGGATCCTGGAGGTAAGGGAATAGAAGGAACATAAAGCAATTATACCAGAAATTAATAGATGTGACCGCCTGTTCTTATGTATTTTATTTTGCATGTAAACATACAGCTATCTCTGGGTTTGATTCTTTTTTCCTATCTTTCAATTATTATTCTCCCCCCCACCTCAGTGACCCATAAAATTGTTCTTAATCCATAAACTTACTTTAATATATGTTTATTTTTTTTTCCATCTAGCCCATCATGTCTAACTGTATGACCTTGGGCCAGTTACTTAAATTCTCTTTAACTCAACTTCCACATCTATAAAGAAAGGGTTAACAAAGGAAGAAATTATCTTTGATTTCTTTGGATAGTCATAAGAATAATACACCTAAAGTGCTTATTACAGTATCTGGCATATAGTAAGCACCTACTAAACAATAGCTGTAAAAATAACAAATGATGGTAATGCATTTCTATTTCTTTTTATTTTTCAAATTTTCCTTCATAAACCTGCCCTGTTTTCTTAGTTACTCTCCCCTCAGTCCTCTCCCTAGGTGGCTTTGGGCTATCTCTGGTCACATACTGTGCTATGTTTCCTTAATCCACACCTGGTGCTTCTTCCCTGCATCTTTTCATACATCACTTGCCTCTAGTCTTGTTCCTTTACTCTGACCTTATCTCCTCTACAATTTTAAGTTTTCCTGATGAAAACCTGCCTAGCAACAACTGCAGCTCTGAGCATGAGATATGAGCCTGGCTCGGAATCTGAAAAAGGAAATGAGAAAGAATCAGGAATCGTTGGGTCTACAACTACGCAATATTCAACTGCTGAAACCATTGTCATTCCTCCCTCTATTTTTTCCAATGGGACTACAGAAAGGAGTGGATAAAGAATTTTTTCTCCTCTTCACTGTGTTTGATGAGAATGAGAGCTGGTACAACAATGCCAATCAGGCAGCTGGTATGTTGGATTCCCGACTGCTCTCAGAGGATGTTGAGGGCTTCCAAGACTCCAATCGAATGCATGGTATGGGGAATACTTTTTTTTTTTTTGCCTTTAACTATAACTCTCAAGTAAAATGTACTTTGAACCATACTTATAAGTAGTTCCTAAAAATGTTCATCTCATTGATCATCTCTATCTAAGAGACAAGCTAGATTGAAGGATACAATGTAATACAACAGTTCTGTTTTTAGAAGTTATTATTACTATTCTTCCTCTCCACCTCTGCTACACTGTGTGTGTAGTTATACACAGAGGTTAGAAGAGGCTGTCCTAACTATTGTGCCATGTCACCATACTGCAACAGCAGCTGTTGGTTGTTCTTACACTGATGTCTTGTTTCATGATCTGTATTACACAATATGGGAGGCTCTGGAAGACAGTGGTGGAAGATGAAAACTACACAAATGATATTATACAGGATATGACAGATTAAACTGTGATGATATTCTTTCATTCCTTTTCTTTGTTGTTTTAGTAATAGATTCTAGGGCCCTTTTGCCTTGTGGGCAAGTGTTCTATCACTGGGCTACAGCTGCAACCTTCATCCAGTCTTGGGTTCCTCTACCTTTCTCCCATATCTCATATATACATCAGCAAAATGTGGCCATTTTTCTTCCCACAACCATAACTTCTACTTATTTCATATTTTTGCATTATTATGCCTTTTGCTTGAAATACACAGTCTCACACGTTTACCTTCAGCATTTGGAAATTCTTCCCATTTTCGAAGATTCTACTCATAAGGTGCCTCACCAATATTTCCACTTCTTATCACTCAAGTCCAGGGTGGTGATTCTCTTTTCTATGTGCCATTGTACTTTAGTAATTTTAAAAGCATATGTTCCATATCTTCATCAACATTGTAATTGGTACATAGTTCTTTACTTCTTCTAGAGTATGTTGATTATCTATCCATCTTCTACATTATTTAATTATTAGGTTCTAACACATAGTGAATGTTAATTGAATTACTGAACTACTAAATTAATAGCTATGTGGATAAAAGAGGGAGTGAAAAAAAAACTAGTCCCAGATTTCACTGAGCACCCAGCAATTTTCAATGATGTGAACAACACCCATGACAATAATTATAGAACAGTCTAGGCAGACTACTAAATGTGTAGAAGAACCTTTTAAGTTCAAAAGAGAAAAACATTAATAAGGAACTGATGATGATGCATTGAAGAAGGGAATGTTTGATCTGGAGCTGAAGACTGAATAGGGTTACAATCAAGACATTATAGGTAGTGG
Organism: Rhynchomys soricoides; assembly: GCA_019843965.1. Classification (NCBI taxonomy): domain Eukaryota; kingdom Metazoa; phylum Chordata; class Mammalia; order Rodentia; family Muridae; genus Rhynchomys; species Rhynchomys soricoides. The sequence continues at coordinate 4,281,094 of JADRCH010007604.1, read as the reverse complement.
AGGTAGAACTGGGGATTAGCAACCCAGAGAGTTGGTTAAATGAGTCCTGGACTCTGATTCCAATGTAGGTGGGAGCATGGAAAGGTTTCCCTATATTTAGGGAGAAATATATAGTAAGAAGACATAAAATTGAATGTGTTAACTTCTGCATCCTTGTTTTCTTTCCCAAGGGAGTCCATTATTGTGGGAAAAGTAAGACACTCCTATGAATCATGTCATTACACTTTGAATTTGTTGAACTCCTAATAGGTAGTCATAGAGAGACAGAAAGTTGAGATTCTTAGTGTAGGAAAATTTGGACACTCTGGGATATGTTGTATTACAGAAATCTTCCTTTAGAGGAAGGGCAGACAGACAGACAGACAGAGGGATAGGGAGGGCATGATAGATAAGTAGATTAGTAGATTACATAGAGGCAAGAATTCAAGTTTATTCTAGGGTTGAGAGAGAAGAATTTAAAAACATATACACTGTAAATAAACTAGGTTTAATACTTCAAAGATAAAAAGATGATAGATCTCCTAGGATAATGGTGGGAGGCATGTGTGAGTAAATACTTTAGGGGTATCTGGAAAGAAGCCTTTTCCTATGAATTTGTAGGTGAGCAAATATATTTTGTATTACCAGGGAAGATGAAGAGGAGGAGTTAACTTGAATTTGAAACTTTGGGAAATACACTCTCTGGAAGGGTGTAAAATTAGAACAGTGAGGAGAAAGAACAATCATAGGCATTGCAAGAAAATTAGAACGTGTAGCATGCAAGACAAGTTGGAAAACTAAGGGTAACCAAGAGAGTCTGAGGTGTATGTATTTGAGTGTATGCACGTAGGAGTTAAAGTAGTAGATAATAGTTCATTGTTTCCAGAGTGTGGTAAAGGAGACTAAAGAAATGAGACCACAAAGCTAGTTGGGCTCTCATCCTAAAGAAATTCTATAAGTAGAAATTGACTACCATAACAGGAAACAGAGGAACTTAGGATGCTCTGGAATTTCAGGTCATGGGAAACCAAAGTACAGGGCTGATATGCTGCTGACTCTGGTTTGAGTAGTCTGATTTCATTTCCCTACTTTGTCTTGTGTTTTTGTTTTCCAGCTATTAATGGATTTCTCTTCTCTAACCTGCCCAGACTGGAAATGTGCAAGGGTGATACTGTGGCCTGGCACCTGCTTGGCCTGGGCACAGAGACTGACGTACACGGGGTTATGTTCGAGGGCAACACTGTACAGCTTCAGGGCATGAGGAAAGGTGCAGTCATGCTCTTTCCTCACACCTTTGTGACTGCCATCATGCAGCCTGACAATCCTGGTAAGTGCATTAGCAGTAGGGTCAAGACTTACAGGCTTTGTTATGTAGAGGGACAAGAATAACAAGGGCTAACTTGGGAGGAGGAAGGGCTGGTGAAAAGAAAGGAGTGTGTTCAGGTGCTTGAGAGAGTTTCAAAACACTTTATCTCTTCAATTTATTTCATGTTTTCACTATTTGTAGAGTGAGTAGAAAGTTGAAAAAGCTTTGTTTTGCAGGAAGAAGAGAGAAGTTCAAGCACTGCTCAGCTTCAGTGCTGATATGACAGAGGGTACACTTAACCACACAGCACTTTGGCCATATAGAGATAGATTGTAATACCCATATATTTGGAAGGTCAATGGAATGTACCTGTAGTTTCAACTCTGGTGTTCTGTGAAGATTTCTGCAGCCTGCCCTGTGTATGTGTGTGTTTGTGTGTGTGTGTGTGTGTGTGTGTGTGTGTGTGTGTAGTCAGATCTATTTGTAAAGAAAACAAAAGACTAGAGAAAGCAATGTTTTGTTCAACTACATGCCTTAGTAATGACTACGATTTGAGGAACATTTGTGGCCTTCCTTTGGGATGTAATAAGGAACAGAGGAAATGTAAAACAATCCGAAACAAAGTCATTCTTTGGACATGGAAAGGAAGGACTAGAAATCTGAAGATCTGGAATTCAGTTCCTGTTTATACTACCTACAAGCATGGCATGAGCAATCCACTTCACTTGGCTGTATGTTTAACCATCTTAGGTCAGAAATGAAAACCTCAGAAGGCCCTTTACCAACTTGCTAATCACTTTGCTTTAATCACTCCCCTTACATATACAGATTCAGCTTCTCCTCCTTTCTTCCTTCCCCACATCCTTCCTCCTCATTTCCTTTCTTCTCTGTGCCTCCTCTCTTCTCTTCTCCCATGTTCTCAACAGTAATTCCACCCTCCTTTCTTCATGAAGAAATTTGACTCAAATGCTTTTTATTTATTTATTTTCTCAGATTCCAGTAATCTCAAATCACAGGCATTTTCTTCAGCCCCTAGGGTGCATTATTTCTCCAACCAGTAGGTGGCAAGAGTGATTGTAAGAAAGTTTCTGCATCATCACCACAATCCTGACTGAACTTTTAGTTTATTTATTTATTTTTTTAATTTTCATATTTTATTTACATTTCAAATGTTTCCCCCTTTCCAGATCTCCCCTTTGGAACCTCCCCATTCCCTCCGCCCTTCCCCTGCCTCTATGGGGATATTCTCCAACCCACCACCCCACCCTACCCCCCACCCACTCTCATCTTCCCTCCTTGACATTCTCCTATACTGGGGGATATAACACCCTCAGCCCCAAGGGCCTCTCCTCCCCCTGACGGGTAACAAGACCCTCCTCTGCCGCATTTGTGGCCAGCACTATGGGTCCCTCCATGTTATTCTTTAGTTGGTGGATCAGTCTCCAGAAGTATGGGAGGTCAGGCCAGTTGCCAGTGTTACTACCTCCCTGGGGCTGCACACTCCCTCAGCTCCTTCAGGCCTTTCTCCAAGCCCTCCATCTGGGACCTCATAGTCAGTACTACTGTTCCTGCAAAGTGACTCTTGGGTATTTCAAATTTTTAGGCTAATAACCACTTAACAGTGAGTACATACAATGTACATTCTTTTGTGACTGCGTTACCTGGCTCAGAATGATGTTTTCAATATCCATCCATTTGTCTACGAATTTCATGAAGTCATTGTTTTTAATAGCTGAGTAGTATTCCATTGTGTGAATGTACCACATTTTCTGTATCCATTCCTCTGTGGAGGGACATCTGGGTTGTTTCCAGCTTCTGGCTATTATAAATATGGCTGCTATGAACATAGTGGAACATGTGTCTTTATTACATGTTGGAGCATCCTCTGGGTATATGCCCAGGAATGGAATAGCTAGGTCCTCACGTAGTATTATGTCCAATTTCTGAGGGTCTGCAAAACTGATTTCCAGAGAGGTTGTATCAACTTGCATACCCACCAGCAATGGAGGAGTGTTCCTCTTTTTCCACATCCTCGAGCCAACATCTGCTGTCACCTGAGTTTTTGATCTTAGCCATTCTGACTGGTGTGAGGCAGAATCTCAGGGTTGTTTTGATTTGCATTTCCCTGATGACTAAGGATGTTGAACATTTCTTTAGGTGCTTCTCGGCCATTCGAGTTTCCTCAGTTGAGAATTCTCTGTTTAGCTCACTTCCCCATTTTTTGATAGGGTTATTTGTATCTCTGGAGTCTAGCTTCTTGAGTTCTTTGTATACATTGGAAATTAGCCCTCTATCAGATGTAGGATTGGTAAAGAGCTTTTCCCAATCTGTAGGTTGCCGTTTTGCCCTAATTACAGTGTCCTTTGCCTTACAGAAGCTTTGTAATTTTATGAGGTCCCATCTGTCAATTGTTGACCTTAGAGCTCAGCCATTGGTGTTCTGTTCAAGAACATTTCCCCTGTGCCCAAGTGTTCGAGACTCTTCCCTACTTTCTCTTCTATTAGATTCAGTGTATCTGGTTTTATGTGAAGGTCCATGATCCTCTTGGACTTGAGCTTTGTGCAGGGAGATAGGAATGGATCAATTCGCAATCTTCTACATGTAGACCACCAGTTGATCCAGCACCATTTGTTGAAGATGCTGTCTTTTTTCCACTGTATGGTTTTAGCTCCTTTGTCGAAGATCAAGTGACCATATGTGTGTGGATTCATTTCTGGGTCTTCAATTCTATTCCATTGATCAACCTGCCTGTCACTGTACCAATACCATGTAGTTTTTATCACTAATGCTCTGTAGTACAGCTTGAGGTCAGGGAGGCTGATTACCCAAGAAGACCTTTTATTGTTGAGGATAGTTTTTGCTATTCTGGGTATTTTGTTATTCCATATGAATTTGAGAATTGCTCTTTCTAGGTCTACAAAGAATTGAGTTGGGATTTTGATGGGGATAACATTGAATCTGTATATTGCTTTCGGCAGGATGGCCATTTTAACTATGTTAATCCTGCCGATCCATGAGCATGGGAGATCTTTCCATCTTCTGAGGTCTTCTTCGATTTCTCTCTTCAGAGACTTGAAGTTCATGTCATACAGATCTTTCACTTGTTTGGTTAGAGTCACACCAAGATATTTTATATTGTTTGTGACTATTTTGAAGGGTGTCATTTCCTTAATTTCTCTCTCAGCCTGTTTATCCTTCAAGTATAGGAAGGCTACTGATTTGCTTGAGTTAATTTTGTATCCAGCCACTTTGGTGAAGTTGTTTATCAGCTGTAGCAGATCTCTGGTGGAGTTTTTCAGGTCACTTAAGTATACCATCATATCATCTGCAAATAGTGATATTTTGATTTCTTCCTTTCCAATTTGTATCCCTTTGATTTCCTTTTGTTGCCTGATTGCTCTAGCTAGAACTTCAAGTACTATGTTGAATAGATAGGGAGAGAGAGGGCAGCCTTGTTTAGTCCCTGATTTTAGTGGGATTGCTTCAAGTTTCTCTCCATTTAGTTTGATGTTGGCCACTGGTTTGCTGTGTATTGCTTTTACTAAGTTTAGGTATGCTCCTTGAATTCCTGATCTTTCCAAGACTTTTATCATGAAGCGATGTTGAATTTTGTCAAATGCTTTTTCAGCATCTAATGAAATGACCATGTGGTTTTTTTCTTTGAGTTTGTTTATGTAGTGGATTACATTAATGGATTTCCGGATATTGAACCATCCCTGCATCCCTGAGATGAAGCCTACTTGATCATGGTGAATGATTGTCTTGATTTGTTCTTAGATTCGGTTTGCAAGAATTTTATTGAGTATTTTTGCATCGATATTCATAAGGGAAATTGGTCTGAAGTTTTCTTTTATTGTTGGGTCTTTGTGGGGCTTTGGTCTCAGTGTAACTGTGGCCTCCTAGAATGAATTGGGTAGTGTTCCTTCTGTTTCTATTTTATGGAATAGCTTGAAGAGTATTGGTATTAGGTCTTCTTTGAAGGTCTGATAGAATTCTGCACTGAACCCATCTGGTCCTGGGCTTTTTTTGGTTGAGGGACTTTTAATGACTGCTTCTATTTCTTTAGGAGTTTTGGGACTGTTTAGATGGTTTATCTGATCCTGATTTAACTTTGGTAATTGGTATCTGTCTAGAAACTTGTCCATTTCCTCCAGATTTTCCAATTTTGTTGCATATAGGCTTTTGTAGTAGGATCTGATGATTTTTTTAATTTCCTCAGAGTCTGTTGTTATATCTCCATTTTCATTTCTAATTTTGTTAATTTGGATACTGTCTCTGTGCACTCTGGTTAGTCTGGCTAAGGGTTTATCTATCTTGTTGATTTTCTCAATGAACCAGCTCTTGGTTTTGTTGATTCTTTGTATAGTTCTTTTAGTTTCCACTTGGTTGATTTCAGCCCTTAATTTGATTATTTCTTGCCTTCTACTCCTCTTGGGTGTATTAGCTTCTTTTTGTTCTAGAACTTTCAGATGTGCTGTTAAGCTGTTAGTGTATATATGCTCTCTCCAGTTTCTTTTTGGAGGCATTCAGAGCTATGGGTTTTCCTCTTAACACTGCTTTCATCATGTCCCATAGGTTTGGGTAAGTTGTATTTTCATTTTCATTGAATTCTAGGAAGTCTTTAATTTCCTTCTTTATTGCTTCTTTGACCAACTTATCATTAAGCAGTGCATTGTTCAGCTTCCATGTTTATGTGGGCTTTCTGTTGTTGTTGTTGCCATTGAAGACCAACCTTAATTCATAGTGATCTGATAGGAGGCATGGGATTATTTCAATCTTCTTATATCTGTTGAGATTTGTTTTGTGACCAATTATATGATCAATTTTGGAGAAGGTACCATGAGGTGCTGAGAAGAAGGTATATTCTTTTGATGCAGGATGAAATGTTCTATAGATATCTGTTAAACCCATTTGGTTCATAGCATCTGTTAGTTTCACTGTGTCTCTGTTTAGAAGACACAGTGTGTCTTCTTTATGTTTGTAAGATCTGTCCATTGTTGATAGTGGGGTGTTGAAGTCTCCCAGTATTATTGTGTGAGGTGCAATGTGTGCTTTGAGCTTTAGTAGAGTTTTTTTTTTTTTATGAAAGTGGGAGCTTTTGCATTTGGGGCATAGATGTTCAGAATTGAGAGTTCTTCTTGGTAGAGTTTTACTTTGATGAGTAAGAAGTATCCTTCCTCATCCTTTTTGATGAATTTTGGTTGAAAGTCAATTTTATCCGATATTAGAATGGCTACTCCAGCCTGTTTTTTGGGGCCATTTGCTTGGAAAATTTTTTTCCAGCCCTTTACTCTGAGGTAGTGTTTGTCTTTAATACGGAGGTGCGTTTCCTGGATGCAGCAAAATGCTGGGTCCTGTTTATGGATCCAGTCTGTCAGTCTATGTCTTTTTATTGGGGAGTTGAGACCATTGATGTTAAGAGATATTAAAGAATAGTGAATGTTATTTCCTGTTATTTTTGATGTTGTTTATATTGTTTGTGTGGCTATCTTCTTTTGAGTTTGTTGAAAGATTACGTTCTTTTTCTTGAGTATAGTTTCCCTCTTTGCGTTGGCATTTCCCATGTATTATTCTTTGTAAGGCTGGGTTTGTGGAAACATACTGTGCAAATTTGGATTTGTCGTAGAATATTTTGGTTTCACCCTCTATGATTATTGAGAGTTTTGCTGGGTATAGCAGCCTGGACTGGCATTTGTGTTTTTTTAGAGTCTGTATGAGCTCTGCCCAGGATCTTCTAGCTTTCATAGTCTCTGGTGAGAAGTCGGGTGTAATTCTGATAGGTCTGCCTTTATATGTTACTTGCCCCTTTTCCTTTACTTCTTTTAATATTCTTTCCTTGTTTTGTGTATTTGGTGTTTTGACTATAATGTGATGGGAGGAATTTCTTTTCTGGTCCAATCTATTTGGTGTTCTGTAAGCGTCTTATATATTTATGTTCACCTCTTTCTTTAGGTTAGGGAAGTTTTCTTCTATAATTTTGTTGAAGATATTTACTGGTCCTTTAAGTTGGGAGTCTTCACTCTCTTCTATACCTATTTTCCTTAGGTTCTGTCTTCTCATTGCATCCCGGATATCTTGGATGTTTTGGTTTAGGAGCTTTTTGCATTTTGTGTTTTCTTTAACTGCTGTGTCCATGTTTTCTATGGTATCTTCCACACCTGAGATTCTCTCTTCCATCTCTTGTATTCTGCTGGTGATGCTTGTATCTATGACTCCTGATTTCTTTCCTATGATCTCTAATTCCAGGGTTGTCTCCCTTTGTGATTTCTTTATTGTTTCGATTTCTGTTTTTAATTCCTGAATGGTTTTGTTCATTTGATTGATTGTGTTTTCCTGTATTTCTGCCCATTTGATTGTGTTTTCCTGTAATTCTTCAAGGGATTTTTGTGTGTCCTCTTTAAGGGCTTTCAGTTGTTTACCTGTGTTCTCTTGCATTTCTTTAAGGGAGTTATTTATTTCCTTCTTAAAATATTCTATCATCCTCTTGATAAGTGATTTTAAGTCTGAGTCTTCCTTTTCTGGTGTGTTGAGGTATCCAGGGCTGGCTGTGGTGGGAGAGCTGGGTTCAGCTGAAGCCAAGTAGTCTTGGTTTCTGTTCTTTGTGTTCTTTCCCTTGCCTTCACCATCTGGTTGTCTCTGGTGTTAGCTGGTCTTTCTCTCTCTGACTGTGGCTTGTCTTTCCTTCAAGCTCAGATGTCAGTATTCCTGGGAGACCAGTTCTCTCTTCCAGCTGTTCTTCAGACCCTGCGTCTGGAGTCCTCCTGTTGCTGGCTCCTCAGCACAAGTGGGCGGGTAGCTTTCTCCCTGAGCTACTTGTATACGGAGAGGCCTGTTGGCCCAGGTGGGGTTTCTGGCTGCGGGTGGAAGCAGGCAGGCTCTTACCTCTCACCTTTTCCTCAGTCCCTGCCTCTGGAGCCAGAGTGGGCGGGTAGCTTTCTCTCTGAGCTACTTGTATATGGAGAGACCTGTTGGCCCAGGCGGGGTTTCTGGCCACAGGTGGAAGCAGGCAGGCTTTTACCTACCGGATTTTCCTCAGTCCCTGCCTAGTTTATTTTTTTTAACTTTTGTGTAAACTCTAATTATATTTAAACTATAATGCCTTGAAAAGGTAATTCTTTGTAACAAGTTAATAATTTCTTCATGGGTGTGAGCTTTACAAGCACAACATTAAGCTACTCTCTTCACATATCTTGTTTCCCATCTACCTTGAACATTTTCTGGGCTGCAGGGGTGGGGGAGAGTTGTTTGTAAATTATAAACATCAGTTAGTACAGTTGCAAGAAGCAAGAGGAGCATGCTTTCAGTGAATGGGGCTTGGGGCAGGGAGTGGGGACACTGAATTAAAAAGATCATATTCTTGAGCTTTAATCCTAAAGGCAAACTCCAAATTTAATCTCCTTTCTAAAAAATCAGTCGGGACCCCCCATAACATCAATGTATTTTCCTAGGGTTCATTCTAACTTTAAATGCATGAAATTATTTTTTATTTTCATGCTATGGACCAAATGGGTAGCTGGCTAGGCATAACAATATGTTTTTATAGTCCTGGTAACTTCATTGCTTAAGCTCATGATTTGGGGACCAGTCTAAGCAACAAGATGAGATCCCATCTCAAAATATAAATTAAACAAATTTTTTTTTGTGTCAGAAGCATGGAGAGAAATATAATGGTAGGTTTCCCGGAATAAATGTTTAAAATGTCACTATTGGCTAAGATTCCTGAATTGTGTTACTAATGAAGACAGAAGTCTTTTTCCTCCCTTTTTTACACATTCATAATTTTTTTTTGAAACTGTCAAATGTCAAGTCATAGACTATTGGGATTGATAAGGCACCTTTGAAATCACTTAAGATCAGTTATTTTAGATGCGAAGATGCATCTAAAATAATAGATGCAAAGAACACTTACCTGAAAGGGATAAATGACTTGCTTAGATTAGAAGTACTGACTGTAAAATTTCGTTTTTTTCTCTGGTTCATCCTCCATCAAATCCTATTAATTCTTACTCCTGGATGGTATTTGGAATCTGAACTTTCCATCTGTCCCTTGGGCACTTGCTCTGTCGTTAAGAAGGAGAGAGACCATTGTAAATAGTTCTCTAAAATCAAAGCAATATAATGACAAATCTGGATCAGAATCTGGCTTTGGAGTCTGTGGAGACTAATGAATCTTAGTCATTATGAAGGCATGTAGTTGAACAAAACATAACTTTTGTTGTATTGATGAGCAGTGCGTATACAGTTTTATAGATGCACTATCCACATCACTGTAGCCAGGCACAGTGGTGCAGGTCTTGTCTTCAGTTCAAACACCTTAGAAGGCTAAGTTAGGAAAATGATTGACCTGAGCTGGGAAGTTTTACAATACTCTGAACAACATAACAAGTCTTCCTCATAAAACTCTGTGTTGGAGTTACAGCATGTTCTCTCTTTGATGCTTATGTTAAAAAAAGCAAGAAAATTAGCTATTATAAATTAAACAAAATATGTAAAGAATTCATATGTGGGCCTATTGGTGATTGTTATTATTATTTTTCTTTGCTGTAATATTTTTATTTATGTATTTGGAATCTTAATAGGTTATATTAATTCTAATAAAAATACCATCTCATATTTAAAAAAATCACTGACTAGTATGCCTCTGCTATTCAAACTGAAATAGTAATACTAGAACTTTAATAACAGGGAAGGTGTCAGATAAAAGGTTAAAGTCTGAATATATTATGTTCCATTAAACTCATTTTAGTTATTCAGTACCACAGATATTTTTTTACTACTTGGACCCTGATTAGGGTTTCTTTTCTCTTTTTCTTTTATTGGAGCTCTTTCTTTATTCGTTATTTCCACCCTTCCTTCTCTTCCCCATTTCCTTTGTGTGCTGGGTTTGAAGACATTAATAGTAAACTATGAGTCACCAATAATTCGTCGCTGTTGCATTAAGGAAAAAATATCAAAGCACTTCCTCTTGATGTCATTTACCTAAGAACAAATCCAGATTTGAAATTCTCTATTTTGCCTTCCCTGTGTCTTCTGTCCCCAGTCCTTCTGTTGTATATGTGTGAATCTGTGCCCTGTGAAATCTGCCCCTGTATCTATCTATATCTGTTCCGGTCTGACCCTAACAAAGACCTATTTTTTTAAAAAAATACAAAAAACAAAAAACAAAAGACAAACTGAACGGCACAGAAAGTATCACATGGAGAAGAAATGAAGATCCTTTACAGAAATCTTTAAAAGAGTTTTACAAGGAATTAAGTCCTGACTCCAGCTGCTCCAGCTAGCAAACAGTACTATAAGCATCATTGTTTCTCAAGCAAAATCTGAATGATGTATTCTACATTCATGGTAGATATTCATTTTATAAGAATGTTCTGAACATCTATTTGCTCTTTTCAGCAAATAATTATTAGAACATATGTGTTACTCTGGGTCAGGGTCATAGAAGAATGTATAATGTAAGATTATAGCTATGGATTAATTTAGGTTATAAATGTTGATTACATGGCAAATCCAAGGCAAGTTAGTTTGGCTCTTCCCATTGTTCTCTAAAAGGCAGGTTAAACAAACAGCATAAGTACACAGTAGGCCAAAGGTCTTAAGTCTTAAGTGATCTTAAGGTATATTATTAACTCTGGCTGTGCTGTCCAGCAAAATTCCCAGTCTCTTGGAATCTAAGAGATATTTTTATTAGATTATATTACTGCTGTCCCTCTACTTTTGTTGCATTAAAGAGGTAACACATCAATGGAAGTGGTCACTGGTAAAGAGAGGGTCAAGGTATGGTGTACTGTAGGAGCTGTATAAACCACATCACTTTATTCTTTGTATTCCTTTTGAAAAGTTGACAAAGACAAAATAGGACTGTGACAAAGAGGTTCTTCCTGTAAAAGACTACGGTTTGTGATTTAATCCTGGAAACCAATTAGAAGGATTGAGCCAGTTAGTATCAAACATCACTTCAAGATGTTTATTTTGAGGATAGGAATTTATGGTTGCTTTAGTTTGCATGGACTGAATTAAGGATATTTTCACAGTTGTAGCTTTAACTGTGGCAGCAAGGACAGCTGCAATAATCATTCCAAAGAATCTTTGTACACATATGTTCAAGGGCATAATTAAGTTGTTCTGAATCAGATCCTCCATGCCAGGGGCAAGCCAGATTAACAGGTATCCAGGCACGCATGGGCTTGCTTTAGAATTAAAACCAGGAGATAAAATAACACTGTAATGAGAGGAGCTTTGGTAAAGGGTGAAAATTAGAAGTGGCATGCAGTTTATATGTGGCTGAAATTCAGGAAAGTGTCCCTCTTTTCTTACCAGGTTATCTTCTGATTCCAGTTCACGGTGTGCCTTTACCGGTCGTGTGACAGAAAATAAAAAAGTGAAGCTTCAGCCCCAAGTTATGAAGGGAACAGGATCCAGACATGGGATAGGTCCTTGATAGAATTTATATAAAACCACGGGTTTGAATAAAACTCCTTGCTTTTTATGATGTTATTTTTTATAGGTGTCAGGGGAAAGACTGAGAGAAACTTTTTTTTTAAATTGAAAGTATAAGTTGCTTTGACAAATTTCTCCTGTGCAGTCAGTTCCTTTAACTCTCCCCACACCTCCACCAGTGCCATTTTTGTTTATGTATTTGATTTTTAAGTAAGAAACAAGCTTGTTCTACTAAGACTTGTCTTTGGGGTTATAGGGCACTCCTTATAACCATGAGAGACATGAATTTTTCAAAGTCGACAAAAAGAGATAAACATTTTAGTTCATCAGAAGGATCATTGTCTGTTTCAATCTCTTTTGAGAGCCTCCTAACAGAGAAAGCAGCCAGTATGTTTTGGCAGTTGATCATAATCATTTGTTTGAGCTGTAGCAAAAACTGAAGCCAAAAAGGTATCAATACAATCATGAAAAAAAAAAAATACCCCCAAAATTAAGTTTTTGAGAGCATGTCTTCCAAACCGTTGCATTGGTTTTGCAAAGCTTTGGTAACTAGTACTTACAATGGTTACTTATCAAGAGTAGAAAAATAACTAGTGAGAACTCCCATTGATTGAAATAGAGATTTACTGTCAATGAATTAAACATTGAAGTATTAGTACTATATATACATATATATGTCTCATCTTTCACAGACCTTACGTCATTTACTCAGACCCTCAAAATTCCCGTGAACTTTCTAGCTTTCCATTTCAACCTTCTCCATCCATCTTAAATCCATTTATCTTTTTAGTTTCTATGTACTATTTTTCCCTTTTAATACTGTGAGATATGGGTGCTGGATTATTGAGAGTAGCCATTGGAAAGCAAATATTTTTCATTATTAGGCTGTAAAGGGATGGTAAAAAGCAATCTTTAAATCAATAACAATAGCATGGTACTTTTGAGCTTGTTTACCCATTGAAACCTGTTGGTGAGAGCTTATTTCTCTAGGAGAAGGCAAAGCTCTCTTTTCAGGTTTGAAACACTTAAAGAGTCAGTATTTGTATTTTCACAAGTCAATGAGAGAAATAAAGTGCCAGCAATCTCTTTATTCATAGCAATGTCCATAAATGTCTATGTGGGGTTTTGTCTTATAGTGGAACAAAACCCTGAGTGTATCTTAAGGTCAGGGATTTTATTTATTTATTTACTTACTTACTTATTTGTTTATTTATTTGTTTACTTTGGGCCCTTGTGTCAGTCTGTGAGCCTGTTGGGAGACTACTGATGTGTTTATTATTCAGTTGAGGACTGGAGGGCAACTGAGCCTCAACTTAGATGTTTTCTTATTTTAGTGACTCAGGCAAACTAAACTTTCTTTTTAAATTCTCTAATTTGTATCAGCAGCAAGCAACATGGCCATCCTTTGTCTGCAAAGGCAGCGCAAAGTCACAATGTTTTCAAAGTGAAAGCAGACGTTTTAGCTATGGATGGACTGGCCAGGCAGCCTCAGGGGAAGAACTGGCAGAGGCTTGCTTGCTTGCTGCTCTAGCAGCAGGTGGCCAGGCTGCTAAATTGTCTGATGAAGATAGGGGCTGGGACAAAGAAGCTCCAGCTGAATTGTATATGCATGCTGTGCTCGATGAAACTTTACAAGCTTGTTTTGGTGTTGTCTTAGATCTAATGTTTAAAAGTAAATTTGCTAACTGTTGTGCATGGATGTGCGATAGAGGAATCAAGAAATTCTACATTTTGGGAGCAGAAGGAGTGTGGAAAGGCAGGCTGGGCATTGGTGTGCTTAAGAGAAAAGCTACTTCTTGTGATGGAATTTGAAGTAGAATCAAACAGGACTTGGTAAGGAATGAGAAGAAGGAAACAAAAGATGTAGTTGGAGGGGTGCTTTCAAGGCATAGGACCACTGCTACTGAGAGTAACCTGTAGGTTCTACAGAACTGGGAGATCCAGATTTCCCTTTTCCTTGGAGCCTATCCCCCACTGCAAACACACAAGGTAGGAGCTTTTGGGAGATTGACAGACCACAGTCCCTTTTTGCACCTGAGACATCCAAAAGTCACATCCTTGCCGTCATACATGCACACTAGGTGCTTCACTTTTACACATTAAAGATTTCTTACACAGAACCCCAAAATGTGTGGATTAAGCACATTAATGATTCTTCATATAGGACACCAGAATGCAGTCAGCTTGAAAGTATTAATAATAAACTCTGAGTCACTAATAATGCATCAATCAGTATTACATTAGGGATACAAAAGCACTTCCCCTTGGCATCATTTTAAAGAGAGCTGTTATCATTTAGCCAAGAGCGAGCTCAGATTTGATTTTTCTGCTTCACTCTCCCTTTGTCTTCTGTCTTCTGTCTTCTGTCCATCCATTGTGTGAGTCTGACCCTCTCATTTTCTTTTCGTCTCTCTGTTCTTTGTGCTGTTTTCTTCTCTCCCATTTTTGATGCCCTTTTTGCCATATTTCCCCTCCCCCATCTTGCACTTTTTTTTTATTTAATTTTTTTTTTTTTACATCCTGCTTGCTGCCTGCCTCCCTGCCACATTCTCCCACAACCCTTCCCCCTATCTCCAGTCCCCTTCTCTTGTGAGTGTTTTGGGACCCCCTGGATAGACCCCTCCCACCCTGGCATTTCAAGTCTCTGAGGCTAGGTGCTTCCTCTCCCACTGCCTCAACTAGAAGTACATATCCCACAGACAGGCAGCAGCTTTGGGGCTAGCCCCCACTCCAGTTGCTCAGGACCCAGATGGAGGTTAAGCAGCACCATTACTAAGATTTTCTTTAATTTCTTATTTTTACCAATTTCCTTCAACTCTGTCCCTTCTTGAAGTTACTCTAATTTTTCCCCTTTTATTGAATACAGTTTTTTCATGTACTCTATCCTGATCAAAGTTCCCCTCTCTCTATCTACTCTTCCCAGCTCCTCCCCACCTCCCTTCCCATCCAGATCCACTCCCTTTATGTCTCTCCTTAGAAACAAAAGCATGATTCTAAGGGATAATAATAAAATGAAATTCAACAGAATAAAACTAAAAGTAACACACTGGGACAAAACAAAAGAAACCGAAAGAAAAGTACCCAAGAAAAGGCACAAGTACAGATATAGACCCAGAGATCCACTCATATGCAAACTCGGGAGTCCCAGGAAAGAACTAAACTCGAAATCATAATATATTTGCAAAATAAATAAATAAATAAATAAATAGCATAAAATAATTTTTTTAAAGCCCTGAAAAAAAATCTCCAAAGATGCCATTGAGTTTGTTTTCTTTTGGTCATCTACTGCTGGGCATGCAGCCTATCCTTAAGAGTGGTTTGTTTCCTTTTGTGAGTCTTCCTTGGAGAAGACTAAATTTTCATTTGCAAATCGCTATCAATTGGAGGTAGCTTCTGGGTAAGGCATGGGGGTGTGTGTCCTCTTAGCCTTTCAGCTCTAGGACCGCATATGGCTCAGACCCTTACAGGCCTTGTGCATATGGCTACAGACTCAGTGAATTCATATGTTGATTTAGAGGGCCTTGTTTCCTTAGTGACCTCCTTTGGCTCTAAGACTCTTTCCTCCTCCTCTTCCAAATGGAAGGGGAGCCCTAAGGAGGATTTGATGGAGATTTCCCAGTTAGGGCTTAGTGTTCCTCTGTCTCCCTCTGCATACTCTCTCTCTCTCTTTGTTTCTGTATTTGTTCCCATCTGTTGCAAGAGGAAGTTTCTCTGATGATGACTGAGCAAGACACTGATCTATGAGTACAGGACAACATAATTAGGAGTTATTTTATTGCTAGTTCTTTTAGTAAACCCTTATTATGTAATTTTTCCTCTAGGCCCCTGGATTATAATCTCAGGTTCTTGGTCATCCAAGCAGTATTGAGTGTGGGTTCCATCTCATGGAATGAGCCTTAAGTCAAATCAGATATTGATTGGTTACTCTCACCAGCTTTGTGCCACAACTACATTAGGATATCTTGCAGATAAGACAATTGTAGATCAGAGGCTTTGTAGCTAGGTTGGTATTTATGTTTCTCACTTGGTAGCCTGCAGTGTACCTTCCAGTATCAAAAGCACTAGCAAATAGCGGTAAAGGCTCTCTGTAAGCACCAATTCAACCTTTCTCAGTTCATTGAATTATGTAGGTGTTAACTATAGCAATGAGGCCTTGCTGTCAGTTTGTGGAGAGCAACCTGTAGTACTGGGAGCAGCTTGAGTTGTTTGAGGGTTTCCATGGTTGCCTTTGAACAGCTCATTTAGATGTAACTCATTCCCAGTTACTTCCTCATAGCTTCATTTGATGATAAGAGATGTTCAACTAGGGCTTTGTCTCCTCAATTATTTCTAATTTTCATTTCATAATATATTTTATAATCTGAATTTCGTTTAGATCACACACACACACACACACACACACACACACACACACATGGAAGATTTTACTGAACTAGGTTTCCACATTACTCCATCAAATGCTGCTTCATTTTAGCTTTATCTTGTATTCCCTCTTTCATTCCCACATCCCCTCTACTTCCCCACTTGAGCCTTCTGTTCCACTTTCCCTGCCCTCACCATAACTACCTATTCTATTTCCCTTTTCTAGGGAGATATATTTGTGCTCTATACCTAACTTCTGTGGTTCCATGGGTTGTAGCTTGCTTATCATTGAGTTTATAGCTAATATCCACATATAAATGAATACATAACCATATTTGTCTTACTGGGTGTGGGTTATCTAACTCAGGATGATTGTTTCTAGTTGTATGTATATATCTACAAATTCCATGACTTCATTTTATTGAATGCTAAGTGAGTATTAATACTCCATGTGTAAATATACCACGTTTTCTTTATCTATTTATATGTTGAGTGACATATAGGTTATTTCCAGTTTCTGGTTATTATGAATACAGCATCTATGAACATGGTTGAGCAAGTGTCTTTATGTTAGCATGAAGTGCCCTTGAAGATATGCCTTAGAGTTGTATAACTAGAGCTTGAGGTAGACCAATTTCCATCTTCCTAGAGACCACCACACTGATTTCCACAGTGGCTGTATAAGTTTGTACTTCCACCAGGAATGTATGAATGTTCCCTTATTCCATCCTCATCAGCATTAGCTATCATTTGTTTTATTGATCTTAGCCATTTTGATGGGTTTAAGATGAAATCTCAAAGTAGTTTTGATTTGCATGTCCCCGATGACTAAGAATGTTTAAAAATTCTTTAAGTGCTTCTTAGCCACTTGAATTTCATTTTTTGAGAATTCTGTTTAGATGTGTACCCCATCTTTGAAATGATTTATATCTTGATATCTGTTTTCTTTTAGTTCATTATATATTTTGAATATTAATCCATTATTGGATATAGAGTTGGTAAAAACCTATTCCCACTTTGTAGGCTGCTGCTTTACCCAAATCGTGGTTTGTACCCTTTGCCATGCAGAAGTTTTTCACTTTCATGAGGTCCCATTTATTAATTGTTGATCTTAGTACCTGTGTAAATGGTGTTCCATTCAGAAAGGCTTCTCCTGTGCCAGTGCAGTCAACAGTATTCTCTACTTTCTCTTCTATCAAGTGTAGTGTATTTGGTTTTATGTTGGAGTCTTGATCCATTTAGAGTTGAGTTTTATGCAGGGTATTAAGTACAGGTCTATTTGCATTCTTCTACATGTAGACATCCAGTTTGACCTGTGCCATTTGTTGAAGATGCTGTTTTTTTTCCAGTGTGTATTTATGGCTTCTTTATCAAAAATTGGGTGTCTATAGGTGTATGGATTTGTGTCTGGATCATCAATTCAATTCCATTGATTAATATGTCTGGCTTTGTGCTAACACCATGCTGCTTTTATTACTATAGCTCTTTAGTACAACTTCAAATTGGGGATGATAATACCTCTATCAGTTCTTTTATTATTCAGGATTGTTTTCTCTATTCTCTTCTCCCCCCCCCCCCCCCCCCCCCCGCCTCCCCATACCCCTTTCTTTTTTTTTTTTTTTCAGGTTTTTTTTTTTTTTTTTTTTCCCCCCCCCCCCCCCCCGTACGTTCAAGGCTGAAAATTGTCTTTTCAAGATTTGTGAAGAATTGTGTTGGGATGTTGATGAGGATTGTATTGAATCTTTTGGTAGGACGTCCTTTTTTCCCATACTAATCCTACATATCCATAAAAGTGAGATATCTTTCCATCTTCTGATATCTTCTTCAATTTCTTTCAATGTCTTACAGTTTTTATCATACACACCCCTTACTTTCTTTGTAGAAGTTATTATTTGAGAATGTTTTGAAAGGTATTGTTTCTCTGATTTCTATCACAGCCAATTTGTAATTTGTATATGAGAGGACAACTGATTTTTGTGAGTTAATCTTGTATCCAACTACTTAGCTGAAAATTTTTATCAGCTGTAGGAGTTTCCTGGTGGAATTGTTTTATGGGGGGTCATTTTCATATACTATCATATCATTGGCAAATATAGATACTTTGTCTTCTTCCTTTTCAATGTGTATCCTCTTGATCTTTTTCAGCTATCTTACTTATTGCTATAGCTAAGACTTCAAGCACTATATTGAATAGGTATGGAGAGAATGGACAACCTTGTCCTGTTCCTGATTTTAGTGGGATTGCTTTGAGTTTCTCTCAATTTATGTAGATGTTAGCTATCGACTTGAGGTAAACTGCTTTTTATCATGTTGAGGCATGTCCCTATTGTATCCCTAATCTTTCAGGAATTTTTATCATGAAGGGGTGCTGGATTTTGTCAAAGGCGCTTTCTGCAGCTAATGAGGTAATCATGTGGTTGTTCTTGTCTTTCAGTTTGTTTATATGGTGAATAACATTTATTGATTTTCATATATTGAACCATCCCTGCATCTCTTGGTTGAAGTCTACTTACTCATGGTGGCTGATCTTTTTGATATGTTCTTGGATTTGGTTTTCAAGTATTTTATTGTGATTTTTTACATCTATGTTCATAAGGGAAATTGTTCTGTAACTCTCTTTTGTGGGGTCTTTATGTAATTTGAGTAAGTGATGCTTCTATGCAGTACTCTTTTAAAATTGATTATCTGTTATTGATTTATCTTTGGTAATTAGTATGTAATGACAAATTATCCATTTCTTTTAGATTTTCCAATTTGGTAGATTACAAATTTTTAAAGCATGCCTTTACGATTTCTCTTGTTAGGGAAATTCTCTGATTTTTGTTGAATATATTGCTATTATTTTTAGATTTATTCATTTCATAGTACTGATGATTTTTGGGTGTTTTGTACCAGGAGGGATTTTTGTTTTTGTTTTAAATATTTATTTATTTATTTATTTATTTTAGATTTAACATTTTCTTTGACTGAAGTATCCATGCCCAAGATTCTCTCTTTCATCTCTTGTATTCTGTTGGTGAGACTTGCCTTTGAGTTTTCTATTTAAGTTCCTAAATTTTTTATTTCCCAATTTCTCCCAGTTTAAGTTTTCTGTATTAATTATATTTTTGCCTTGGGATTTTGAATTGTTTTCTTAATTTTTTCCATTGTTTGTTTGTTTGTTGCTTTTGTTTGTGTTTTGGATATTCATAGATTTCTTTAAGGGATTGAGTTATTTCCTTTTAAAGGATCGCTATAGTATCTGTAAATGGAACTTTGAAGGTCTCTATCTTATGCTTCAGCTATGTTACAATTCCCAGGACCTACTTTTACAGTTGCTGGATTATAGTGGAGGTTATTATTATGATTTTACTCTGGCATCTGGGCTTGGGGTGATACTAATTCTAGGTGCTGATATCTGGTTTTGTCTTTGTTGGGTAGATGTTTTGTTCCTTGGTTTTTGTTACTCTCTCTTGTTCTTAGGAGGGTGAGGTGGCTGCGTGTTGCCTGGTAGGAGATACTTCTGGGATCCTGACAGGTGTGGCTGCTGGTGGTTCTAGGTAAAAATGTGTTTCTAGATATTGGAAGCTTATAATTAGGAATGGGTCAGAAGGGTGGGAGTCTGAGAGGGATCAACAAGAGGAAGAAAAACAGGCTTTTCCACAAGGATCTGCTCAATCCCTGGAAATGAGAGACCAGACTGAGACTGGGCCACAGCAGATGGTATACTACAGAGCTGGGGATGAGTCTAGGGTATTGGATTTGGAAGAGAAGACAGAAAGGTGAAGATTTGCTGCTTTATTTGCTGGAGTTTTGCTCAAGTTTTTCTTTTCATTCTTCCTCTCCATTTCTTCCTTTCTATTTATTTTCTTTTCTTCATTTTTCCCTCTTTGGTGAGTTTTGAAATATTTATTCTCTGTCTCTCTGTCATCTGTCTCTTTCTGTCTCTGTCTTTGTGTGTTACTGTCTCTGTCTGTCTCTGTCTCTGTCTGTTTCTCTGTATCTGTCTTTCTCTGTCTCTGTCTCTCTGTCTCTCTCTCTGTCTCTCTCTGTCTCTCTCTCTGTCTCTCTCTCTCTCTGTCTCTCTCTCTCTCTGTCTCTCTCTCTCTCTCTCTCTCTGTGTACTCATGTATGTAGGTCAGAAGACAATTAGTGGGGGTGATTCTCTCCTTATACCATGTGTATCCCAAGGATCCAGCTTAGATCATGGACTTGGCAATAAGTGACTCTACTCACTGAGCTGTCTCATCAGCCTATCTTTATTTACTGTTCATCTTTATTTCTGTTCCATTTGTTTTCTTCCATTTTGTAGCTTTTCTTTCATCTATATTTTCCTCTAATTCCTTACTTTTTATTGTATTTTTATTAAACTTTTAAGTTAATATTTGTTTTCTTTCTGCCTTGGCTGCTAGGAATGTGAGGATGAATAAGACAGCTTAAAAATAGTGGGAAAAGGAGGTAAGTGTGCAGACCAAGTTCATGATGACACTATCTGCCAAGAACTATAGTAATACACAGGGATCTGTGACAAAGTTTTCCAAACTTACAGATTGAATGATTTTTAGGAAAGCAGACATCAGACTGAGACTGCAGTCTCAGACTGACTTTTAAGAATGAGTAGCTATTGTCAGACAGTGAAATGAGACAGAGATGAAAAGATCACTACAGACATCAAGAAACAAAATCTTGACTAGAGAAGGCTGGCTCCAATGAATTGTTTCCCTACTTGACATGGCATGTGGAAAAATTTTAATTGTAACAATAACTTGAAGTGTTAAGACTATGAAGTTCAAAATTAAGAACCTGGGATAGAAGATGGTTAAAAAAGAAGTGGCTTAAAAAAACAGGATTGATACAAGAAAATTTATGCAAGGTCATATGATTCTTCCAGAATGCCTTCTACTTGTTTGCATAGTAACAAGTGGCCATCCTACTTTGTTTTAAACACTAGTGCCTTACCTTAGCATAACTTTTTCTATTTTAACCAACTTATTTATTTATTTATTTATTTATTTATTTATTTATTTATTTAATTTGTGGGTGAGTGGTTGCATGCCTCATCACTCACATGGCATGGAGGTCAGATGACAACTTTCTGGAGTTGGCTTTTTCCTTCTCTCATGAGGTCCGCAAGCAAACTCAGATTGTCAGGATTGGTAGCAAGTGCCAAGACTTTTAAAGCCACCTTACTGGTTTGGCTATTAGGCAGAGCTCATAAATCACTCTATTTGCTGATGCATTTAGTCACTAAACCCTTATTAATTGAACCCCTTCTATAGTCAAGATTATGATAGTGGAGTAAATAAAACTTATAAAAAGATCTTTTTGTGTATGTGAATTTCTGTAGTTTGAGATACAATTCTGCTATATAGCTGTGTTGAAACCATCTATGTATACCAGACCTGCTTTAAGCTTATGTTTATGAGTTCTATTGTCTCTGAGTCCCAGGTTCTGGGATTGCAGGCACACACCATCATACCTGTCATAGATGGGAGGTTTTCTCTCAGAATATTCATAATATACATAAATATCTTCAAATCCTGATACAAGTTGTAAAGCAAAAGACAGTGCTGTGATAAAATGACAATGACATTATTTTAAAGGTATCCAAGGGAATTATTCTCTGAAAAAAATTGTGACATATAAGCTGAACTCTAAATAGTGAAGAGAAGAGATAATGTAAAGATTTCTGATCAGAGAGTCTTAAGCAATTGCAAATATCCTGAAGTGAGAACAAACAGCTTATTCCAGAGTCAGTAAAAAGGCACTTTGGCTAAGCATGCTGGTGTACACATGTAGCCCTAGGACTGTGGAGACTGAGACAGGAATATCACAAATTTAAGCCCAGCTTACGGTACATAGTGACTTCAAGGCCAGATTTGACTATATAAGGTGACTCTGTCTAAAAAAAAGAGAGATGTAGAGAAAGCAAGTGTTGAAGTGCAGTAGGCTAAGGGATGTTTGACATGATCTAAGGTTATAGGTTCTCTCTTTAGTGTCTTGTAATCTGTTGGCTAGACTTCTGAGGTTTCTGTCTATCATCGTAAATTTTCCATTTCCAGTTTATTTCAGTTTGAGTTTTCTTTAGTTATAATACTTTTTGTTAAACTCTACTACTATCTCTTGTGTTTCTTTCAACTCTTTCCCCTATGTTGCCTTCATTAAATGATTCATTCATATCTTCTTAAGGTCCTTGAGCATATTCATATTTGTTTTTATGAAATCTTTGTCTTGTGCTTCAGCTATATTATATTTCTCAGGGTCAACTACAATAAGGTCACTACTATAATATGTTAAAAGGTCTGCTACAATATGCTTCTGGCGGAAGCATACTGTCTTGGCTGTTCATGCTGCAATTTTGCGCTGAGATTGAGACAGCTAGAGTTATGATGTTCAAGATGTTTCTTAGAGTCAATATCTGGTCTTGTCTTTGTTGGGTGGGTGTTCCAGTCTTTGGCCTCTCTGGGTCCTAGTCAAGTGGTATGGCTGTGGGGTGTTTCTGTGGGTCAGTGGTTGATACAAAATATGGTCTAGAAGGAACGACTCACAAGGTTGTTGTGAAAGGATAAGCTGGATTTGCAAAAAAAGGTGAATCGCGTGAAAGATTGACATTTAAGGAAGTAGTGATAGGGTTTTCTGATGGAATAGATATAGAGAATGATGGAAATCCAAGATGCGGGAAGTAGATATGGAAAGAAACAAGAGAACTCTTTATTTCAAATTCTCATGAACTAGTGTAACTCACTAATTTTAAAGACAGAACACTTAAGTCTTTTACCATGCCATTTATGTATGGAACACACAATAATGCAGAGTCCATGAGTATAGTGTCAGTGATGTCCCAAACCATTAGGAAAGGGGTTTCTAAAAGAGACTACCAAAGAGTTGGGTCTTGGAGAATGAGTGGGCTCTTAAAAATTTTGAGAGGTGGAAAGAGATATAAATTTCCGAAAGGAGTAAAACATGAATGAAAAATGCAAAGCAGGAATGAGATATGCAAGGATGCTGTCAGAAAGATATTTAGTTGGCAAAATAATATGATTATGGAAAATGGGACTAGATTGATAGTCTAGGGACAAAAATTCATGAGAGGCTTCGCAATTGATAAAGTATTTGTAGTGGTAGGATATGCAGTGGGCAGCTAGCTAAGGAAACAATGGAAATAATACATCTAAGATAGCTCCATTTGATTAACATAATCTGAGCTGGAGTCTATGACATAGAAACCTATAGCTAAAGGCAGGCCCATAAATCTCTATCTATATCACAGATATCCAAGATAGATGTCTGAACATTTCACAGGGAGAAACCCAGGATGACACCTTTCAAAGATCTGCCATGTAAGGTGGGTGTGGTGGCACACACCTTTAATCTCAGTGCTTAGGAGGTAGCACCAGGTGGATCTCTGTGAGATTGAGGCCAACCTGGATTACAGAGCTAGTTCCAGGACAGCTAGAGCTACACAGAGAAACCTTGTCTCAGAGAGAGAGAGAGGGAGTATGGTTCATTTGTTATTAGTGTTTTGGAGTATTTCACATGAAAAAAGAGGTCAATGCTTTTTATCAAGTAATAATTATTAACCTGTATTGTTTAGTTTTACTTACTGAACAATATATATATATATATATATATTTTCATATATTCATATATATATTCATATATATATATATATACACACACACATATGCACACATATATAATTGTATTTCTTTCTGGATTAATAAAATAAATAAAATAGGTCATGTATTTGTATATGGTATGTATGGGTGACTGTGGTTGTATTTATATGACACACATGGAAATCAGAGTGCAACTTTTCGGAGGCAGGTCTCTGCTTCCACTGTAGGTTCAAGGATTCAATTCTGTATGCGAGATTTCTGGGACAAAATCCTTGCCTTCATAAACAACCTTTCCAGCCATATCATATTTGTTTGTAAACCAGCTGAATGAATTAGGTAATATCATTTTTTTTTCGAGACAGGGTTTCTCTGTATAGCTCTGGCTGTCCTGGAACTCACTCTGTAGACCCACAACATTGTTCTTAATTTACTGAAGATGGAACTGAAACATTCAGAGAATTAGAAACCCTTACAAGCTTAGCTAATAAGTAACAACTAGGATTACCCAGCATCTCAGAATACAGGTCTCTAAGGATTTGGCAAGCCTGGAAGAGTTCCACATTCTCCTGTAAAACTGTAATTTTTTTTAACCCAATAGCTTTGGACTTGGACTTCTGCGCTCATTTTTCTCAATAAACTTGTAATGCAGTTTAATGTATATAAGAGTGTTTTCATAGACAACACTTGCAGTATCACTAGGAAAATGGAAGTAATGCCCTCATGCTTCTGATGGGTATTCTCACTTAGATTTTGTGCTCTGGTCATCTTTCAGGGATATTTGAAATCTACTGCCAAGCAGGCAGTCACCGAGAAGAAGGGATGCGAGCAATTTATAATGTCTCTCAGTGTTCTAGTCATCAAGACAGCCCACGCCAACACTACCAAGCTTCAAGAGTCTACTATATCATGGCAGAAGAGGTAGAGTGGGATTATTGCCCTGATAGAAGCTGGGAACTGGAATGGCATAACACGTCTGAGAAGGACAGGTAAGGCTTTAGTAAAGGAGTAATCACAGCTTACAAAATCATTTCATGGGTTCAGTTTCCTACAACTAAAAGTAGGAGGTATTTTTATCATTTCACTAAGTATTATGAGAACTGGGATCAGAATGGAGGGATCCTGAATTCCACTGAGCTGAAGAAAACAGACTTTGCTACATTTTTGCCTTGCTTCCCTTCTGATTACCTAAAACTTACCTGCACTAGGATTTATTCAAGCAATGAAATGCCTCAAGGTCATTTATTAAGGTACAGCCTAAGCTGTGAAAGAGAAAAAGCCCCAAACAGAGTAGTATAAATAAGATACAATTTTATCTGTTATTTACATATGAACAGTTCAGTTCTAGCAAGTGAACTATGCTGCCCTCAATTCCTACTTTCATCTTTGGGATCAAGATGCTCATTTAAGTTATGGTTATCCCCAGCTTTCAAGTTACAGTGAGCAACATTGCCTGTAAGGATAGACTTGGAAGTTGTATATATCATTTTTTCTCATGTCCTATCTCGTAAGCTTTTCACATGAGTATATGTAACTATAAGTAAACATGGACAATGTAACATCTATGTGAACAGCCACATGTCCCAATAAAACCTAGATGATTCTAGTACTAAAAAAGAGGGAGAAGAAAACACAAACTGAGGTATTATCAATATTATTAAAATATAATTAAATTTAATATTATTAAAACTATTATTATTAAGTATTATTAATAATAGTTTTCTCTAGTTTGTGGTACTTTCACTGTCTTTTGTCAATTCTTGACCTTTACAAGTTGGTTGTTTAGGTTGAAATCTTCATGTGAACTTTCTGTGGGAGTTAAGAAATGTGAATTTCTTTTTGTCAGCCTTGATTTCATCTATCATGCATAGCTGAAAATACCTTACTAGAGAAGAAGGAAGGGTAGGAAGAGCGGGCTTCATTCTGTGTCCTCTCTTCCCTTCTGCACAACAGTGTCCTTGTACCTAATCCTGTCAACTCTGGACTAGTGATTGTACTTCTGAGACCCACCTATTGGAATGTTAATATTAAAGTGAATGATAAACACTGTCAACTGTTAAGTATCCTATAATGAGAAACCTGTAAGTTTCTTTATCTTCCCATTTTTGCTCTCCAGTGGCAACTATTGATGCTCAACTGAAACTTTGTGCCTTGTCCTTTTGTTAAAATAATTTCAAATCTAAATCTATTAAGGCTGGAATCAAAGTCACAGGTTTCTGGTTCTTAGTTAAGGTATACTGGAAATATATTGCAAATACCTATCTGGATGATGGAAATAATACACATAGGTTTGGAAACTTACCATTTTCAATTATGGTAATGTAGTTTGACATTGTAATGAATATATTTGTTTCCTTTCATATTGGAAACACATTTCATATTTCTAACTTAATTTCCTCACCTCTGAAAATAAAAGTTGGAGGTCAGATGCTAATAAGAGTCTTTGGATTCCTCTAGCTATGGCCATGTTTTCCTGAGCAACAAAGATGGGCTCCTGGGTTCCAAATATAAGAAAGCTGTATTCAGGGAGTACACAGATGGTACTTTCAGAATTCCTCAGCTAAGGTCTGGACCAGAGGAGCACTTGGGAATTCTGGGTAAGGGAATTCTACTTATATTCTAGCATCTAAAGACTGGGTTGATTCTAGGTCATCTTTGTCATATCAGGGAGGTTTCCCATCCCTCATTCTCAGATTTTCCATGTGAAATATTAAAAGTATGGCCCTATTTTATAAAATGACCATGAATATAAATACTGAAGGAAAAGGGGAAAATATGAATTCTCCTGCAACATGGAACAAAGATTTGCGATACCTTTGAGACTTGGCTTCTTTGAAGGTAGTAGATTTTATGACTACAGAGACAGCAGGCATTAGGGACTCCAACAAGTAAAAACAAAATAATAAACAGAGGTACTATTATTATTATTCCCACACATCAATTTCATCAAGGCCGTATGGTGCTTTTGTACAATGGGTTCTTTATTTTCATCCTAGACCAGACAGGAATCACTTACCTCTGAAGACATTACAGCTATTCTATGTGCTAAATATGGCAAGATTTCAGTCCTTACTGTCGACTATCCTTGCAAAAATTCAAATTCTCTAGAGCCTTTGGTTATTATGCAGAGAAAAATAGGGTGAGAAAAAATGGAGATAACAGGAAGCCTATTTCTGTTCTTGAAGTACCCTCATGCTGTGGGTAGCAATACCAATTTTAAGACTTTTGAATCTGAAAATGGCACTAGGCATGATTTTTTTTTTTGTCTTGGGAAAATTAACTCCCATTTCACTCCCCTACTAATGAACCCTGTGCTTCTTTTGTATGTATCAGGTCCACTTATCAGAGGAGAGGTTGGTGATATCTTGACTGTTGTGTTCAAGAATAAGGCCAGTCGACCATATTCTATACATGCCCATGGAGTTCTAGAATCTAATACTGGCTTGCCACAGGCTGCTGAGCCTGGTGAGTTGAAACACTTAGTGGACGGACAAAGGCTTTGAAGTCCTTCTACTTTAGTCTTCTGGTTTATTCCTTTAAACACATTACATTCTTGGTCGGGGTGGGTAGCTTAATGAAAGATAGAGACAATTAACTGGTGAATTGGAGTTCTAGGAAGATTTTCTTTTGTTTTTTTTTTTTTTTTCCGAGACAGGGTTTCTCTATGTAGGCCTGGCTGTCCTGGAACTCACTCTGTAGAGCAGGCTGACCTCAAACTCAGCCTGTGTCTGCCTCCCAAGTGCTGGGATTAAAGGCATGCGTCACCACTGCCTGGTTTCTTTTGTACTTTCAGTAGCTCCTGTATTCAGTTAATAATCTGTCATGTACTAACTAATCTCCTTTGTTCTTTTCCGAGTTCCTTAAAGTATAAGTTAGGTTGTTTATGTGTACTAATACGTAACTTTCGATTACTATAAGGAAATATCAGAGATTGTCTACAAATAAGAGGGGTTTATTTGGCTCACAGTTCTGTAAGTATAAGGTCTGAGAACCTCATTCAGCAATGACCTTGAATTTTGAGACAGTATAAACCATCACACGATGAGACAGAAAATGAATGTGTGTATGCTTGTCTAGTCTCCTCATAAAGCTTTTCCCAATGTTCTGCTCTAATAACTTCCCCAAGATCACTTCTCTAAATGCTTTAGCTGGATCAAATCTGTACCATTTTACTACTTTACAATAGGATGTAAATTTCAACACCTGTGGTGGTATGTGACGGTCAAACCATCCCTGAACCACACTTTTATATCTTTCTCCAATTTAATGTTGGTATCTATGGCTGTAAATGTGTCATTTGTAGCATCTCATCAAGGTGATTATTTTTCACTATAGGGTGTTCTTTAACTGTTTTTATAATTTTTCTTTTTAAATTCATTTTTACTATTTTTCAAATTCTTGTTTTGTTTATAAATTACATATGACATAGTATTTTGTAAAGGCAATGTCATGTAAGTATAAAATGTACAGTGAGCATATTTCCCTGTCTATATCACCTTACACTTCTATCTTATCCTTCCATTCATTTGTTCTTCAGGACAGTTTTACTTATACTTTTAGGTCATATATACATGCATGATTTTATGTATCTCAATAAAAATCTAAGTATGATAAATGGATGAAAATGGATGATATTTGTGTTTCTGACTTAGTTCAATTAAAAGGATTCTTTCCAGTTTCATGGATTTTCCTGAAAAAATTACACAACCTTGTCCTTCTTTATGACTGAAAAGGATTCCTTGTTTATATATGCCACATTTTATTTATCTGTCCTTCCGTTGGAAACAGGCTAGTTCATAACTTTGCTACTGAGAATAATGCTGTGATAAAACATTGATGTGCAAGGATATTTGTGGCATGTTGACTTGGAGTTGTTTCAGTAAATACCCAGGAGAGATTTTCTTGAAGAATCCCATACTGATTTCCATAGCGACCAGACTACATTTCTTTGCTACCAGAAATGTGTAAGGGTTCCTTTTCTGTTTTCTTAATGACTGCTTTTTGGGACTGGGATGAGATGGAATCTCAAGGTAGTTGTGATTTCTATTTCTTTGATCAGTAGTGAGTTTTAACAGCTTTTATACGATTATTAGCTATTTGAATTGTAGAAGAGAACTGTTTACTAGTTCACTTATTAATTGAATTATCTGATAACTTACAGTTTACTTTTCTAAATTCTTTTTTATATTCTAGATAGTAGTCTTGCCAGATATTCAACTAACAGATTTTCTTCCACTCTATATTCTGTCATTTCACTCATTTAACTGGAAACTGTGTAGTGCTTCTGAATTGTATGAGGTCTTGTTTGCCATCTGTTGGCATCATTTACTGAGCGAACGTAATCTAATTTTGGAAATTCCTTTCATATACCTATGCCTTGAGATGTTTTCTATGCTATTCAGATTAACAATTTGACCATTCAGGGTTAAGTCTTAGGTTAATTTGGGGTTGGCTTTTGGAGTGAATGCAAGATGATAAGGATATAATTTCATTCTTAACTGCATGCTGCTATCCAGTTTTACTAACAACCTTTTCTGAAGAGGTTTCTCCAAAATGTACATTTTGAAATTAATGTCAGGCATCTGGTGGTTATTGCTACATGAGCTTATAGCTGAGTTCTCTATTCAATGGATTTGTGTTTCTGTTTTATGCTAGCACCTTGCTATTTTCTAGCTCTGTCTGTGTAGTTTAATATGGAACCAAGGATTGGTCTTTGTGTTCAGGATTGCTTTGGCTACTCAAGTTATTTATTTTTAGTGTTTTGTGTGTATGTTTTCACATGACTTTTAAGATCATTTTTTAATTATATGAAGTATACCATTGGAATACTGTGGGGATCATATTGTATCTGTAGATTACCCTGAGTTATCCAGTTGTACAATATTAATTTTTCCATAATCATGGGAAGTATTTTCATCTCATAGTGTCTTGCTTTAACTCTTTCTTTAGTGTTATAAAATTTTTAACATAGAAGTTTTTCACTTCTTTGATTTGTTTGTTTTGTTTGAAAGAAAGTCTCACTATGTAGCCCTGGTTGGCCTGAAACTTGCATGTAAACCAAGTTGGCTTCAAACTCACAGAAATGCATCTACTTCTGCCTTTTCAGTGATGAGAGGCAGGTACTATGTCGGAGCATCAGAAACTTTATCTACAAGTATGAGGCAGAAGGGGGAGGAGGGAGGGAGGGAGGGAGAGAGAGAGCTAATTGTGTATGACATAGGGTTTTAAAGCCAGTTCCTAGTGACTCAATTCTTCTAACAAGTCCACACTTCCTAATCTTCTCAAATAGTCCCACCAACTAGGGACCAAGCATTTGTATGTGCTCCATTCTTCTTTTCATTCAAACCTATCATAGTAGGATTCTGCTTCCTATATTTAATATCCTTTGCTGTGTTGAGATATGCTCCTTCTATTCCTAATCTCCCCAGGACTTTTATAATGCAGGGAAGTTGTGCTTTGTCAAAAGTCTTTTTGTATCTATTCAAATGATCATATAATTTCTGTCCTTGAATCCATTCATGTGATGATATATATTTATTAATTTATATGTGTCGAACTATCTTAACGTCTCTCTAAGGATGCTAACATGAACATGATATATGATCTTTCAATGAATTTGTGAAATCAGAATTTTACTGAGAATAGTTTTAAAGATTTGTTTTTATTTATATGTAAGTGTATCTCTCTGCATCTCTACCTCTGTCTCTCTAACTCGTCTCCTCCCTGTTCATACCATGTTTATGCAGGTAATGACAGGTGCTAGAAGAGATTGTAGGAAATTAAAAGTGGGGGCAATCAAGTGAACCAGTATTATTCTGCTGTGCTTGATCTGTGCCTTTATATTATCCAAGTTTGTTTTACAGTATTGAGTGCACGAGTGTTCTTTGTGCATGTGTTTATAATTTTGTGTTTTGTTGTTGATCAGATGATCCCTTAACCAGTATGAATTAACATTCTTCTAATTAATGAGGTTTTTTTTGTTGTTGGCTGACATGGTCACATTATACAGCCCTGAGTAACCCAGTAATGTGTACACCAGAGCCTCAAAGTCACAGAGATCTGCCTGCATCTCCCTCAGTAGTTCTGGGATTAATGGTGTGTGGCACCAAACCCAGCCTGACCAGTTTTAATATGAGTTCTACTTCTTCATACATTAGAGCAGTAACATTTTATTGTTTCCTAGTTTAATTCACTGCAAAACCTCTTTCCCATTCTTTTTCTCTAAGATAATGTGTTTTTGATGACATGTGTTTTGTTTCTTAGAGGTGACAAAGAAATAGACACTGTTTAACCCAGGGTGCTACCCTGTGTCTTTGTTTGTTTATTTGGCTATTACCTTCTTGGGCAATATTTTTTTATGAAAAAATATTCATAAGAAATTTTTTTTAGCTTTTGCTCTTAACACCCTTTTCCTGAGCTGTGAGAAACTTTGTTTCTTGGTGAGCTACCCTATCTTTCTACTGGGCAATGGATATCTTGGGTGGATTCTACTACTTCTTGTTTACCTCTCTAGGGCTGTTTTTCTTTTTTTTTTTTTTTTATGGTTCCTAAAATTTTTATCACTTTTAATTTTTTTCATACTTTATTTACATTTCAAATGTTTCCGCCTTTCCAGATCTCCCCTTGGAACCTCCCCATTCTCTCCTCCTCCCCCTGCTACTATGGGGGTATTCCCCCACTAACCCACTCTTGTCATCCCTCCTTCACATTCTCTTATACTGGGGGATCTAACACCTTCAGGCCCAAGGGCCTCTTCTCCCCCCAATGTCTAACATGACCCTCCTCTGCCGCATATGTGGCCAACACCATGGGTCCCTCCATGTGTATTCTTTGGTTGGTGATCCAGTCTCCGGGAGTATCGAGGAGTCAGGCCAGTTGACACTGTTGCTCCCTCCTTGGGGCTGCAAATTCCCTCAGCTCCTTCAGTCCCTTCTCCAAGTCTTCCATCTGGGACCTCACACTCGAAGCAATCCCACTAAAATCAGGGACTAGGCAAGGCTGCCCTCTCTCGCCCTTTCTGTTCAATATAGTACTTGAAGTTCTAGCTAGAGCAATTAGACAACAAAAGGAGGTCAAAGGATACAAATTGGAAAGGAAGAAATCAAAATATCACTATTTGCAGATGATATGATGGTATTCTTAAATGACCCGAAAAACTCCACGAGAGATCTGCTACAGCTGATAAACACCTTCAGCAAAGTGGCTGGATACAAAATTAACTCAAACAAATCAGTAGCCTTCCTATACTCGAAGGATAAACAGGCTGAGAAAGAAATTAGGGAAATGACACCCATCACAATTGTCACAAACAATATAAAATATGTTGGTGTGACTCTAACCAAACAAGTGAAAGATCTGTATGACAAGAACTTCAAGTCTCTGAAGAAAGAAATCAAAGAAGACCTCAGAAGATGGAAAGATCTCCCATGCTCATGGATTGGCAGGATTAATATAGTTAAAATGGCCATCCTGCCAAAAGCAATCTACAGATTCAATGCTATCCCCATCAAAATCCTAACTCAATTCTTTGTAGACCTAGAAAGAGCAATTCTCAAATTCATATGGAATAAGAAAAAACCCAGGATAGCAAAAACTATTCTCAACAGTAAAAGGACTTCTGGGGGAATCAGCATCCCTGACCTCAAGCTGTACTCTAGGGCTGTTTTTCATAGGTTGCATTGTATGATATTTTCTTACTTTCTCATACATCACTATATCATGTCTTGAGTAATATGTTCTTTTTATACTTGGAGAATTGATTCTTATACACATCTTCATCTTCTTCCATTAGGCAAAACATAATCTGCAATGTTCTGACCCATGATGTGATTCACATGTGTTTTAGCAATGAAGTACTTGCTTGCAGAATTATAACCAGAAATCATTTGGTAGTAACATGAAGATTTTCATATTTTAGTGCGCGCGTGTGTGTGTGTACACACACACGCGCGCACTAAAATTAC
Organism: Rhynchomys soricoides; assembly: GCA_019843965.1. NCBI lineage: Eukaryota > Metazoa > Chordata > Mammalia > Rodentia > Muridae > Rhynchomys > Rhynchomys soricoides. The sequence goes on along the minus strand of JADRCH010007604.1, from coordinate 4,248,449 downwards.
TTCAGTGATAGACTGTATCTTCAGATTAGGAAATGGAGGCCATTCATATTCAGAATTATTACTGAGATATATGTGCTAATGACTTTTGTTGATTGTATAGTTTGAGATGTTTTTCTAGTCCTCATTTTCTTACAGGTTATTCTTCCATTATTTATTCTTTCTTGTAGCCTCCTAAATGTGCACAGTGAGTCCAAAGGTTTCTTTCTGTAGAGCTGTTTTAGTGGTCATGAATTCCCTTATCCTGTTTTGTTTGTCATGAAAAAGTTTTCTTTCTCCCCTAGTCATGACAGATCAGTTTTTGGTATATTAGTCTAGATTGGCAGCTCTTGACTTTCGTAACTTGAAATACATTATTCTAAGCTTTGTTTGCTTATAAATTTTCTTCATAAATCTGTTGTTTTGATGGCTCTGACTTTGCATCTAACTTGCTGTTTCTGCCATATATATATATATATATATATAAAATTATAATAAAACACATGCACATCTATAATGTTTTGACTATAATATGATATAGGTAGGTACTTCTCTGGTTTTTTTTTTTTTTTGGACTGGATATTTTCCTATAGCTGGAGCAGCATCCTTTTACCTATGTCTGATAAATGTTTGAGTTGGCTTTATTTATTGACAGTTTTCTAAATCTGTAGTATGAATTATTTTTCCTCTGGGTCCATGATTGAAGATTCCATCTTTTCATAATGACCCATCGATGTCAATTGTTTTTACTTTGTTATCATTCTCTGGATCTTCTAATTCATCTACCTTTCTTTTCCCCTTAGAATTCTTTCTTTCTTTTAAGCCCTTATATTTTTTTTAGATTTATTTACTGTGATAGTTTTTATTTTACTTATTTTTATTTCCAGTATTTCTGATTTTTTTTAGTACTTCTATATATTTATTGATCTTGACTTTCATATTAATTAGTGACTTCCTTGTTTCATTCACTCTGTCCTTTTAGAATTTATTCAAGTGTTTGTATCCAGTGTTATTTCTTTGAACATGCCTAATATTATCCTTTTGAGTTATCTGGGATTTTATCTAATTCACTACTACTGGAGGATTTAGCAGTTTTGTTTTTGTTTTTGTTTTTTTTAGAATTCCTGTTATCTTGTTTTTTTAGGTATGATTTTGGATATGATGCCATGCATTGGGATTTGTTTGTTATCTGGATTAAAAAAAAAGCTTTCCCTCCTTTTTTTTATTAGAAGTATTTGCAATCTGAGGTGGTTTCTGGAGATTCCATCAGGACGTGAAACATTTCCTTATTTAAGAGTGATTGTGTATTACTGTAGTAGTTTGGCTGAATGCTTTGAGGCACAGTGTCAGACAAAACACTTAATAGGTCTCAGGTAACTCCAAACTTTTGACCTTGCAACTTCATGATTTCCTTTTCTGTTAATATGTATTCATAGCTATCCCAGGGCACCATGCAGCCTGTGGGCCATGGGTTGGACATACCTGAGTCCAAACTATCTACTAATTTTTATCACATGGAAGTTGCAAGAGGTTGTACTAATTTTCTAGGGGTGGCCCAAGGACATATCTCAAATGATGCCAACAACAGATATTTCATTATCTTAAGTTGTTGGAAACTAGAGCTCTCCATTAAGGAAGTGGTAGATTGCTCATTTTTGTTTTGTTTTTCAGTTTTTTTGAGACAAAGTTTCTTGTGTAGCCTTGTCTGTCCTGGAACTCTCTCTGTAGATCAGGTTGGCCTTGAAATCTCAGAGATCTGCCCTCCTCTGCCTTCCACATGCTGGGATTTAAGGCACATGCCACCAATTGTTTTCATAAGGGATGTGATGAAAGGTTTGTTTGTTTGTTTTTCAGGCCTCAGTCCTTTTGGATTTTAGATAGCTGTATTTTCCTTGTTTTCTATGTTTTTTTTTTTTTGTATTAAAAACTATGAGCAAAAGCTGCTTGGAATTATTAGGGATTATTTGATCTTAGAACTCTCAGGTCACAGTCCCTCGTTGAGGAAAATCAGGGCAGCAATCTAGAGGCAAGAACTGATGCAGAGACCCTAGAGAACACTGCTTACTGGCTTGCTCATTATGGCTTGTTCATCTTGATTTTTTTACACCATCTAGGGCACCTACCTACTAAGTGGATAAAGCCTAAAATTGCTCAACTGTGGGATCCTAGAAAATAAAATATAAGTTACATATTATCTTACTCCAAGAGAGAATAAGGGCACAATCATGATCAGACCAAAACAGAACCAAAATACAACATTGTGAACAGTTCAGTGATTGATACCTAGGACAGGATCACAATCTTTTGGGCTCCTAAAGGCCTGCAATATTCAACATACCCTGCTCTGCCATTTGCAACATAATCAGCTTTTCTCATAAATTCAGCCCAGCTGCACTCCACAGTTGCTGATATCCTTGGTGGCCATCCCATAGAACTGGTATCCCCAACATTCTGGGGTCTCCATTGCAACTGAGGATGAATCTTCACCAGTAGCCTCTTCTGACTTTTCCTCAGGGACTCCCAGCCCTGACAATATTGACAATACTCAGCTGCTTTCTATTACCCCTTAAAGCCTTCAAAACCAGTTCCACCTAACTCTTACACATTACCAATTTCAGCTGCCAGCATGATTACAGCTGTGGTCACCCTGGATCACATCTTCTGTGTTTTGATCCTAAGGAAATATTTCCAGAAGATTTCTTCTAAATGATGATTGGTCTCTTCTTAACCACAGCTTATTTCTCAGCCGCAGGGAACCAGCATCAATTGTCTCAGTAAAGCCAATGTTTGACTTCAGTAGTGCTAGTCTCTTGTTAATCACAGCTGAGTCTTCAGGTCCAGCTGACCAGAATCAAGGATTTTAATACAAAATATCCCATAAATAGCCCTGGTAGACTCTTTGTTTCCTTCTGAAACTGCACAAACCAGTCTTCTATCATCTATATCTCTTTCAGCATTTCTATCATTCAAGCTCCCACAAGCCCAATTAAGCTTTGATCACTCAATCATTGATGTTCCTAGCTCAAAGTTCCAAAGTCCTTCCACAATCCTCTTCAAAAATAACATGGTCCAGTCTATCACAGCAATATCCCAGGAACCTGATACAAATTTCTGTTTTAGGTTTCTGTTACTTTAATAAAATCCAATGCCAAATCAACTCAGAGAGGAAAGAGTTTCTTTCAGCTTACAGTTCCATTTCACAGTTCATCATCAAAGGAAGTCAGAGCAGGAAATCAAGCAAGTCAAGAACCTGGAGGCAGCAACTAAAGCAGAGACCATAAAGGAATGCTGCTTACTAACTTGCTCTTCCTGGCTTGCTCAGCCTGCTTTCTTATAGAACCCAGTACCACCTGCCCAGAGATGGGGCAACTCAATGAGCTGGCTATCCCTCATTAATTGTTAGTTATGAAAGCCCTGTAGAGTTGCCTATACTAATGGAAGCAGTTTCTCAACTGATGCTCCTTTTCACAGATAACTCTAACTTGTATCAAATTGACAAAACAAACAAACGAACAAACAATCAAAGCAGTCTACCTTCAGGTCATTTTCTTTTTATGTGTATCTCTGCACTTAAAGTTCTCCTTCTTCTTGTAAGGATCATGGGTAATGGAGACCTGTCCTACTAACCTCATTTAAAACTGATTTCCTTCTTTCTAATTTGACCATGTTTCTAAATGAGGTCAGATTCTGAGCTAATAGGGGTGAAGACTTCAATTTATAACATTTTGGAAGGGACACATTTGAACCAATAACAGAGAGAGGATGAGGTAGTGAAAAGGAAGTGAGGAAAATGAGACAGTAAATGTTGGCAGAACTGTAAAATGCTTACTTGTAAAGGAAGCTGGATTGGGTTTAGAAAAGCACCAGTTTGAGGGAACCACAGAAGCAAGGAGAGAATTGAATGTGCTATATACGGGGAGATAGATGAGCAGAGAAGTGAAAGATCCAGGCGGAAGGATGAATCTAAATCTGGCAATACACAAGAAGAAACGGTATTAAGAACTCTAATGAAAGAAGTAATCTAAAATCATAAAAAGAAAACTTCTCCATCTGAGCCTGGATGGACTAGTAGATGTGAATACAAATATGTTACTAGAATTGGTAATGACAGTATAACAGATGAGAGCCTTCAGAATTGTCATGTGAAAATTAATTTTGTTTCTCACTTTAATTGAACTGAAGAGGTTATAGAGATTTGTGAAATACTTCTTTAGGTGTGTCTGTAATAGCATTTCCAGAGGAAATTAAGGCAGGAAGATTTACTTTGTATGTAGACAGCAATATCCTATGTATTGCAGTTCTGAGTAAAGCACCAAACGTCTAGTTATTACCACTCTACTTCCTGACCACTATATTAGGGAGCTGCTTGTTCTATTATTCCCTGCCCATCACGAAGTACTGAAACCATGACTCAAGATAAACATCTCTTCCTTTAAGTTGTTTATATTAGATGTTTTGTCACAGGGACAAGAACAGTTACTAATCTAGACAGTAAGAGTGGACTTCTAGAGTTAGGCTTAATAAGTTCAAATTTCTGTCCAATGTGTGACATTTGGAAAGCTATTTTAACGTCTGTCTGTGGCCAACCTTCACTTCATATCTACAAAGGTTTCTTTTAGGAGATTCAGTAACTCAGTGTGTTATAAGTGCTATACAAGTATTGAGCAATTCCATTATCTGACTTAAAATGAGACTTTGGGAGTGAGGTACAGAACAGGTCAGACTTGAAGTATGTGGTAAAGGTTTGGGGCTGTTCACCAAGGAGAATAGGATATGGAACTACAAATTTAATAGCACTGGGGACATAGCTAAGATTGTGAATACAGTTTTAAAAGCTGCAACATGCTCTCACTTGCCATCAATTGCCTGCCTTGCCACGAGTGCTCCTACCACTGCTTCACAGAAATACTTCAGCTACCCACAGTCCTTAGCCAGATGAAACCAGTGTTCTGGGCACTGGATCCTCATCTCACTGGGACCCATGCCAATGATGAAAAATTTGGTGTGGATGCTCAAGCCTTAATGCTTCAAGGTGCATGTATACAACTTTTAGCCGGTGCTGTAGCTGGTACAATGGAGCCAAGGGAAAGAACAGTGATTATTGAACAGAGTTGGGAAAGTCCCAAATTAACAAAAGATGGGGATACTGTTGCAAAACTATTGTAAAGTAAATTGCTTTAGAGGATAAATACAAAAATATCTTGGCTCAATTTGTTCAGTATTTTGCCAATAACACAAACAAAGATGGCACTACCACTATTATTGTTCTGGCACTGTCTGTTGCCAAGGAGGGCTTTTGGAATGTCAGCAAAGGGGCTAATCCAGAGGAAACCCAGAGAAGTACGATGTTGGCTGTTGATGCTGTAAGTGCTGAACTTAAAATACAATCTAAATCTGTGACAATCCCTGAAAAAATTGTTCATATTGCTACAGTTTCTGCAAATGGGGACAAAGACATTGGAAACATCATTACTGATGCAATAAAAAAGGTTGGAAGAAAAGGTGTCATCACAGTGAAGGATTGAGAAACCCTGAGTGATGAATTAGAAGTTATTGAAGGCATGAAGTTTGATAGAGGATATATTTCCTCATATTTTATTAAAACATCAAAAGGTGAAAATGTGAATTCCAAGATGCCTATGCTCTGTTGAGCGAAAAGAAAGTGTTCAGTCCATTGTACCTGCTCTTCAAATTGCCAATGCTTATCAGAAATCCTTGATCATAGTTGCTGAAGATGTTGATGCATAACTGTAAACACTGGTTTTGAACAGACTAAAAGTTGGTCTTCTGGTTGTAACAGTCAAAGCTCCAGGGTTTGGGGACAATAAGAGGAAGCAGCTTTCAGGTATGGCTATTGCTACTGGTGGTGCAGTATTTGGAGAAGAGGGGTTGAATCTAAATATTGAAGATGTTAAAGCTCGTGACTTAGGAAAAGTTGGAGAGGTCATTGTCACCAAAGATGATGCCATGCTTTTGAAAGGAAAAGGTGACAAAGCTCACATTGAAAAACGTATTCAAGAAATCACTGGGGAGTTATACATCACAACTAGTGATTGTGAAAAGGAGAAACTGAATGAGTGACTTGCTAAATTTTCAGATGGAGTAACTGTGTTGAAGGTTGGAGGGACAAATGATGAAGTGAATGAGAAGAAAGAGTTACTGATTCTCTCAATGCTACCAGAGCTGCAGTTAAAGAAGGCATTGTTCTAGTAGGGGGCTGTGCTCTACTTCAGTGCATGCCAGCCTTGGATTCATTAAAGCCAGCTAATGAAGACCAGAAAATACATATAGAAATTATTAAAAGAGCGCTCAAAATTTCTGCAACAATTGCTAAGAATGCAGGTGTTGGAGGATCTTTGATAGTTGAGAAATTTCTGCAGCATTCCTCAGATGTTAGTTGTGATGCTATACTCAGAGATTTTGTGAGCATGGTGGAAAAGGAATCAGTCATCGATCCAACAAAGGTTGTAAGAACTGCTTTACTGAATGCTGCTGGAGTGGCTTCCTTTCTATCTACAGCCAAAGCTGTAGCGACAGAAATTCCTAAAGAAAAGAAGGACCCTGGAATGGGCCCAATGGTGAGATGGCTTATGGGAAGTGTCATGTTCTAAGTCCTAGAATAGTGCTCTGCCCTTATCAATGAACTGTGACAAGAAGCTCAAGGCAGGTTCCTCACCGATAACTTCAGAAAAGTCACCTGAAGAAAGTTACTGAAGAGAAGGCTGGATGACCACTGTAACCATCAGTTACTGGTTTCCATTGACATTCTATAATGGTTTACTGCTGTCATTGTCCATGCCTTTGGATAATTTTTGAATAAAGACATTTGTACATTCCTGATGCTGGGTATGAGAGCCACGTACCAGTGTCCTTCTTTCAGCTTAAGTCACTGAGACATCTCTACTGTTCATTTCCTGTCACAACTGGAGCTCTGTGTCACCAGATGAGATGTTCAGAAGCAGCCTTTCTCTTGAGAGTGAAAATAATTGTGTAAAAAGTAAAGAAGTATCCAATTATGTGACAACCTTTGTGTAATAAAATTTTGTTTAAAGTTAAAATGCTGCAATCCACAAGGTATTTCAGCAGCAGCTTTTGATCAACGCTGTTGAGCATTCACTGCTCTAATACCAGAGGAGGCACATTTCAAGATGATATATCGTTTAGTGGTTTTCAGCTTTAGTGAACATGAGAATTACTTGAAGTTATTAAATAATATATGACCAATGATATATAATATTGTGATGACTTAGTGATGGTGGAGTCAAACCCATGGCCTTGTGCATGTTAGGGAAAATTGTACCATTAAGCTACAAAAAGTCATTGTGATTTGTGATTTTGACTTCCATTTTCCTGATAGCTGATGATGATAACATTTATTAGGCTCTTATTTAATCTTGCATCATCTTTCGTGAATCATTCAAAGTTTTGCTCATTTTAATTGGGTGTTTTATTTTGTTTTGTTAAATTATGAGAGGTCTTTATTATTGTATTTAAAACAAATAGAATTTAGAAAATGCACAGGATTTAAATAAATACTTCTCCCACAAAAGTATTTAAAAATACCGGTAAATGCCAGAGAAAATTCTCAACATCATTAGACATCAGAGAAAAACAAATCAAAATTTCAGTAAAGTAATAGATCTCCTTTACTAAAACAAAAGTAAGAAAAAATATAGCTACTTTTTATGAGAATATAAGAGAAGGTAGATGCTACATAATGATGTTTGATGATTCCACTGCTTTGGAAATCAGTTTGCCAGTTCCTCCAATTGTTAAAAATTGGCATTACTGTATAATTCAATAATTCTACCCTAAGTTGTACACCCAAGGTAAATGAATATGTAAGTTCATACAAAAACCTGTATGATAATTAATAGTAGCATTTTTATGATTCTGTGGATTAAACCAGGGGCTTTATACATTGTAGGAAAGTGCTTTATCACTGAGCTAAAACTGCAGTCCTTAAAGTCAATTTTATTCATATTTCTATCAAAGTGGAAATGCCCAACTATCTACCAAATGATGAATTGATGAATAAAATGTAATATATCTATAAAACGTCATATACTTTGGCAATAAAAAGCAACTGAGTATGCGGCAGCATGGCTAGACCATGAAAATGTCATAAAAATGAAATAATGTAGTAAGAGAAAGACAATAAAACATATGATTCAACTTGTATGAAATGTTCCAAAGGAGATAGAAAACAAGTGTGTGGTTGCATTGGGGTGCTGAGTCGATTAAAGTGTGACAAGAGTATAGGGATTTATTGATTGTAATGAGTTGTTCTAAAATAGATCATGGTAGTAGTTACAGAATTATGTGAAAGTATGTTATTTTGAGGTGCAATATTTTATTGTTTTGTCATTTATTTCAATTGAATGTTTATGGGCTACAATGTAATCATTCTATCTATCTATAAATATACAATAATTAAATTGGAACAGTTAGATATAAGTGAATCGTATGGTGTGTAAATCACACCTCAGTAAAGTTGCTATAGAAGGTCGATATGGGAATAATTGGAAGTTGGTTGGAAAAGCCTAGGTTAGAGGCAGGTCACATTTCCTGGAGAGATATGAACAGAGGTCCATTCACCACAGATAGAGCAATGACAATTGGTCAAGCTAACTACTGCACCCAAATCTACTTTCTCCAACTAGTGAGTTTATTGGGGGTATTTACAGCAGCAGTAATGGTTCAGGGGTTACATACAGGAACATGGATAATTCAAACGCAGTAGAACCATCAAAAACCTCACCCTAGCATAGGTGATGTCTCATCAAATTTGCATTCCTGGAGCTTCCTGCATAGTCCCTTCTTTCTTAGCAGTTGTTACCGTTTATATACGCCCCCCACCCAGAAGCAACCCATCACTGTTGGAAGTATCCAGGAGTTTCCACAAGACTTGTGAAGTTTGTTCACTTGTTCACTTTTTGAGCCTTACCCGTTTTGTTTACTCCCTGAATTTTAAAAGGCATCCTTCCTTCCTTCAGGAGGGTGTGATTCATTTAAGTTCATTACAGAGCAGGCCTGTTTAATAACAGTTTGAGTGGGTAAACAACAGTTGAAACTAGAGTAGAGGTAGTTGAACTTGAAAGGACAGAGAGAAGTATGAACTAATAACATATTTTGTAGAAGGGTGAGAGATACTAGTTGGTGGTTAAGAGCAAATGCTATTATTCCTGAGGGTGTGAGTTCAATTCGGAAAACTCACACCAGGCAGCTTACAAACCATCTTATGAGTCCTGCTCCAAGAAATATCATGGTGCCTTCTTGTCTAAATAGCCATCAGCACTCATGTGGATATACACATACATTTAAAATGAACTTAAAAATTAAACATAGAGATAGAATCAGTGAGACTTGGGACTTCATTGGGTGTTGAATAGATGAATGCTGAAGTGGCAAAGACAACTAAAGTTTTGAGTCTTGACAAGTAAGAGAATGGTTGTATTATTTCTGAACAGTATAGGCACAGATTTTTTAAAATGTATTACTTTTTCAAAGGAGGGAATTACATTTATTGCCATTTTAGTTTATGTTTGGCCCTGAAGATTGAAACTAGGGTATCATACACATTAAGATGTTCTACCACTAAACTGTAACCCCCAATAGAGAGTTTACTTTTTGCTCCTATTAGGACAATAATAAAATAATACCTAATGTTTAATTAAAATTTTGAGATGGTAATTAGTAACAAGGGAAGTCTGGCTTGAAGTATTTAAGATTTTTCAAGACATAGATCATAATATGTGACTAAAATCCTTCATAGAGTATTGAATGGAAGGGGAGAGATGAGTACGGAGCTTATGAAAACAGTTTCATTAGGAGGCAGCAGCAGGAAATCAAGATGAGTACAAAAAAATAATATAACATTATAGCTACTAAAACCAGCAGCAGGACTACATTACTACGGGATTAGGCCTGAGCTTTGGGGAGTGGAGTTTGAGGTTTTTTTTTTTTTTTTCTCCAAGAAGGGAGAAAAACATGTAAGAGACATAAAAGGGAGCCAGGTGTAAGTGATGGAAAAGGATCTTAAGGGTGCTGAGACTCACCTACTGTATGTAGCCTTAAAGGGAGATCTAGAAACTGAGAGAAATGAGTTACTTGGTCCAATTAGACATTCCTTACTATCCTTCTTAGGTGAAGTTCTTACTTACCAGTGGAACATCCCAGAAAGATCTGGTCCTGGTCCCAGTGACTCTGCTTGTGTTTCCTGGATTTATTATTCTGCAGTGGATCCCATCAAGGTAAAGAAAAAAAATGAATACTGAAAGAAAGATCTCAGAATTGGGCAAATTACCGGGCAAAACAACAACTACAAAAGATGTGGTTAAAAACAAACAGCTCTGTAATGCCTGAAGTTTGAGGAAATTTACTCAAATGCTTGCCTTATTTTAGTAGTCAGGAAGAGGGATGAAGATAATACTTGGCATGCATATTTTCTTTCTTGTCTAGTCTTTCTGGATCTTGTAAAGCAGTATGTACTCATATTTTTTCAAAAATTGGATAGTTGATAGGAAATTGGGGGTCTAGTAATAAATTTGACTCTAGAGTACCTCTGGAATAGGTGGGATAGAATGATGCCTCTGTTTCTTAATCTGTAAAATGAATTTTGTCTATGTAGCTAGTTAATCACAAGTCATCAGCAACATATTGTGTCCACTCTATTATGGATATTTTTCTTGGTGTTATGGATGACAGAAATGTAAAATATCTTACCTACTTTTAAAGTGTATGGTCTAGTTGAGCAAAAGAGAAGTAGAAGGGGTATCAGAATGGAATCTGGATGTGGAAATCTAAATAAGAGCATGGTGGAGTATGTTGGAAGGAGGGCATTGCAGGCATAGGAAACTATCTAAAAAGGTATCAGGTTGGTATATTTAATAATGAATGAATAATTCAATCTAGCTAAAGCATAACAGCACCTCTCAACTATGCCTTAAATGATTGTTAGAATGAATTCAGATATCAGGATAAGATACTTAGGAGATAAGACATTTATGATGACGTGCTAAGGGGGTTATAGTCTGCTTATTTGTGGCCCAACTCCCTATAGAATACTACCATACAGGAAAAACCTCATGGCTTTCTCCCTTTTGCCTTCCTCATTTTCTTAGGACATGTACAGTGGCCTGGTGGGACCCTTAGTCATCTGCCGAAATGGTATCTTGGAACCCAATGGAGGCCGGAATGATATGGACCGGGAATTTGCCTTGTTGTTTTTGATCTTTGATGAGAACCAATCTTGGTATCTGAAGGAGAATATTGCAACATATGGACCCAAAGAAGCAAGTCATGTTAACTTGCAGGATGCAACTTTCCTGGAGAGCAATAAAATGCATGGTCTGTAGAAACGAAGCTACCCCTATTTCAAAGTAGTCCTCACTAGTTTCAGGAGATGATCTGCTAGGTTCATCTCTATGGGTGCATAATTCTGGAAAAGATGAGAAAGTTGGACAGTTGAATGGAAATCATTTAGAAAAGAACATTATTTTTCTACATATATATTTGCAAAATAGATACATGGTCCAGATAAGGAAGCCAACTCTTTAAAGTTATCCTCTCTCTCCTCTCTCTCTCTCTCTCTCTCTCTCTCTCTCTCTCTCTCTCACACACACACACACACACACACACATTTTAACATTGCTAGATAAGGGAAGATGAATATTTATAGCCCTCTCTATATTTAACTATTCACCTGGTTAGTGCCCTTGTGTTTCAAAATTCTGGGTTTGTTTTTCTCTCAAAAGCATGTTATTTAACCACCAGATTAAATTCTGGATCTGTTTTGCCAATATAAACAAATGAATGACAACTTGTCATTTTTTTTTTACTACTTTTAAGGAGAAATTTAAATTTACATGGGTAGTTGGAGAAGATAGCCACAGAGAATAGTGCTCTGAGCTTATATTACGTGCAATAAAGAACTTTTGATTTTTGAATGGCTTTGGGGTGGGAGAATTGCATCATCAAAGCCTTCCTTGGCTCTAGACATCTGGTAGCTCTCCACAAAAAAGAGGAAGTTTCAAGTAAGAGGGAGAGCTTAAGTGCAGTGGAATGTAGGAAGTAACCTCTCTCCAGCACTTCTAGCCCAAGATTTCTTTGATCTGAGAGTGAGGTTCAGCTTTGATAATGACGCTAATGGAACTCAAAAGTAGTATCCCATTGTCCTATAGGTTTTATCTATTTCTCCTTGATGGAAAGATGAGTGATTCAAGCTAGAACAGATGATTCACAACTTTACAAAGTGAACTTTTTTTAGTTGCTGTCAAATCATGGAAATAAATGGGCTAGAACTAAGGAAATGAGGGCACAGTTAGGTTTTCCCAATTCAGGATCTAGTTAATGCCCACGTTCATCTACTCAGGTGTCCATTTGCCCAAACTTTAGCTATCACTCTACCTAACTAGATAGCAGCTCTATTTGAACATTTTCTGAACATTAGTACTATAAATACAAAGAAAACTAATGTTATAGTCCATGGGGACAAGTAAACAATATTCTACCTCCTCCTCTACATTTCTGAACTAGCAGAAAAAAATAAATGGTTAAGGTAAAATATGAGCCTTACTATTGAGAATGCTAATTGGAAAACTGAATTTCATTCTATAACTAAATATGATTGCTGACACTTTCGTTGCAATGAATACTTTTTTTTTCCAAATTGTCTTTGACATCAATGGACAACACAATTTCTCCATATTAGGAGAGGCAGCATCTTACCCAGAACCAATTAGTGAACGAATTTGCACCCTTTTCTGTGATAAAAGAGATACAATATCTAGAAGTGGCTGAGCTGAACAATTTCAGTCATTTTTTAAAAATCCACAATTTGATGTTGGTAGGCATAGAGAAACACTGTAGCTGTTCCTTCCATTCTTTTCTCCCTTGAAGAGTAGAGTAGTAGTCCTCTCCTACCTGTAAGAAAATGAGATGTGGGAGGAAATTATTTGGGGTAAAATCCTACCAATATGAGTTAATGTAACAATGAATAGTTCAGTGTCTTTCAAAGTCAGCATAGGATGTGACTTTGGAAGAGAATGCATTAATTAAGCAGTGCATTTTGTAGTCTGAGTTTTCTGCTTGGGGTTCTGCAAATGTTCAAGGAAGCTACAGCACTGTAGTGTTATACATTTATTTCCTGCTTATTAGTAACCTAAGACAAGTTGGCAACATAAGCTTTCACACCTTAAAAGATAAATAAACCTGGAAGCCAGATTTTGGAGACTTCTAATGAATCATGCTGAGTAGTATTGAAGGAGTTCAAAGGGGGAAAGTGGTATGAGAAATTGAGGTTACATAGAGGAGCTTAGGAAATCAGAAAAGTTTTCATGAGGGAGGTGAAGTTTTAAAGAAAAATAAGGAAACAATATTTATGAGAGGGACACTCAGAAGTCTAAAGATACAAATAATGTGAATAAACTGTGTGGATGATGACGAAAGGAAAAATCTCACTAATTGGAATCAATGTTGCTGGTAGTAGGAGGTGAATCTGGGAAGGTGATGTGTAGGTGTATTTTAAAAGAACTTATTGGCTGACCTATAGAGCCATGGGGTTGTTGCTTGTTGTCATTACAATTATTTTAGCTTCACAATTACATGGTCTAAATAATTGTTGAGAGAGGGAGAGAGAGAGAGAGAGAGAGAGAGAGAGAGAGAGAGAGAACTCTGATATCATTACTGTGTAAGATATATTGAAGAGAGACATGTAGCAAATTAGTAGCCTGTTCCTGTCATCAGAAATGATAGGACCCAAGGAAGTAGAAAAGTTTAAATAAAAGATGTGAGACATGTTTTCTCTTTTACAGCCATCAATGGGAAACTCTACGCAAACCTCAGGGGTCTTACTGTATACCAAGGAGAACGAGTAGCCTGGTACATGCTAGCCATGGGCCAAGATACTGACATTCACACGGTACACTTTCATGCAGAGAGTTTCCTCTATCAGGTGAGCTGAAAATATGGTTGAGCCCCTCCGGGATAATGAAAAGAATGCCTTAAGAGCTATTGCAGAGGGAATGGCAATGAATAAGGAGCATGAAAGTCTATGGAAAAATTCAGAGAAACTAGGTTTGAATCATTTGAAAGAATGGATAACATCTTTTTCATGTGTGGCATGTTATGAAAAAGTAGGAGACGATAGGTCTGCTGTTTTAGTTTGCATGATTGGATTCTAGGAGAGATAAATGAGATGGACCCTTGAAGTTTCTCCTTGAGAAAGGCATTTTGTCTTAAGATCCTAACATGGATATCATAGAATTTTAGCACCTATAAGCTGTACATTGGTTCCCATACTTTTCAGTTCTTCTCCACATCCCTATCTTTCTTGCAGAATGGGCACAATTACAGGGCAGATGTGGTGGATCTCTTCCCGGGAACATTTGAAGTTGTAGAGATGGTAGCCAGCAACCCTGGGACATGGCTGATGCACTGCCACGTGACTGACCATGTTCATGCTGGCATGGAGACCATCTTTACTGTCTTGTCTCATGAAGGTAAGATCCAAATCCCTTACGTGTGTCCTTTTCTAACCTTTTGTGTAACCTGTAGAAACCAGGTGATAGTAAGAAGCCACGTGAACTTCCTCTGCTGGATCAAAAGATCCAGGTTTTATTATAGAGCAGGGCTCCTTAGTCTCCTAAGCTGCATTTCTCATCCTCCCTTGCAAGTGTCATAAGCTCACATCAGGTGGCATAGCCTGAAACTGGGAGGGCTTTTTGCCTGTGTAGATTTACAGTGATTCGACAAAATAGAATGTATTTACAAAGTCACCATTTAAGGTGTAATAAGATTACTATTTCAAGGAAATTGCTAATGAATCTTTAGCAATGAATCTTTCTTTGATGTAGTCATTTTTTAAAAAGCCAAGTGTGTAGGGCTGGGAAGATGGTTGAGTCAGCAATAGTGCTTGCAAGCAAGCATGAGAACCTATCTAGTTAATGTTATCTTACAATTAAAACAATCTTAACTAAAATGCAAGAAACAATATTGAATAGCAAATACCTCAGAGAAGAGCTCACCCTCATTGAAAAATGAAAGGAAGAATTGTTTTGATATAGGACTGAATAAATAGAGAAGTATATTTAGCAGAGAATAGGGGCTTTCCGAAGGGGAACTGAGAAATGATGGAAGAGAAACAGTATAATATTCAATAAAACGGGGATAGAGAAAGTGACAAGAATCATAGGAATGAAAGCAGAGGGGAGGGGTAACATATTTTGGCTTCCTAGGTCCATGTACTTGTCCTCATTTCCTGTGATCACTCAAACTCAAATTAACATTTTAATATCGATTCTTACTGATTAAATTTCTTATCTGACTGTTTCATGCATGTTTATTAATATATTCTGATTACTCTCTCCCCATTATCTACATCTTTCCCTACCACCCACCTGCAATCAGTTCCTTTCTCATTTTTCATGACTTTAGGCTGGTTTTGTGACATTCAGTTTAATCAGAGCTGTCTGTATGACCATTGGATTGGAACTATTTGTTGGAGCCTGGTGAGATCATCAGTGGGTACTGAGACAATGGTCCTCACTTTCCTTGAATCTATCTGTAGCAAATTCCAGCCATGAGGGGTGGAGCCCTCTGAGCTCTTCTTCCATCTATGCTTGACTGTTGACAGTGTCATTCTTATGCAGACTCACTATAGGCATCCACACCTGCTCTGAGGTTGTAATTGCAGTGACTTGGTCTTGCTCACAAAATGACCTTTTGCAGCCCTTCTCCATATATTTCTAGCTCTTGCATTCTTTGTGACACTTCATCTCCAGTGTTCCTCAAGCCTTACAGTAGATAGTATAAATGTTCTGTTTAGGGATGGGAACCCTGAGCAGCCATAGGCCTTGGCTTTCAACATTGTTCACAGGGAAAAGACTCTTATTTTATTAAGGCTGAGAGTATGTCTAGAAGGTTAAATGTAACTGTTTAGGGCTGGCCTGATGCTATGTTAATTTGCTAAACAACAGTACCCCTACCCCACAGGACTTATGATCTATCTGTCCTGCTGCTGTTTTTAAAAATTAGGTTTAAAGTATGTGAGGCATAGATTCCCTTGCTCTCTTAGAGCGGATTTCAAATCCAATCAGAGAGACCGTAATGAAGTAACAAATTCCAAAAAAGAAATTGCTTCAAGTAATGTAAAGATCGCATACAAATTCTATAGATTGATACAAAGAATAATAGAATCAATCTTTTGTCTTTTTTTCCCACAGAACATTTCAGTACTATGACCACCATTACTAAGGAGATTGGAAAAGGTATGTATATATACTGGGAAGGAGAAAGAGAAAGAGAGAGAGAGAGAGAGAATCAGAGACATAGAGAACGTATGTGTATGTATGTGTGTGTCTGTGTATGTATGTGTGTAATATGTGATGTGTCTAAACTTGGGCACCATAATACAGCACCTTAAGTTTTCTGTAAGATGTCAGAAGCCAATGAAGAATGCACCCTCAATATGGTTCTTCATCTCATGTCTTCCTATAACCTTTGAAATCTGGGAAAATAACCACATCATAAGATACAAAGCTGTGTTCATAGCTCACAACCTATTTTATAGGAGAGATGAAACATCCAAATTCTGTTGAATTAGACTTGAAAGAGTTATAGCAGAAACAAGGATTTCTACACACACAATTTGAGATGAGAACAAATACCAGACGCCCTTCAACAACTACTTCTATTCTTTTCTCCTTTTACCTATGGAATACCAAGCAATTGAAACTTGGGAGCCATTCATGTTTTTTCTCTTTAAGAAAATAAAGATGCTTTTCCTATAATGCCTAGGTCAAAATTATGCTTTGATTCTTTGCTCCATTTGTGCCTTTTACCAGGAAAGATTCAGAAAATTGTGTGAGATACAAGGACTATTACACACAGGCATGCTATCATAGCTGATATCCCCGCACTTGAGAAGTGGAGCAGAAGAACCACAGGTTCCAGACAAGCCTAGACTCATAGTGAGGCTGTGTCCCAAAGGGGGAAAAAACAAACCCATATACAATAGACACTAGAGAATATCTGTTTACTCTGGAGGTTTTCAGCTCTACTGAAAACTAGCTTCTCATTAGTTAAGTCCCAATGATATACTTAAATTTCTCATAAATTGTTAACCATGGACTGGGATACATTCTGGAGAGGTTAGAGAAAGGTAAGTTTGAAAGGGCAGTGCTTAGATTACATTTTCTTCAACTTAAGTAACCTAATGTCATATATACATGTGTATGTGTATGATACACATATATATGTGTGTGTGTGTGTGTGTGTGTATAATACATCAGTATATCAGTTATTAAATATGTGGGTATAGATATACACACACTATATAAATTTGTGAATGTGCATATATTCTGTGAATATTTGTTTGCACATACATGCAATTATGTATGCATTGTTTATAAATTCTCACTGAAGAACAACTGTCAAAAGTATTGATTTAATAAAACTCACTAATTTTCTAAATTCAAAGTTTCTTTAGGGTCACAAGAGAAACAAATGCCAGAATGTAAACTCAGAACCAGAATGCTTTTCAGTTTCTCCTTGAACTCATTACTTTGCAGCTTTTTCCAGTTCTGTGAAAACATTTATTCATCCAATGCATTCATCAAACAAGTGTCAATTACCAAGGGTACAAAAACAAATAAGACATAATTGCTACTCTCTAGTGCCTAAAAATGGAATGAGCCACAAAACAATAATTGTAATGCTAGATGCTGTGCACAGAAAGGGTAAACAGAGACACTATCTTATAATTATTGTATATTTGCTATTTACCAGGTGCCATGCTAAATATTCCATGCATATTATTAGCTCACTTAAACTTGGTAATAATCCCCTTTGTTTCTCATCATTATCTTCATTTTATAAAAAGAGTAAACTAAGATTCATTCGGGACTTGGGTATTTTGCCCCAGATCACAGACTAGATAGACTATAGGTTCAGAAAGAATACAGGCAATTTGGAAACCTAGAGGAAGACACTATTAATTGTACAAATGAATTGCACTTGGAGCTAGAAAGGTAAGAAAAGGAGGAACTTATTCAGGCAAAGGAAGAAGCATGAACAAAGACATAACCTATAACTGTACCATCAATTATGGGAAATAAAGATTGAGCTTCTGTGGTAGAATAATAACAGACAAGACTAGAAAGGTAGTTAAGAGCCTGACTGAAAGGGTTAGAATGTATGACTTCAAATTCTGTACTAGCCCTATAGATCATTTGATGACAATGGAATGTTTACATGACAGAAACTATCACAATCATCAGGAAAATCAATATGAGATTACTATTAACATGATCTGCAAAGGTGGGATTCCAGACATCGTGGTGTCAAGCTTTCACGGTCTAATGGTCAAACTGAATATTGATAAGCTGTATTGACTCAATGTTCTTCATGAACTTTCACTTATTTCTCCTAGTTCTACCCCCCTGAATTCATGAAAACCAAGTCTAATTATTCATTATTATTTTTATTTACCGTTTTCTATAGCACAAGATCTTAAGTATTCTTCAGTAACCCTTAGGTGAGCAAACAGAATAGGTACATGACTGATTGTCAAGGAGTGCTTCCAGCTGTGACATTATAATTGTCTGATTATGAATTTGAAATCTATCTTAATTACGTGGTATTTTGAAGAATTGAGACAGGTCTTCTGTCCTATTTTCATGAACTTGTTTTTTCTAGGAGATATCTGTAAAAGATAACCTCATGTATGGGCATCTCTTTTCTCTTCCTCCATTTCAGCAGTGGTTCTAAAGGACATTGGAGGAGACAGTGTGAAGATGCTGGGCATGAACATTTCCATAAAGAATGTCGAGATTTTGTCTTCTGTTTTGATTGCCGTATGTGTGGTTCTGTTGCTCATTGCTCTGGCTCTTGGTGGTGTAGTCTGGTACCAGCATCGACAAAGAAAGCTTCGGCGCAACAGGAGGTCCATTCTTGATGATAGTTTCAAGCTTCTCTCTCTCAAGCAGTAATAGCTAAAGCCTGAAGACATCTTCAGAAAACACATCTGGGATGTATCCCATTTCCCAGAAAGCTGAGTACTAGTAGAAAACTCTTTTGTCAGAGGGGTAGGGGTAGTGGAGAGGCAGAGGATGGGATCAGAATTATCTGGGAGTTTCCTTATTTATTTAAACGGAATTAATATGTTCTCACTTTTTCTTTAATTTCCATACAACTTGAGAATTAGGTAAGTTCCTTTGTATACAAATTTCAGCAGCTAGGATATGTCACCCTTCTGTACTGCCAAGTATGGAAATTCCTAGAATATAATCATTCTCACAGAATAGATACCAAGAAAAGTTATATAATTAGGTTTCTAATTCCGGGACCTAGATAGACAAGTACACTTTTAATTGAGGCCAAATGATGAGCCACAAAGGTAACCCATAACTAAATAAAGGAGAAAGAACATAAGCTTGATGCAAAATGAGAGGTAGGGTGGGTAATAGGATTCCAAATTTTACTTTAATTGTCTTTGACAATGGTCTTCTGGAGAAATGAATTAATGGGTTGTGGTTGTCATGAGTACGTACAACCTCTGGAACCAGAAGCACCTGTAAAACAGTCCATGTTTTTACACATTGGTACTGAAGAGAATTTTGAGTGTCCTCTCCATGTTTGAAATAGCAAATCTTGTTCATTAAAGTACTTATTAAAAGATTGGAATACTGAATTTGGTGATTTTGATGATTCCTGTGGGTTGTGATGATTCCTTCTTGGGTGTGGGATTACATTATAAACCAAAGAATTTCAGGGATCTGTGGAGGTATATTATAGATTTATATAGTCCATGTGGATCCTGGAGACTTGTGTGCTGTCTCAAAGTAAGCATCCATGTCAGAATGGGTAACATCCTAGAAGACGAGTTCTGTGGGTGCTAAAAATTTTTGGAATGTCAAGAAAAGTGGCCAGAGAAGGTACTGAAACAAGACCCATTCCTGTCCACTGAACAAACATAGGTAGGAGCATGCATGGTAATTTTGTGGGTGGGAGTGGCTATAGAGATGTAAGAGGTATGTTTCCAGTTTATAAACCTCTTTATAAGACAGAATCATTCCTTCCTGTACCTTAAGGCAACATCCCTTTGTTTCCAGCATGTTTAGATCTCTCTGAAACTTAGATCAGGAAGTATAGACAAGAAAATAGGAATGGGGTAAGATAGTTCACTCTCACTATAGTTTCCACATGGCAAATGGAGAACAGAAGGAGCATCATGGAGAGTAATGATAATAGCAATGAGATGGGGATATAGCTCAGTGGTACAGTAGTGGCCTAAGTAGGACAGTCCCTGGGTTGAAAAAAAAGCACAAAAGGAAACAAAATAGAAAAAAAAGGTAATAACAGAAACACATAGTGATCTTACACATATCAAAGAATTCTAATTCCTGATTGCTCTTGATTTGCCTTGGTTGATTAAAGTGAAGATTATATTATTTTACTTAGGGAGACTCAAATTTTCATCTATTTGACTCCCAAAACATTCTATTCTCTTTTATCATGGAAACTTATACTGTTCTTTGTCTTTCTTACCCACTCAATTTCAAATTGTGAGGTTGCCTAGCAACTTGTGTACTTAGTTAGCATCCCACAGTGTTGGTTTCCATTTGCTATGAAATGCTGCAGGTCAGAGGCCAGAAATGAAAACAAAGACCAGAGTAATGCATTTTGTTCTTTCATGGTCAATGGCTTTCTGGAAAGTTTCTGGAAATCTAGGGAACATGGATAAGGAGGAGCATATTAATTACTTGCTCTGTTATAGAAATAATATGCCTTCTCAGTGAGAAATCACTCTGTACACTTAGAGATAAAGTAGAGGCTCTTAACCAAAGTGCACATGGATGACTGTGGCTAATACCCAAATAAGAGTTAGAAATAAATAGAATATTTTTACTAACCTATATGCCTTAGGTTTATGCATCCCCCAAACTCTGTCATCCCTAAATCTCTTTCAGTCCTGACCCAAGGTTACACTTTGAACAATTTAAATAGTTGGGAAACTGCAAATCTGGCTACTTAGGCAGATGATAGATTTACACAGCAAAGATATTGTCATAATTGTTTCAAATATACCAGTATTACTCCTTTTTAATAGTTGTTACCCAGGGTCATTTTGACCACATGGCAGAATTGTGAAGGGACAAGACAATAAAGAGATTCCTCCTTCTTATATTCTTGCTGAAGCTGTTTTTGGTTTGACTAGAATTGAGCTCCTTGATGAAAAGTTCTGTGGAAAATTACCCAGTTCTGTCCTAGGAACCTGAGGTCAAGATGTTCCAGCTAATTTATCTTAGCTTCTATTAAACTACCTGCTTGTGAAGATCTTCCTGTCCATCTAACTGCCTATCTTAGCTTCTGCTGGACTACTAGTTTGTGTAAAACTTCTCTCTGCAGTTGCTAAGCAAGATAACAGGTTATTTTTACTTTTAAAAGCTCCATACTCTAAATTTGCAGTGCTATTCTTGGGTCCTGAATATCTGAGTACCGTCCCAGGTGGCTGGAATAAAGACTTTCAATTGGCTATAAACAGTGTCTGAGTACTCTTCTCTTATGGGCTCCCTGTCACCCTTTTTCCTGATAGGAAGAGAGGGGACTTAATAGTAGACTGGAACAGCATAGGGTTGGGACCCTATGCTGTTCCAAATCCAGCTGCCCTGTAGAAGTATACCTTTTGTATAGGAATCAGGATCCAATGGCTAGTCAGTCCTGGTAAATAAAGATTCACATGCTAGCATCCTAAATATTACTTCTCTGTAACAGGCCTTACCTTTGAGATATTTTGGAGGTAGTGCTCCTGAGTCTAAATTTTACTTGTGTGACTTAATCTCTCCTAAGCAAATCTATTAGTAAGTCCTTTATAATATCAGTTTTTATCACTTTGAGTTTCTTCTACAATAATCTAAGTGTTAGTATTTAAAACTTTGCAAATTGATATATTTAGTAGCAACAGACCCCTCAACCCTTTGGCATGTTGTTTATGTGGAGATTAATGAAAATCAAGTATATTCCGGGGAATTCAGTCATTTAACCGTATAACTTAAATGTAGCTGAGAAATTCTTAGCATGGATATGTATGATTAGGAGGTGGAGCTATAGTATGATGCATTTTAAAGACTTATTTTTAAAATGATTTTTAATTATGTGTATGTGTGGGTGGGAGGAAGAGCAATAGTTCCAGCTCCCTGGAGCTGGAGTTACAGATAGTTGCAAGCCATTGAATATAGGTTTGGGGAATTGAACTCAGGTCTTCTGCAAGAGCAGTACTTACTCTTAACAATGAGCCATCTCTGTAGCCATCTCTGTTCTTGTTAGTAATTCTGCTTCCAATCAAAATTGAATCTTAAATCCTTTGTATTCTAGAAAAAAGATGGATATGAGGAGATATTATTAAAAAAAGACAATTTAAATAGTACTCCTATCTTGTTTATTGTTCAAGCCAGAGGTTTCCAACATCAACAAAATTGTGTCTTGTTTCCTTTCTCTTCAGAACATTTTTAAAATGTTTGTTTTTCAATTATTTCATTTTATTTATTATTGTTGTGGAGTGCATACCAACACAAGTATGTGGCAGTCAGAAAACAACGTCTTCCCTACTGCAGGTTCTGGGGATTGAACTCAAGTTGTCAGGCTTTCATGACAACCACCTTTACCCAGTGGTCCACTTTTTTAAAAAAGTTATTCTCTCATACATTACCCCCCAGACTACAGCTTCCCCCTTCTCTCCTCCCACATCTCACCCCACTCTTCCTTTGTTTATCCCCAGAAAAGGGCAGGCCTCTCAGGGATATCAACCAAACATGCATGGCATGTGCAGCTGCAATAAGACGAGGCCCCTCCCCTCATATTAAGGATGGATGAGGCAACTCAGTAGGAGAACAAGGATCCTTAGAGCAGACAAAAAGCATCAGAGACAGCCCCTTTGCCCAGTGGACCATTGTGCTGAACTGAACTAAAAATACTTTTTTTTTTTTTTTTTTTTTGGGATCTCTGTTGGTTCCCACTTCAGTTAAACTCTCAACCATTTATTTGTTTGGCACGTAATCCCAGCACTGCGATATAAAGACCACCAGTACAAGGTCAGCCTAGAATGCATAGTGAGTTCCAGACTGGGCTGCTGAATGAAACTGTTTCTCAAAACAAACAGGACGAAAAAAGTCACAATCATTTGTTGCCTGGGCTATTGTACTCTTTTCCTGCTGTTTATCTCAGATCCTCTCTAGACTTACAATTGATTTTTCCACACAGAAAAGTGAGGTTTCAAAAATATAATTAAGCCTCTAGTTTGAACAACATTGTGTACATTTAGATCTCCCTGATGATAAGTAGACTCTGGAGATAATTGAAGAGGCAACAACAAAAGAAGAAAGAGGAAATCAGTAGATAGGGCAGCAGGGCTGAAAATATAATGTTAGCTTTGCATCATATCATTCTCTATCCAGAACAGGCAAGTCTTCAACATACTTTCATTAAAAACAAGACAACAACAACAAAAACCCCAAGATGGAATCATGTAAATAGCCAAAGAATAACAGTGAATCAAATGACAAACGGTATCTTTTAGGAACTCTGGAATCTAGGAGACAGTGGCATAGTATTTTTCAAGTGAAGAAAGAAAAGGATTACCAAAGCCAAGTATGGTGGGACACACACCTAGAGTTTCAGACTTGAAACACAGAGTGGGGAAGACTGAAGTTCACAGTCAGCTTTGACAACGTTGAAAGTTTGAAGTTAGCCTGGGCTACAGACTGAGAAGCTGACTCAACCCATCATTCAAAACTCTGTATTTCGTGAAAGGTCTGTATTTTCTAGAATTGTGCATAAATACAATTCATGTAGTATGTACTATATGGACTGATTTGATGTATGTGTTGACATGCTATTTTAAAAATAATTTGTTTTTTAATTCACTTATCTCGGGCATTTGAGAAAGGCTTATCACAAAAAGGTGCATTGAACATTCATGTAAAACAAAATGAGATGATATCCTGAAGCATAAAATAAAGATCATTATATAGAGACAAATTGAAATCATGCAGTTTATTTATTTATTTGTTTGTTTTTTTGAGACAGGGTTTCTCTGTGTAGCCCTGGCTGTCCTGGAACTCACTCTGTAGAACAGGCTGGCCTCGAACTCAGAAATCCACCTGCCTCTGCCTCCCAAGAGCTGGGAGGGTTTATTTTGTTTTTTTTTTTTTTTTTTGCTTTTTGCTTTTTGTTTTTTTGTTTTTGTTTTTTGTTTTCTTAATCACGGTGGATGAGAACTAGTAATCAGTAGCAGAAAAATAAAATTAGGAAATCACATTTAGCATTTAAAAATTAAAATTATAATTTTAAATACTTCATGGATAAAAGAAAAAGTCTTGCTGGCCCTCAGGGTATGATTCTAAGTTATGACTTTTGGTGCGTGTAGTTTTAAATTGCTACTGCCTTTTGCGCAAAACTGCAGCCCAAGTTCTGCCCCCTCCCAGCTTTCCTTTTGTTCCACCCAGCTTAGATCCAGGAGCAGCCACCACCAGCCCTAACCTGGGTTTCCTTTCTACCTGCCTTTGCTCCAGAAGGGGTCACAGGAGGGGTCACGCCACCAGCTCCCACAGGAGACCCTTGAATCAGAGGATAAAAATGACTCACACACAGCGTGTTGCTTTTTAACTTGCCTACTATGCACAATAGCTGGGTGCAGATATCTCCTGCCTTGGAAAAGTGTGCCCTTACCAATTTATTATCTCCATTTCTCCTCCAGCCTTAGTCTTAGTGGCTTGTTCCACCTAGTCCCTGCCATACGTCTTTGGCTACCTGCCTGTAGCAGAGGCCACAGACCCTAGATCCCCTCCCCTCCTGGCCCCCACCCCCAGGGCTTACATGATTGCTTCATTCTTTTTTCTCCAAAGAATGGCAGAAAAAGCCTGGGGACCCTGTCTATCTCCTGGAGGTGGTCTCTTCAGGTTCCATCTCCCCACTATTGGGCACTTTGGCTATGGTCATCCCCATTGGGTCCACCCAGGTCCCGCCCTCCTCTACCTCCCATGATTAGTTTGTTCTCCATTCTAAGTGAGATTGAAACATTGTCACTTAGGCCTTCCTTCTTGCTAAATTTCTAAGGGTCTGTGGGCTGTATCATGGGTATTCTGTAATTTTTAGCTAATAACCATTTATCAATGAGTATATACCAAGTATATTCTTTTGGGTCTGGGTTACCTCACTCAGGTTGATATTTTCTAGATTCATCTACTTGCCTGCAAAATTTATGATGTTTTCATTTTTAATAGCTGAATAACATTCTATTGTGTAAATGAACCAGATTTTCTTTATTCATCCTTCAGCTGAGGGACATCTGGGTTGTTTCCAGCTTCTAACTATTATGAATAAGGCTGCTATGATCTTTTGGGTATATGCCCAGGAGCAGTATAGTTGGGTCTTCAGATAGAACTATTTCCAATTTTCAGAGGACTGCCAGATTGATTTCCAAAGTGGTTGTACCAGTTTTCAGTCCCACCAACAATGGAAGAGTGTTCCTCTTTCTCTACATCCTTGCCAGCATGTGCTGTCACTTGAGCTTTTGATTTTAGCCATTCTGATTGGTATAAGGTGAAATCTTAGGGTCCTTTTGATTTGCATTTACCTGATGGCTAAGGATGTCGAACATTTCCTTAGGTGCTTCTTGGCCATTCGAGATTCCTCAGTTGAGAAATCTCTGTTTAGCTCTGTACCCCATTTTTAATTGGGTTACTTGGTTCTCTGGAATCTAACTTCTTGAATTCTTTATATATTTTGGATATTACACCTTTATTGGATCAGAAAAAAAATTAAAAGAAGGAGGGATTCCCTTTCAAATTCTGAGAAAGATGACTCTTGCTACAGTGAGGACTTCTTCTGTCACTCTGGTCTTCCAGGAAGTGCAAGGATGCATTTGATGCATTCTTATTTTGTCTCCTTGGCACATACATAGCTTACTAAGTTTTCTATCTGCTATTCCCAGTCTTAGAAGTATTATGACTATATAGGAGAAGTCCAACAGACCTTTGTGACTTTGTCTCAAACCTGGATTCACTTAGGGACCAGACACATCTCTGTTTCAGTGATAAAAAGACAAATTATGACTGCTTGACATTCATAAATATGCATGAGTGTTTTAATTCTTGAGCAAGAACCAGGACCAATTGTATTCTTAAATGCTGTATAACAAACATTTACCTTAGAAACAAAGCAAGCAAAGAAAGGAATGTTAAAGTCAGGAATAAATCCTTCCAGAGTATTCAGATCTAAAGTGAAGGGTCAAGTACAGACAATTAAAGAAGTAACATTCTGCATATTTTAATCACTTCCAAAGTAATGTACCTCTGGCTTATCCTTCCCCCACTGTCTATTTTGATGTTCACAAGTTGTTTTTACAGTAAATGCTGACAGAATTATGTAGTTTGAAACATTCAGATTCTTAATTGGTTGTTAAGAGAAACCTCTTCAAGATAAGTAGAAAACGTTTCTCTGCCTTTAAATTTATAAAAGAGCTGTTATTCTGGGTCAGAAAAAATGGTACTTACAAATGTTATACTTAAAAATATGTCAACTTCAGAGGTTGTTGTTGCTACACTTTGTGAAAGTACATTCAATCTCTAAGGAAGTCCTTGGAGTTCTGAGTAACTGCCTGAGCAATTTGTTCAGGTTCATGATACTGAAACACATCTCATGAAATAATTTCCCAGGCCTCTTTGGATTTTATATGATGGAAGAAGGAGAGACTAAATGTTTTCTTTTAAATTAATGTAAAAAGAAATGGCAAAACTAGAATTCCCCTGCTTTGGCAGAAAGGACTTTAATATAATTTTGAAGTGTAGTATTTGCGATTGAAATATACAGTCTCTCGAGAAATTAAAAAAACTGACTTTCTGCTCCTCCCCATTTAACAGATAGTAGTTTTTTTTTTTAACTGTACACTGCCAGCCTCATCCCTGAGACAAGATGGTAGAAAATAAATAAAATTATTGGAAATACCCAACAGTGGGGAGATAGAATCTGAAGAGACCACCTCCAGTAGATAGTCATGGCCTCCAGTAGAGGGATGGGGCCACCCACCATCTCAAAGTTTTTAACCCAGAATTGCCCCTATCTAAAGGAAATGCAGAGACAAAAAATGAGCAGAAGCTGAAGGAAAGGCCATCTAGAGACCACCCCACCATACAGTTCAATCCATCTGTAGACACCAAACCCTAACACTATTACTGATGCCAAGATGTGCTTACAGACAGGAGCCTGGTATGGCTGTCCTCTGAGAGGCTCTGCCATCACCTGATTAAGACAGATGCCAGGAGCCTGGTATGGCTATCCTCTGAGAGGCTCTGCCATGACCTGATTAAGACAGATGCAAATACTCAAAGCCAACCATTGGATTGAGCCTGGGATCTCAATGGGAGAGTTAGGGTAAGGGCTGAAAGAGCTGAAAGGGTTTGCAATACCATATGAAGAACAACAATATTGATTGACTGGACCCCTCAGAGCTCTCAGGGACTAAACACCTAACCAAAGAGTATACATGGGCTAGTCCATGGCTCCTACTACATATATAGCAGAAGACTGCCTTATCTGGCATTTGTGGGAGGAGGTCCTTCATCCTGTGAAGGTTAGATGCCCAAGAGAAGAAGGATGCTAGAGGAGTGAGGAGGGACTGGGTGGATTGGTCGGGGAGCACTCTCTTAAAGTCAAAGTAGAGAGGGCTAGGGTGGGGAGGTTCATGGAGGGGAGACCAAAAAGGGAGATAACATTTGAAATGTAAACAAATAAAATGATTAATAAATTAAAAAATAAGTACCCACTTCTGTTTTTATTTTTATTTTTTGATACTTTATTTACATTTCAAATGTTTTCCCCTTTCCAGGTCTCCCCTTTGGAAACCTCTTATCCCATCTCCCTCCCCTTGCCTCTATGAGGGTGTTCTGCCACCCACCCACCCACTCCTGTCTTCCCTCCCTGCCATTCCCCTATACTGGGGCATCTAACACTCTCAAAAACAAGGGCCTCTCCTCCCAAGGATGGCCAACAAGGTCCTACTCTGCCACATATGTGGCCAGCAGCATGTGTCCCTCCATAAATATTCTTTGGTTGGTGGTCCAGTCTCTGGGAACAGCGGGGGACCTGAGCAGTTGACACTGCTGCTCCCTCCATGGGGTTGCAAACTCCCTCAGCTCCTTCAGTCCCTTCTCCAACTCCTCCATCTGGGACCCCACACTCAGACCAACAGTTGCTGTGAATTAAATCATGGGTATTCCGAACTTTTGGGCTAATATCTGTTTATCAGTGAGTACATATCGTATTTGTTCTTTTGTGACTGAGTTACCTCACTCAGGATGATATTTTCAAGTTCCGTCCATTTCCTGCGAATTTCATGAAGTCATTATTTTTAATAGCTGAGTAG
This sequence comes from Rhynchomys soricoides, assembly GCA_019843965.1. Taxonomy (NCBI): domain Eukaryota; kingdom Metazoa; phylum Chordata; class Mammalia; order Rodentia; family Muridae; genus Rhynchomys; species Rhynchomys soricoides. Next base: position 4,220,053 of record JADRCH010007604.1, on the reverse strand, counting down.
TATTCCATTGTGTAAATGTACCACATTTTCTGTATCCATTTCTCTGTTGAGGGACATCTTGGTTGTTTCCAGCTTCTGGCTATTATAAATATGGCAACTATGAACATAGAGGAGCATGTGTCTTTATTACATGTTGGAGCATCTTCTAGGTATACGCCCAGGAGTGGAATAGCTGGGTCCTCACGTAGTATTATGTCCAATTTCTGAGGGTCTGCAAAACTGATTTCCAGAGAGGTTGTATCAACTTGCATTCCCACCAGCAATGGAGGAGTGTTCCTCTTTTTTCCACATCCTCGAGTCAACATCTGCTGTCACCTGAGTTTTTGATCTTAACCATTCTGACTGGTGTGAGGCAGAATCTCAGGGTTGTTTTGATTTGCATTTCTCTGATGACTAAGGATGTTGAACATTTCTTTAAGTGTTTCTCAGTCTTTTGAGTTTCCTCAGTTGAGAATTCTGTTTAGCTCTGTTCCCCATTTTTGATAGGGTTATTTGGATCTCTGGAGTCTAACTGCTTAAGTTCCTTGTATACATTGGATATTAGCCCTCTATCAGATGTAGGATTGGTAAAGATCTTTTCCAAATCTGTTGGTTGCCGTTTTGTCCTACTGACAGTGTCCTTTGCCATACAGAAGCTTTGCAATTTCATGAGATCCCATTTGTCGCTTCTTGATCTTAGAGCATAAACCATTGGGTTCTGTTCAGGAACTTTTCCCCTATGCCCATGTGTTAGAGACTTTTCCCCACTTTCTCTTCTATTAGATTCAGTGTATCTGGTTTTATGTGGAGGTCCTTGATCCACTTGGACTTGAGCTTTGTACAAGGAGATAAGAATGGATCTATTCGGATTCTTCTGCATGTAGACTGCCAGTTGAACCAGCACCATTTGTTGAAAATGCTATCTTTTTTCCACTGGATGGTTTTAGCTCCTTTGTCCAAGATCAAGTTACCATAGGTGTGTGGGTGTTGGGACAATCTAGGCGCAGTAGAACGAAGCCCCATGTGTCTGTCCCGAGGCGCTCTGGGTGGGACAGAACACGTGGGAAGTGACCGAATATCTTCCCACACAGTCGGAGGGGCAGGTTGTAGCGCTGTAGGAAGCCTCTGTGGGCCCTGCCCGTGGGTGGGAGAGGGGGCCTTTCCCGGGAACAATGCTCGGTAGCAGTCTCCATGGGTTCTCTAGCCTGGGGCACCACAGTCGCTGCAGGGTACTGCAGAAGGGTTATCCAGAGCACAGGAGCGCTGGGGTTTCCTCAAAGAGCGATTAGTTGTGGCTCATTAATCTAGGGCTGGATCCATCGCACCCCAAGATGGGTCCAGATGAAGTGACAGTCAATAATTCTAAAAGGTTTATTTTCATCATGTGGAAAGTGGCATGGATGGAACTGTACCTCCTGCCTCTCCCAGAGAGGCAAGGCAGATAGAGTAACTGGGAAGGGGTGTGGCTAAGCCTCTAGGTGTCTCACTAACATGGGGATGGCTTGGGGCTGTGTGGCCATGCTTCTACCTTGGCATAACATTTACAGTCCCTTGCGAATTACTTCGAGGGGTCTCGCAGAATTTGCCAGTGCTCAACCAGTGTGCCAGACTGCCTGCCAGATCACTGCCCCACATGTGGGTTCATTTCTGGGTCTTCAATTCTATTCCACTGATCTACCTGCCTGTCACTGTACCAATACTATGCAGTTTTTTATCACTACTGCTCTGTAGTACAGCTTAAGGTCAGGCATGCTGATTGCCCCAGAAGTTCTTTTATTGTTGAGAATAGTTTTTTGCTATTCTGGGTTTTTTGTTATTCCAAATGAATTTGAGAATTGCTCTTTCTAAGTCTATGAAGAGTTGAGTTGGAATTTTGATGGGGATTGCATTGAATCTGTAGATTGCTTTTGGCAGGATGGCCATTTTAACTATATTAATCCTGCCAATCCATGAGCATGGGAGATCTTTCCATCTTCTGAGGTCTTCTTCGATTTCTTTCTTCAGAGACTTGAAGTTCTTGTCATACAGATATTTCACTTGTTTGGTTAGAGTCACACCAAGATACTTTATATTGTTTGTGACAGTTGTGAAGGGTGTCATTTCCCTAATTTCTTTCTCAGTCTGTTTATCCTTCAACTATAGCAAGGCTACTGATTTGCTTGAGTTATTTTTATATCTAGGACTTTGCTGAAGGTGTTTATCAGCTGTAGCAGTTTTCTGGTGGAGGTTTTTGGGTCATTTAAGTATACGATCATATCTTCAGCAAATAGTGATATTTTGATTTCTTCCTTTCCAATTTGTATCCCTTGACCTCCTTTTGTCATCTGATTGCTCTAGCTAGAACTTCAAGTACTATATTGAATAGATAGGGAGAGAGTGGACAACCTTGCCTAGTTCCAGATTTAATGGGATTGCTTCAAGTTCCTCTCCATTTAATTTGATGTTCACTACTGGTTTGCTGTATATTGCCTTTACTATATTTAGGTATGGGTCTTGAATTCCTGATCTTTCCAAGTCTTTTATCATGAAGGGATGTTGAACTTTGTCAAATGCTTTTTCAGCATCTAATGAAATGACCACGTGGTTTTTTTCTTTGAGTTTGTTTATGTAGTGGATTACATTAATGGATTTCCAGGTATTGAACCATCCCTGCATCCCTGGGATAAAGCTTAAGTGATCATGTTGAATGATCGTTTTGATGTGTTCTTGGATTCAGTTTGCAAGAATTTTATTGAGTATTTTTACATCGATATTCATAAGGGAAATTGGTCTGAAGTTTTCTTTTATTGTTGGGTCTTTGTGGGGCTTTGGTATCAGTGTGACTGTGGCCTCATAGAATGAATTGGGTAGTGTTCCTTCCATTTCTATTTTGTGGAATAGATTGAAGATTATTCGTATTAGGTCTTCCTTGAAGGTCTGATAGAATTCTGCACTGAACCCATTTGGTCCTGTGCTTTTTTTGGTTGGAGACTTTTAATGATTTCTTCTATTTCTTTAGGGGTTATGGGACTGTTTAGATGGTTTGTCTGATCCTGACTTAATTTTGATATTTGGTATCTGTATAGAAACTTGTTCATTTCACCCAGATTTTTTAATTTTGTTGAGTATAAGCTTTTGTAGTAAGATCTGATGATTTTTTAATTTCCTCAGATTCTGTTGTTATATCTCCCTTTTCCTTTCTGATTTTGTTAATTTGGATACTGTCTCTGTGCCCTCTGGTTAGTCTGGCTAAGGGTTTATCTATCATGTTGATTTTCTCAAAGAACAAGCTCCTGGTTTTGTGGATTCTTTTTTTTTTTAGTTCTTTTTGTTTCTACTTGGTTGATTTCAGCCCTGGGTTTGATTATTTCTTGCCTTCTAAGACTCTTGAGTGTATTAGCTTCTTTTTGTTCTAGAGCTTTGAGGTGTGCTGTTAAACTGCTAGTGTATGGTCTCTCCAATTTCTTTTTGGAGGCACTCAGAGCTATGAGTTTTCCTCTTAACACTGCTTTCATTGTGTCCCATAAGTTTGGGTATGTTGTACTTTCATTTTCATTAATCCTAGGAAGTTTTTAATTTCTTTCTTTATTTCTTCCTTGACCAAGTTATCATTGAGTAGAGCATTGTTCAGCTTCCATGTGTATGTGGGCTTTCTGTTGTTTTTCCTGCCATTGAAGACCAGCCTTAATCCACAGTGATTGGATAGGAGGCATGGGATTATTTCAATCTTCTTCTATCCGTTGAGATTTGTTGTGTGATCAATTACATGATCAATTATGCAGAAGGCACCAGGAAGTGCTGAGAAGAAGATATATTCTTTTGATTTAAGATGAAATGTTTTATTGATATCTGTTAAATCCATTTTGTCCATAACTTCTGTTAGTTTCACTGTGTCTCTGTTTAGTTTGTGTTTCCAAGGTCTGTCCATTGATGAGAATGGGGTGTTGAAGTATACCACTATTATTGTGTGAGGTGCAATGTGTACTTTGAGCTTTCGTAAAGTTACTTTTATGAATGTGGGTGCCCTTGCATTTGGAGCACAGATGTTCAGAATTGAGAGTTCTTTTTGGTAGATTTTTCCTTTGATGAGTATGAAGAGTCCTTCCTTCTTTTTTGATGACATTTGGCTGAAAGTTGATTTTATCTGATATTACAATGTCTACTCCAGACTATTTCTTGGGACCTTTTGCCTGGAAAATTGTTTTCCAGCCCTTTACTCGGAGATAGTGTTTGTCTTTAACACTGAGGTGTGTTTACTGTATGCAGCAAAATGCTGGGTCTTGTTTATGTATCTAGTTTGTTAGCCTATGTCTTTTTATTGGGGAATTGAGTCCATTGATGTTAAGAGATATTAATGAATAGTGATTGTTGCTTCTTATTATTTTGGTTGTTATTTTTTATGTTTGTTTTGGCTTTCTTCTTTTGGCATTGTTGAAAGATTACTTTCTTGCTTTTTCTAGGGTGTAGTTTCCCTCCTCGTGTTGGCGTTTTCCATCTATTATCCTTTGTAGGGCTGGTTTTGTGGAAAGATATTGTGTCAATTTGGTTTTGTCATGGAATATCTTGGTTTAACCATCCATGGTAATTGAGACTGTTGCTGGGTATAGTAGCCTGGGCTGGCATTTGTGTTCTCTTAGGGTCTGTATGAGATCTGCCCAAGATCTTCTAGCTTTCATAGTCTCTGGTGAGAAGTCTGGTGTAATTCTGATAGGTCTGCCTTTATATGTTACTTGACCTTTTTCCCTTACTGCTTTTAATATTCTTTCCTTGTTTTGTGCATTTGGTGTTTTGACTATTATGTGAAGGGAGAAATTTCTTTTCTGGTCCAATCTATTTGGAGTTCTATAGGCTTCTTGTATATATATGTTCATCTCTTTAGGTTAAGGAAGTTTTCTTCTATAGTTTTGTTGAAGATATTTACTGGCCCTTTAGGTTGGGAATCTTCACTCTCTGCTATACCTATTATCCTCAGATTTGGTTTTCTCAGTGTCCTGGATTTTCTGGATGTTTTATGTTAGGAGCTTTTTGCATTTTGAATTTTCTTTGTTGTGTCAATGTTTTCTATGTTATCCTTTGCACCTGAGATTCTCTCTTCTATCTCTTGTATTCTGTTGGTGATGCTTGCACCTATGACTCGTGATCTCTTTCCTAGAGTTTTTATCCCCATGGTTGTCTCCCTTTGTGATTTCTTTATTGTTTTTATTTCCATTTTTAGATCCTGGATGGTTTTGTTCATTTCCTTTGCTTGTTTGATTGTGTTTTCCCGTATTTCCTCTTTAAGAGCTTCTAGCTGTTTTCTTGTGTTCTCTTGTATATTTTTAAGGAAGTTATTTATTTCCTTCTTAAAGTCTTCTATCATTATCATGAGAAGTGATTTTAAATCTGAGTCTTGCTCTTCTGCTGTGTTGGGGTATCCAGGGCTTGCTGTGGTGGGAGAACTGGGTTTTGATGATGCCAAGTTGCCTTGGTTTCTGTTCCTTATGTTCTTGCCCTTACCTTTCACCATCTGGTTATCTCTGGTGTTAGCTGGTCTTGCTCTCTCTGACTGTGGCTTGTCCCTCCTGCAAGCCTTTGTATCAGTACTCCTTGGAGATCAGCTCTCTCCAAGAGGAATTTGGTTTTGGAGAGCTATGGTACAGGGTCAGCTCTGAGGAGCAGACAAAAACCAGAAGTATCCTGTCCCCAGCTGTTCCTTGGTTCCTGTGTCCTGATGGCTTTTTGAGGGTCCCTCTTGATCGAGGAATTTGAACAGAAGTGGTGGTCTTCCTGTGCTCAAAGGTATGTCAGCACTCCTGGGAGAGCAGCTTTCTCCTGGCACTATTTGAATATGGAGCCCCAGCAGGGCAGTGGTGGTGCAGGACTTTAATCCCAGCACTTTGGAGGCAGAGGCAGCTGGATTTCTGAGTTTGAGGCCATCCTGGTCTATAGAGTGAGTTCCAGAACAGCCAGGGCTATACAGAATATCCCTGTCTCGAAAAAAACAAAAAACAAACAAACAAAACAGAATATGGAGGCCTGTGTTACTGGATCAGCTCCCTTTGGCACAAGGAAACAAGAAGGCCACTCCTCAGTCCCTGTGTCATGAGGGTTCTGGGAGGGTCCCTCTGAACAGATGTGCTGGCCTTACTCCAGATCACAGGCTTGTCCTCACTCCTGGGAGGCTAGCTCCCCCCTCCCCCCCCAACTATTTGGATATGGATTCCTGTCTCACAGACTGAGGTCTCTGGCCACAGATGGAAACCCGGAAGGCTCCTGTTTCAGGCTGCTCTTTAGTCCCTGTGTCCTGAGGGCTCCGGATGGGTCCCGCTGTGCATGTTTGTCTTACCTCTGCTTACAGGCTTGTCCACATGCCTGGGAGGCTAGCTTTCTCCTAGCACTATTTGGTTATGGAGCCCAGTGGTACAGAATGAGGTCCCCGGCTGCAGACACAAGTACACACTTCTTATATATGATCCACCAGTTTTGCTTTTTGGTATTTATTTGAATGAATTTATAATTTTTATCTGCCTTAGAACATGCACATCGATTTACAACATGAATTGTTGCTAAAAGTTTGGAGAAAAAAAATTGTCTTTCAGTAGGTGAATGTGTACTGGAACCACAGTACTATCCAGAAATAGAATATTAATCATAACTAAGCAGAAATCAAGTTTAGCCATAAAAATATGTGAAAGAGACATAAATGCTTATTAGTAAGTGAAAGAAATATATCTGAAAAGACTATACTATCGTATTTATTCTAATAAAAGTTAAAACTAAAGAACTGGTGCAAAGATCAGAGCTTCCCAAGGATTGTTGAGGAAAGAGAGAAATAGGAAGAATGCAGTGGACTGTTAAGTCATTAAAATTATTCTGTAAAATGCTAGAACTGTAGATATATGCCATTATATGAAGACCTACAGACTGAATAGGTTCAAAAATGAGCCCTAATAAGGTTATAGACTTCAAGTAAAGATGATTCTTGATGTAGGCTCATTAATTAACAAATACACTATTGCTACCATGGAATATTAATAGAAGAAGAGACTTTCCATGAGTGAGAACTGGAGAGCATGAAGAATACTACCTGTACTTTGTGCTGAATTTTGGTGTGAACCTAACATTTCTTTAAAAAAAAAAAAAGTTCTATAAAGAAAGGGCATTTTTGGTGACTTCAAGCAGAGAAGCTTGCTCTTGATTTGAAGAGGTAAGTAAACAAAGAGTAATCCATATTTTCACTTTCTTTTCCTTTGCTCTGGATATTGTAAAGTGTTATTGGTGATATTGTAATGCTGAAATGGTCACTCTGTCTTAGCTCCTGTTGAGGTCCTCATGAAACACAAGAACATCACATCTCTATAGGTGCCATTCTGTCTACTCAGAGAAGAATTGGATAAATGCAAGAAAGGTTTGGTGGGCAGAAGGGAACATTGCTTGGAAGTCACTGTAAGCAGAGTGGAAACTGAGAACAACATGGTCCTTTCAGAGCATTTGTGCCAAGAACTTTTAAATATGGGTCATATGCTTGAGTAGCGAGCATGTGGGATTGTGGTTTAACTGATGAAATTTGGACACCATGGTGTCACTTGAATATTGCAAATACTTCAGGTGAAAGAATCCAGCTGTTTAAAAAGTCCCATCAATTAAACAACACCAGACATGCAGTGTCTCAATGGAAAGCATAAAATAAAACCAAAGCAGTATTACCCTTCTGAAAAATATCCATTCCAAACTAATGGATTACAGTGGGATTAATTCAATAACATTCCAAAGTATTCAAAACAAAAATTATTTAAAAAATTGAAGTGAAAGTGAACACAAATAAACTTTTAAGGGAAACCAAAGAGCATACAAACAGCTGAATGAAATTTCACTCTAAGATATGAATTTGGAATACAGCAATGAGAGAAATACTAAAAAAAAAACCCCTATATTTCTAGAAAATGAAAAGTTCAGAAGTTAAACAAAAATATCTGAGTTGAAAGCATTACCAATAAAATTGATCATTAATTGAAACAAAGTATGTCGGGATGAAATACAAGCTTATTGAATCAGAACTTTGAGAAATGTAAAAAGATAAAATAATGGTAAAATATGAACACAACATTCAAGATCTATAGGACACCATGAAAAGACAAAATTTATAGGCAATGGTGACAGTAGAAGATTTTCAGGTTAAAGACATACATAACATACTCAAAATAATAGCATAAAATTACTCAAAATTACTATAAGGAAAGAGATGATCATCCACATTCATGAAACATTTACAGCCCGGTGTTATGTCATACAACTTTAATGCCAGCCCTCAGAAGGTAGAAGCGTGCTGATACGAATAGCAGAAGATGTCCATGTGTGTTTACTGGTAGATGCTGCATCTATAGATAAGAAATGATAAAAACTCCACCATAAAACTTTTAGATTCAATAAGTACTTTTCCAGCCAAGTAGCAGGTTACAAAATTTATATGCAAGAATCAGTAGCTTTCTTATATACCAACAAGAAACATGCTAAAGAAAAAAAAAAAAACTCACGAAATCGACCAACAAACATTGTCTTACCAAAACATCCTATAATAAACATAACCAAAGAAGTAAAAGATTTTTTTTCAGATGAAAATTTTAAAACAGTGAAGAAATAGAGGAAAGCTCTAGTAGTTGGAAACCCTCCCATGTTTATAAATTATAATAATTAAATAGCTGGGCAGTGGTGGTTCACGCCTTTAATCCCAGCACTTGGGAGGCAGAGGCAGGAGGATTTCTGAGTTAGAGGCCAGCCTGGTCTACAGAGTGAGTTCCAGGACAGCCAGGACTACACAGAGAAACCTTGTCTCGAAAAAACAAAAAACAAAAACAAAAACAAAAAAACAAACAAAAAACAAAAAAGAAAAGAAATAATTCAATTATGAAAGTGGATATAGTATAAATACAACCTACAGATTCAATGAAATCCCTATCAGAAATATTAACATAAATAAACAGATCATAAAATTCATGTTGAAACCCATAAACACTTCACATAACCAATCCTTAGCATAAAGAATAATTCTGGAAATATCACCAAAACTAATTTCAAGTAATGCTACAAAGCCAGAACCACAGTTACAAAATTAATGTGGTATTTGTGCAACAACAGACATGCAGGACCATGTAAGAGAATATATAACCCAGATATAAGCCCACACAGATACAGTCACATGAATTCTTTATGATACAAAAAATATATTGGAGAAAAAACAGCATTCAACAAGTAGTGCAGATATCTCATGGATACAATATGAGAAAAATCAAACTAGGCACTATGTCTCACCCTGAACAAACATTTACTCCAGACTTGAGGCTCTGAATCTGTTATAGGAAAAAGTAGCAGAAAAACTAGAAGATGGAGCACAGTGAGTTCTTTCTGACTAGAACTACAGTTGCTCAAGATATGTGCTAAAAATTCCCTTTTGAGAGCTCATGAAATTAAAAGGATGTAATCATGTGAAGACACAAATTATTTTATTTTTGAAGAAGTGACAGAGGATTAACATCTAGAATATTAAAGATGATGCAAAACAAACAAGAAAGCAAACCACTCAATAAACAGCTTAATGAAATGTGTAGTTCTCAAAAGTAAATGCAGGAAAGTATGATCAACCTTACCCTGCAAGCAAAGAAGTGCAAACTCTCAATATATTGAGATTCCATATTACTCTATTCAGAATGGCTACCATGAAGAAAACCAATAGGAACAAATACTGGTGAGAATGTGCACAAAAGTAACTCTTATATATTTCTGATTAATGCAGCCTAGTTCAGCCATTGTGAAAAGCAATATGGGGTTCCTGAAAAAAATACTACAAATAAATCTATCATATAGCCCAACTATTTCACTCTCAGGTATTTGCTCATAGGATTTCTAGGTAACATATCAAAGAGATAAATACACATCAATATTTTTGCCACACTATTAATAGGAGCCAAGTCATGTGACCAACCTAGTGGTCCTCCAATAGTGATATGGATATAAAAGGTGTGGAATATATATGAGTGGTAAAATTCTTAACTATAACAAAAGAAACGAGGCTTATCACTTGCAGAAAAATGACACAACTAGAGACAAGCATGTTAAATGAATTAAGTTAGATTCATAGAGACAATTATCAAGGTTTTTCTCATTTGTGATTATTAGATCTTATATAAGTGGGTATATAACCAACCACATATGCACACATGACATAAAAGTAAAAGTAAAACTCTCTGGAGGACCAAGGAGGAGGAATGACAAAAGGTACAAATAACAAAATGCAGAGTATGAGGGATATGAAAGGAATGTGCTAAAGTGCTTTATATACTTTTATAAAAATATTTCTATATACTAAGTTCTATTGGTCAGGACAGAGAGCAGAGAGCTGTATTGATCAGATTCTATCTCTTTTCTTTGGGTTAGTGTTTGTGACTATAAACAATTGAAACTTTCTTTAACATGATTAGAATGATAATTTATTGACCAGGCATGCATTATCTCAAAGAATTTTCACAAGGATCACTTTAATATACTCAGCGGAGGGGAGAACTGGAGGTTATTATGCTATCACTGGTGAGATGAATCCTTAATTCTTCCCCACTTTGCTATCATTTCTTTTTGAAAATTGCAGGTAAGACGTCTTACTAGCCAAACCCTTCTACCTTCTGAGACTTAGACTATGGCAAGGAGTACACATGGAGCGACCCATGGTTCCAGCTGCATATGTAGCAGAGGATGGCCTTGTCAGGCACCAGTGGGAGGAGGCCCTTGGTCCTGTGAAGGCTCGAAGCTCCAGTGTAGGGGAATCCGAGGGCAGGGAGGCGGGAGTGGGTGGGTGGGTGGTTGGGGAACACCCTCATAGAAGCAAGGGGAGGGGGGTAGGATAGAGGATTTTGGGGAGAGGAACCTGGAAAGGGGATAACATTTGAAATGTAAATAAAGAAAATATCCAATAAAAAAGATTCCTTAAACACAGAAAAGAGATTTCAAAGCAGAATTGCACATTTAAAAATGCAAAATAAAAACAAATATCTACAGACTTCCTGATGACCTCCCTTCCCCCTTGCCTTCCATATCCCCCTTCTCTGTCTCTTCCTGTCTCTCAGGATTTTCAGTTTTCTTTTTTAGATGATGCAGTTTTAGAGTGGTGCCCTGCGTTTCAAATGTATTCTTCCCTTTTCTTATTAGAATTCATATCCCTTCAGGACATGGATTTCTGCTTTTCAATTACTAATTCACAGTTTAGAATTAATGACATTTTGCAGCTGAAGCCATGATCTGACTCAGAAATAATTCTCATTTTGAAAAATGGAGCTTGCCGTGATGATGTTACAACCTAAAGGAATAGAACCCTGAAAACGAGGAGCAAATGGTATCCAAACATTGATTAGCTCTTCCCCCACCCCCTTTTTTCTCCTCTCAACCCCATATTGATTTCTTAATAGTTAAACCAGTTCACTTCCCATCAGAAGTGTTTAAGGGTTCCTTTTGTCCACCTTGTTACTACTATTTGCTGCTATTTGTTTTCTTCATGTAAATTGAGTAACACGGACTCTCAATATACTGGGAATTTGAACTTCTTAGCTTGCTAGTAAGTCTTGCAGTAGAACTCACATTTGGGAATTCTTCTGTACTCCCATAATAGGACAATGGGTCTAACGGCTAGAATAGAGCCAGAGTAGATGCAATTTTAAGGATAATTGTGCGGAGCCCAGTCAGAAAAAAAGAAAAGAAAAGGAAAAGAAATGAAGTAATGCTCGGTTGGATGATTTGGCTGGGATGCAGGTTGAATCAGGGACTTTTAAAAAATTTATGCTCAGGATGACTCTGAAGATTTTTAGAGAGCTCTGTAGCATAGTTCTCCATGATTTCTTTTGGGGATTATCTTTCTACACGAAAGATTTTGACTCCTACTGGGAGATTTCAACAAGGCAGCTACGTTTTTCAATCTTCACTATTGCTGCTGGTACCACATCTCCAGCGTCATCTTCTATAGGGAGTATTCCAGACTCTTGTTTCACCTAGAGATATTTTAGTTGCTGGATTTCAGGAAGGCAAAATGAAAACTGTTCTTTCAGAAGTGGATGGAGGGGATATTGGCATGAGAACAAATGGCAGATTGTTGGAGCAAAAGCAATGGACCCCTTTCCTTCCCTATCTTCTTCTGTATGTCTTCCTGTCGTCAGTTTGTCTATACAGCCCAACCACATTCTTTCTGTTGTTTATCTATGATGTAAGTTTTCACATTTCCATACCACAAAAATGTCTGCACCATAGATCTTTTGTTTTAGTCTATAGTAGTGTATGAGTCTGATGAATTGTTCCAAGTATGACAAGTGGTATAGGATGGGTTTGAGAATATGAAAACTATATTTAGGTAGACCTGTATTGAATTCTTTCCTTACACTAACAGATCTATTAGAATTGTATTTGGCTATAATTAAGATCCACTGAATAATGGCTTAAACAAGTATGGGTTCTTCACCTACTCAGAATGTTTAATAGTTAGTGAATATAGCTCCACATTTTCCAGAATCAAAATGATTAAGATACTCTTGGCATCTTCCTTGCAAACACAAAATTATAACTGCTACTTTAGCCATCATAGCTTTAGCTAAGGCAGAAAGGAGCAACATTAAACATTATTTATTTATTATGTCTATTTTCAATAAGCATGTATATCAGATTTTGAAAAATCCCTAGTACCACTCATTGACAAAACCGATATCATATAGTACCACTAACTACAGGAAGTCTTAGAAAACGAATACCTACAGAGACCTTAGTCTCTGTTCAGATCATTCTCTACTCCCAACTTTTGCCAGCATTTGCCCGTATCTCCATTCTGTAGTGGTACATAGAATATAAGCTGGCATTGCCTTCCCCAAAAAGTGATTCCAGAGTAGAGATCTCATCACTGTTTACCTTTCAGCTTAGTTGTGATAATTGGTGTGAGACCCTGATAATTACATGTACATTAGAACCTCTACACTGGAGTTCATGATACACAGTTATTAGTGGCTGTCCTTCAACCAACAGTGAAATACGGGCTTTCCTGTATTTAAGTATATGAAATCTTAGTGTTATACCTTTTGTTCATTTGTATTTTTGAGAGACAGGGTTTCTCTGTGTAGCCCTGGCTGTCCTGGAACTCACTACGTAAACCAGACTGGCCTAGAACTCACAGAGTTCTTGCCTCCTGAGTGCTGAGATTAAAGGTGAGCATCAACACACTTGGCTCAGTGTTGAGAACTTAATTTTAGTCTTAGCAAGCATGGAAACCAAGTCTTTTCTGCTTAAGTCATTTGTTACAATTTGTTGGGAGGGGTAATTTTCTTTTAGCTTCAGTTGAAACTAAAACTAATTTTGAACTGTGAGAATAGCTGATAAGTAGACAGTATGGTTTTACTTGGAAACTGTAGGAAGTATGGGTAATACTGTGAGCAGGGAGAAAGAGGGCAGGGGAGAGACAACATCTTTCCATGGAACTCTAAGATTTGCATATGCAATTTTCTACTTGATACATTTGATTAGAGTGTTAATACACATTTCAAACTCAGTGACACCAAAATGTGGAATCTCCATCAATCTTATTCATCATGTTATCAGTTTCTTAAATTATAAACCTAGATAAATATCTAGGTATTTAATAAGCCACCTTTATTTAAAACTAGTCATTTTACGAACAACTCAATCACTTTTCATCTTTGCTATTGCTGCTATTAATCATCACTTGAACTACTGAAATAATCCCTTACCTGTTCTTTTCCTTCTGTTTTATGTCACTTTCTTACAGAAACCATAGTTATTTTATTAAATTTTGGATGAGCTCATATTAACTTTCTGCTTTAAAATTCCAAGCTACTTTATTTTTTGTTTGCTTTCTGAGACAGTGTTTTATTCACTGTGTAACTTTGTCTGCCCTGGAATAGACCTGGCTAGCCTAAAATTCAGAGATCCACATGCCTCTGACTCCTGAGTGCAACTACTTTCTACTAAATTTATTCCACAGCTTACAAGACCATGCATGATCTTATCTGTGTCAGTCTCTCCAACTTCATGCTCTATCAATTTCCCTTACTTGCTCTTTAATCACATTGGCCTTTCTTTCAAATGCATCAATTGCATTACTGCTCTTGAGCTCTATGTTTTCTATGCCTGCAATGCTCTTTGCCACAAGATACACATGGCTGTTCCTGTGAAACTTTTGGATCTATCTCAAACATCACTTGTAAAAGGATGCCTTCTTTGACAGTTTCATGTACATTAGCCTACTTGTTCTACAATAATAAAATATCAACTTTATTAGTCAAGGATCTCTAGAGAATAGAGCTTAAAGAATAAATATAAGGTGTTTATTAGAGTGGCTTCTACTCTAATGGTCCAGCTCATACAACAATAGATGTTAACCAGTGGAAGGTCCAAGAATCCACAAGTTTCTCAGTTCAGAAGGCTGGATGTCTCAGCTACTTTTCAGTATATGCCAGAATTCCAATGACATAGGCCCTAATGCTAGTGAAGGAATGAATATACTCATGAGAGTGAGGGCAAACAAGCAAAGAGCAAGCATTTCTTTCTTTCATCCCTTTGCTTTATATAGGCTGCCATCAGAAGGTGTGGCAGGATTTAAAGTGGATCCTCCCACTTCAAAAGATCTATATTAGGGTGAGCCTTCCCACTTCAAATAATTTAATTAAGAAAAATCCCTCACAGGTCAAACCAGCTGCTTGGGTTTAGTTAAATTTCAGGTGTAGTCAAGTTGGCAACCAAGGATGGCCATCCCACAACCTTTATCACAACTCTATAGCTGGGAAACAAAGGTCAGGGTGCCTGCGCTAAAGGTGATATTTACAATTGACTTGTAGATGGCCACCATTTCACTCTTTTGGCAATGAGAAAGAACAAAAGAAAGCTTCTTTAATGCTCATTTTACTAAGGACATTAATTCTACCATACCTGAGTTCCTTTCTTATGACCTCATCTAGCCCTAATCACTGTTTACACACCTTATTTCTAAACATGATAAATTATAAGTTAGGGATTCAACAAATAAATTTTGAAGGAAATACAAATATTCAGTCTATAACATTATTCATAGTAGCTCCTTAACCATACATGATATTTTTTGTCACATTACCAAATTTCATGGTGTTTGTAACAGTCCATGTCACTTCTGTCATAAATGCTACTAAATTTGTTTGCTTGTTATCTATTTGTCTCCTCTGGAATGTAAATATTATTATAGTAGGGACCAACTTTCTTTTCTCTGGTCACTAATAAACACACAATGCTGAAAACAGTACTAAGAACATGGAAATGGCTTAATATTTGTTTAATCAATTAGTTTATTAGTTGGCTTTGAGTTCATCTTAATGTATAACATGACATTGACTTTGATCATAAAAACTCCAGTAAAGGGAACTGAGTACTTTGCAAGGTGGTAACTTGGAGTGCTTGGGTCCATTTCATGGGTCTCCCTGGAAGCTCTAGAGAGCTTTACAACTTTCTCCAGGATATTCCTTAACTTGTATTATAATAGGTCTATACTACTTGCCATATAGGAAAAGAACAAGAAGTGACTCTTTAAACTGCACTCTGTGCTCTTTGTTTCTGAAATTTATGGTGTTTTGGCTTTATCCTTATTGTCTACCTCTTCTTTCTCTGTAGCAAAGCAAGTTTCCCTCATTCTCTCCCTGCAGTGGGAGAAGAAGGTTTATAGTACATACCAAGGCCACTGGTTTTTTCATTGCTTCTCAATCTCTCAAATTGAAAGCTAACTAAAAAAATCATTCTCAATGTGTCCACATTGATTCCTTCATATAGCATGAAAGACACAAATGTACTCTACATTATAATATAGATTATGAAGTGAACCTGTCATTATTTTGGAACTCATTCGACTGTATTCATTGCCCATGGTCAGCGGAGACTGATAACAGCCTTTTTATTTACCTCAAGGAACAGCCAATAGTTGGTATAATCTACTGTCTTCATCTTTTCTACTTTGGGGACTACACTATGTCTGCTAATCCAGAATGCTGTATAAATCATCCAGAGAAGAAATTTCAAGTGCTTAATATAGATAATAAAGCTGGACATAGTCAGAGATGAGAAATATTATGCATGGATAGAAAATGTTCCTAGAATATGGAAAGTTTCCGTTCATCCTCAAAGAATAAACAAAATTTAGGTGGTCTACAAGGGGATAGAAGGAACCTTCATTATTGGAGACAGATAAGAAATGTCCCCAACCTTGGCTGGATAAGTAGTTAGTTCACTTTGCCACATAAAGAGTTCTTTCAACGTTGACTTTTGCTCCCACATGTGTACATAAGTATGTACTTATATTTTATCTTACTCAGTGTTCTATTGCTGTGAAGAGCCACCATGAGTAGGGCAACCCTTACAAAAGAAAGCATTTTATTGGGGCTTGCTTACAGTTTCAGAGGTTTAGTCCATTATTGTTTGGCAGGGAGCAAGATAGCACTCAGGCAGGCGTGGTGCTAAGAAGGCAGCTGAGGACTCTACATCTGGAAATGCAGGCAGCAGGAAGAGAGAACCTTTTGGTTTGGTTTGAGCTTCTGAAATGTCAAAGTCCACCCCAGTGACAAACTTCCTCCAACCATGCCTAAACTGCTCCAACAAGGCCACACCACCTAATCCTACGTAGTGCCACTCACTGATGACTAAGTATTCAAATACATGATCCTATGAGGGTCATTCTTATTCAAATCACAACATACTTAAAAATAAATAAAAGGCTTGGGTTGAAATATGCAATGCATTTATATTTTCTGGGGATACTGTATAGCAGATCTGTGATTCAGATATCTTTTGGCATCTACAGCTAGGATGTTGGTTGCAGGATATCCCACAGTGTATCTCCTATTGTAAAGAGAGAAAGGGAAAGTTTGTTTCATGTTGGTATATGGGATTGTTGTTTGTCATTAGCATGAGAGTTGTAACTTTGAGGTTTTCCACATGAAAGAACATTTTGAATCATATGGTTATCTCACTTCTGGAGCTCAGTTCAAGATTAGCAACTTGTGAAAACATGATGACTCACAAATATTCAGTTGCTCTGAAAGCCACCTGAAATTGAACCAGTTATATATATACATCCTCTTTCTCTACCAATCCCTTTCCTCATTTTATAATCTGTAAGACCCACAGCATTTTTCCTTCACAAACATCCAGTTTCCCACTAGCATTTGGAGTGAAAGGGAATGTTCTTATCTGACTTCTGTGAGGTCTGAGACACTAAGGACTGTACTTTTTTTGTGGATAACTTGAATTTATTCATATGACATGCTTGGTGTTAAATATATCTATTTCTTGTCTCTATACACTTACTTATTAAGCAGTAAAAAATTTCCCTTTCTTACAAACATGTAGTTCTCTTCATAGTAAGTACTTACATGTTTAATGTCTGATTATATTTCTAAAATTATAAAGATACAAGCAAACATGCACATGATCTATATATCTCCATGTTATAGTCCATTTACTTAACTAAGGACAATATAGTTACAGTAAAAACTAGGCTTGGTCTTGAGTTCTTTGCACTCAAAAGAGTGTGCAGACTGTTCTACCTCAGTACATGTACAAACTTCTCATTACTTTTGGTGTATAAAATATGTGAACAAAATGCATGCAAGTTATAATGGTTGGGAGTTTATATCTTTTCAAGTTCTTTGGTCATTTGTGCTTCATTTCTGTGACTTTAGAGTGGATTTTAAACCCCTCTCATACAAAATAGAGAACAGAAACATCACCGGAAGAGGTTTCTGGAGACCTTACTGAATTATACAATTTAGGAAATGTTGGATGACATTTCCTTGAAGGATCTCAAGCTGTTGAAATATAGTAGACATGAAGGGGAAATGATGGAGAATGTTGTTCAAGGCAAAGAGAGCAATAAAAATCTTAGCAGAGTAAAATATAGAGTGAATTCATGGATCAAACATATCAATTTGATTGGAAGTCCAAGATGAATTAGGCTGATGGAGTAACCACACTGTGTACTATACCAACACCAGGCGGTGCTGGAATGGCTCCATACCCTGATTGGTGGTACACCCTGAATTCTAAGTGAGGTGGATACACTTGCTAATATGATTAAAATGGTAGGGACAGAGTCCTAAAAACTTTAGGAAAAGAATCTGACATTCTTCTTACCCCCTTTGCCCTGTCCAATATCCAATGGCTAATCAAAAATCATTCCAACTTTGCTATCAGCTTAATAGGATTCCCAGGACAATTTGACAACCATTAGCCTGATGTAAAATGGGTCTCTACCTTCCTTCTGTTGTGATGGCTGTCCCCAGACTATTTTCAGAAAAGCCCATAATTAGAGCCCCATCAATATTTACCAGTGGGGGGAAAGAATGGAGCTGCAGCAATAGCATACTAATCCACTGATGATGAACTCCTATTCTCTGATTTAGAGAATTGCCCCACAGTGTTCTAGAAATTTCTTATAGTCCCAATGTTTGAATATCCATGTAAAAATCTTTAGAGATATGAGTAATGCTCTTCCGAACCAAATCATATTCATTTTAAAAATAGCTCCCCGTCTGTCTTGGTTACCTTTCTACTGTTATGACAAAAAGTCATGTTCAAGGCAACTTATTAAAGAGAACATTTAATGGGGTTTATGGTTTCAGGGAGTTTAAGTCCATAATGGAGTACATAGATAAAATGTACTGGTGATGAACTATAAGGCACTAATAAAGCATTAATGTCTCATTAAAGAAAGAAAAACTCTTCTCCATGGAGTCATTAACCAAGAGTGAATCCATATTTGAATTTTCTACTTCACGTTCTCTATGTATTCTGACCCCTGTCTGTCTGTTATATGACTTCCAAGCCTTCCTGAAGGCTGTCTTGTGAAACCGTCTCTGTGTTTTGCCTGTGTCTGTACCTGTATGTCTGTGTCTCAAACAAATGGCTTGACTTTATTGAATAACACAGAAAGCATCACATGTGGACAAAATAAGGGATACTTTATGGAAATTATTAACAGGGTTGTAAAATGGATTAAGTCACTGGCTCCAAGTGACCTCAACTGACCCCCACAAAAACAACACTACAACATCACTGTTTATCAACCAATACCAATAAATAGATGTTTTCAAAATTTATGGATGATTTTAGAAAGTTGTTTAAAACTCTGTGCTTGCTGTTTCAGCAAATGATATATACATGCTATTCTGGGGAAGGGAGAAGAATATGTACATAACTTTAAGATTACAATAATGAATTAGATTAGGTCATGAAAGTTGATTAGATGGAAAATGCAAGGCAGTGTTTAGTGTTACATTGTTCTCCTAAAAGTAGGTTAAATAGACAGACTGAGTGTACAGCAGGATAGTAGTCTTAAACAATCCAAGATGTATTATTAACTATGGCTGTGAATTTCAGCAAACTTTCCAGTCTCTTAGAATGTAACAGATATTTATCATAATGTCTTGCCACAATGATGCTGAAAAGGTATGGCAGCAGGAACAAGCTGGAGCAATTGCTTATATTTTGATTTGTAAACAAGAGGCTGAGAGAGGAACATTGGGAATGGCAAAGCCTGTCCCTAGTGGCATACCCCATCCAACAAGACCACACCTACTAATCCTTTTGAAACAGTTTCACCAATTGGGAACCAAGTATTCTAACATTATGGGATTCACTCTCAGACAAACCACCACAGGATATTAGAGATATTCATATACTTATAGAATATAGCAATTAAAAGGAGGCTTAAAGAAGCTTCTAAGAAAAAAAGCAATCAACGATACTACCCAGTTATTATGCATATAAGACATTACAATGACCAACACAGCAGGATATCCCCAAGGGTATAACAATGGCACTTATATCTTGGTGGTAACCAATGGCTGTCTAATTGAACTTAAGATCTCTTCAGCAGAATGCCATACTTGGTACTGAAAACCTAAAACCATATGTGGTTAGTAATGTAATAAATTTTTCCTTAATATTTTATGTGTAAATATGTAAATATAATCTTCTAAGTCTATTTAGTGTTGCTGATATGTATACAATTTCAGGGACAAGCACTTGGAATTGTTTAGCCAATTAGGAGGTTCATCCATCCCTAGTTCTTCATCTAGTGGTGCTCCTTGAGATATTCCCCTTGCATGTTAGCATGTCTGTTAGAATTATCATTCCTTGGATCATATTTAGGCAGTCATATTGTTGCAATATTACTTGTGCAGGTTCTCCAAATCTCTCAGAAGATTTTCAAGTCCTCTGACTATCACAGTCTTTCTGCTCCTTCTTCCAAAATGTCCCCTGGGCCTTAATTGCAGGAGTTAAGTTGTAGAAGTATCTACCGAGGCTGAGAACTCCATGATGAGTTATACTCTATACTTTGGCTAGTTGTGGTTTTCTGTAATACTCTCCATTTGCTATAAAGAGAAGCCTCTTTGATGAGGAGTGAGAGTCACATTTATCAGGAAAAAAGGCTTCTGAAACAATGCCATGGATCTTGGAGGAGGACCTACTATTGATCCTTTACTAAACCAGTATAATTATTAATTGTATTCTAAATATCCTCAGCCAAGTGTAATTTTAAGTTTATACCAACAAAGTTTCAATATGGCTGCTTAAACAATACCTGAACAATATCAACACTAGTTGACATGCCAAAATATATGGAGAAAATCTCACATGACTCCACCACTACATGAAAAGTTACATGAAATCAAAGGCTGCTAAAGGAGGCAGGATTACTATTCACCAGGGATGAGCCCTCTAAATGGTTAGTCAATATAAAATAGTAACTCCTAAAAATATATTTTACATTTTATATATAATTATATATGCAACACTAAATGAACTCAGTGGGTTGGTTGCATTTCTATATTTGTATGTAAGGACATGTAAACATATAAATATTTTGTACCTATATGTAACAACCATAATAAAGAAAAATCATGAACTCAAAAGAAGGAATGTGAGGGGGCAGTAGAGGGACTGGATAAGGGAGGGAGGGAAATTGTGGAAATATGTTTTAATTTTAATTAAAGGATGAAAGTAGTTTCCATGATGGACTCAGAATAAAAGAATGTATTTACACCAAATGAGCCCCATAGAGAATACTAAAAGCAGTATTTCTTGTTAATAATAATAAGATATAATAAGTAAAACAATAATTAATTCATTGGAATTGGACAAAACAGATAAATAGAAGGAAAAGAGCCCAAGAGAAGGCACAGAATAAAAGAGACTCAGTCAGTCACACATTCAGTCAACCCATAAACCATTAAATTGTAAGCCATTATATATATATATATATATATATATATATATATATATATA
>JADRCH010007604.1:4185325-4198674 GCA_019843965.1 Rhynchomys soricoides | reverse complement strand
ATATATATTCAGAGGACCTGGTACAGATCAATGCAAGGCCTTGTGCATGCTGCCTCAGTCTCTTGTGAGTTTATATGAGCTTTGATCACGCTGATTTAGAGGGCCTTGTTTTCTTGATGTCTTTCATGATCTCTGGATCTTATACTCTTTCTGCTTCTTCTTTGGCAGAAAGCCTTGCAGGTAAGGATTTAATAGAGACACATCTTTTGGGCTTGAGTGTCTCAAGGGATCTCATTTTCTATATAATGTCTGGACGTGGGTCTTTGTACTTGTTCCTATCTGATATAGGAGGAAGCCTCTCTGATGATGACTGAGCAAGGCATTGATCTATGAGTAAAGCAGAATGTCATTTAGGAGGCATCTTATAATTATGATTTTTTTTGTTTTTTTGTTTTGTTTTTAAAAAAATCAGTAGTGCTTGGTACTAGGCCACCGGGCTATCCAGTATAAGATTCTTAGTCACTCAAGCAGTGTCAGGTATGGATTTTAATTAATGGAGTAGGCCTTAAGTCAAATCAGATGTTGGTTGGTTACTCCCATAAATGTTGTGCCACCATTTCACTAGCATATCTTGCAGGCAGGACATCATTGTAGAGCAAAGGATTTGTGATTGGGTTTGTGTTTATGGTTTTCTTTTGGCAGCATACAAAGATGTACCAAAGATGGAGGAAACTAGCAGTGACTGTTCTATATGGGCACCAGGTCAACCTTCCTCACATGTAATGAGTTGTGTAGGTGTTGTCTTCAGCAGTGAGGCCTTACTGTCTGTTTGTGGAGAGCAACCTATACCCTTATCAACAGTCTGGGTTGTTTGGGGTTTTCCATGGGGCCCCATTAGCCAACAGTTCAGTTAGACAGAACCCCTCCCCAGTACTGAAAGCTTCATTTGATGGCAAAAAGATGTTCAGTTGAGGCTGCTGCCTCCATTATTTGGTGATTTTATTTAGATAGCCCTCATATATGTATAGATTTTAGGAAGCTTCTACTATATTAGGTTTCCATACTACTCCTCAAATGACCCTTACTTTTAGCTATTATCCCCACATTACCTTTTTGGTTCCCTTCTCCTATCCCCTTCCCCACTTGATCTTTCCATTCTACTCCCTCCCTCCGTAAGTATCTAGTTTATTTATTTGCCTTTCCTGGGTAGTACTTCCCGTATTATACTGAAAAGGCATGGCAATAGTGGCCAGCCATGGCATATTACTGATTTTTTAAAAAAGATTTATTTATTTTATGTATGTGAGTACATGGTCACTTCTTCAGACACACCAGAACAGATCCCATTACGGATGTTTGTGAGCCACCATGTGGTTGCTGGGAATTGAACTCAGGACCTCTGGAAGAGCATCAGCCAGTGCTGTTAACCATGGAGCCATCTCTCTAGCCTCACATTACTGATTTTAATGGGGTTGTTTCAAGTTTTTCTCCATTTAGGATAATGTCAACTTTGGGTTTTTCATATAGTATTCATTATCGGTGAGGTATGTTTCCTGTTTCTACACTCTTCAGAACTTTTATCATCAATCGTGTTGGATTTTGTCAAAGTTATTTTCTATATCTATTGAAATAACCATGAAATGTTTGTCTTTAAATCTATTTATACAATTTATTATACTTTTTGAGTTGAATATGGTAAATTATTTCTGCATCTCTGGGATAGGCCAATTTTGGCCTGGTACATCATCTTTTTGATATATATCTGTATTTGGCTTGGAAGTATTTTATTAGAATTTTTTGCATTCATGTTAATTAGGGATATTGGTTGGTTGGATTCTTTCATTGTTGTTCTATTGAGACTGTACCTGGTTTGAGTATTAGAATAAACCTGGATTGTAGAAGAAATTTGGGGAAGCTCCTTCTGTTTTCTGGTGTGTGTGTGTGTGTGTGTGTGTGTGTGTGTGTGTGTGTATGTGCTTATAATTAAGGAGAATTGGTTGTAGATCTTTTAAAGTCTGTCAGAATTCTGTTCTGAATACTTCTCAGTCTGAACTTCTTTCCATTCAAAGTTCTTTTAAACAATTTTTTGAGATTATAATATAATTATAACATTTCCCCCTTCCCCTTTCTCTCCAAATCCTCTTATACACTCCCTCTAGCTCTCACTCAAATTTAAATTTAAATTCAAGCCCTTTTTAAAAATGTTATTGCACACATATATGTACATTGCATATATATATATATATATATATATATATATATACACACACATACATATTATATACGCTGGTCAGTTTTACTTTTATATTTCATTTTGAGACTATTGCAAATGAGATGGTTTTCATGAAGTATGTCTCAGCCTACTCATTATTGGTATATGGGAAAGCACTCATATACCAGTAATGTATAAGTTGTTCAAGAATCTAAGAAGAATATTATTATCATATAAAAGAGATGAATGAAATAATGTAATGAAGTGTGGCTCTTTGTATGTTAACCCTAAAGCATTGTCCATTCCTTCCAGTGTCAAGCTTGTACCCAAGTCAGTTTTAGTCTTATTATTTTTTTTGACATCCTTGCCATCTCATTGGAAACAAGGATTCTGCTGATGGGCTAATATACCCTAAATATAGACTTTCCTTTCCTACTTTGTGCTTTTGCTCATACTGTACCCCTATTCTGAAATACCCTTGTTCCCCTTTCTATATATCCAGAATAACAACCCTCACTTGAAAGTCAGTTTAAAACATGAAAAATTCTCCAACATTCCTCTAGGAATTAAATTACCCAGATCTTTTCTATGCCTACATTGTAGAATGAGAACAGTCCCTTCAGTAATAAATTATCCTATAAATGTCAATCTGCTTTGTTAAACTGTAAGCTTCTAAAGTGAATTTCCTTGGTTCTTTGAGAATTTTGTACAATGTATTCTCATCATATTCACCCTCCTCCCCTGAGCTCTCCAAAATATATCCCCATTATAGTCAGCTTCTGTTTCTTTGTCCCTCCAGTTTTACTCGGCTATTGTTATTAAAAAAGATTTTGCTGAATTAAAAGGAATGAAACTTATTTTTTGAATTCATGTCCCCATAGTTAATATTTTTCACAATAAGCCTAGAGACTCTACAAGATCTCAAAATGCCTTCTGACTTACTAAAGCAAAATTCAATTAGCTAGCATGTTGTTCAAGCAGTTTGTATATGCCAGTGTGTCACATTTTCTAAGATGTGGTCACTTGGTACCGGTACACATAGGAAACCCATTTGACAAGCTATTAAGTTGACTCCCTAGGTCTCATCTCAATTTTTTGTCATCAGGGCTCAGTGACCCTCCCACACAGTACTTTTCAATTGTTAATAGATGGTATTTTTTCCCTGTTGAGTATATATTCTACTTTCTGCTTCAGCACAAAGTTCAGAGTCTGAGTACTCCATGTACTCCACATATAATAGCGCTCTTTAGAAACTTATTTGTGAGACCCAGTTCACCATCACAGCTTCATTACACCTATCAATACATAAGTTAATGCTAGGTTTCAAAAAGAGAAACAAGTAAAGAGACAAAAACCTTAGTGTTGAAAAATTATGCTTATAGTCAAGATTATCAATATTGGTTATTAGTACTTTCTTAAGTTTCCTGTTGATAATAAGTTACACCTTTCCTTCTAAAGATAGAAAATAGTATTTGTTAGAGAATTACTGTGTTCCATTCCCTTCACCATAGTGAAAAATAAGGACAGACAAAACAAACAAAACCATTTAACACCTCTGGTATTGTGATAATATTGTTAGCTTGATATGATCATGTAACAGACAAGTCTCTGTAAATGCCGTTAAAGGATTACCTAACCTAATTTAGCCTCTGAGTATGCTTGTATGAAATTATCTAGATTGTGTTAATCAGGTTGGAAAGACCCATGTTAACTGGGAAGTACCATTCCATGGATTGGAGTTCTGAACTGGACAACAAACAATGGGCAAGCTGAGAACTAGCAGTTGTTTATCTATGCTTCCTGACTGCAGATTTAAGGTGACAAGTTGCCTCAAGTACTGTCATCATTGTTTCCCCACTATTGTTGACTATACCTTAGACTTGTGAATCAAATAAGCCCTCTCTTCCTCAAGTTACTGTTTCAGGTATTTTGTCAGAACAAAGAGACAAGTAACTAATTCAACAAATTGGTAGCAAGAAGTGGGGCTGTTGCAGGGATAAACCTGAGTATGTGCTTCAAAACCTTTGGAAATAGTTTGAGGTGTGTGGACTATCTTAGATTTTGTGCTAGAGAAGTGCATGAAAATAGCTTAAGGGTATATTGTAGTAGGAATCAGGAAGATCAGAAAAACTGAGAAAAAGGTGCACAGTATGTGTTTTACTCATTAAGTTTTAGAAGGAAACAAGGACTCTATTAGGAACTTGACTAGAAAACATTCTGATTACATTCTAGCAAAGAATATAACTAAATTGTCTATTTTTCTGATATAATAGTCATGCTTCTCTAAAGGAATAAAAATGATAGGTTTAATATATGTTAATGGGGGATATATTCGAGTCATTTAAAGACTGTGCTCTTGCTAGTCCACTAATGACTGTCTCTCACAGTAAATACCAAGAATCTAGTAGTTGTTCAGTTCATGAAGCCGAAGGTCTTCACTGGTCTTCAATGTATGCTAGATTCCAAAGAAGTAGATTCTAAACCTAGTGAATGAATGCCTCTGCACCCAGGTAGATGAACTTGCTGGTGAAAGTAAGGATAAGCAGGTAAAAAGCAAAAACTTCCTTTTTTTCTTGTCCTTTTATGTAGGCAGCCACCAGAAGGTGTGGCCCAGATTTAGGGTGGGATTTTTCCTATCAAATGATCTAACCAGGAAATTATTTCACCAGGAATGTCTATCTGCTTAGATTTTAGGTGATTCTATATATAGTTTATCTGAGAACCAAGAATAGACATCACATCTGGAGAACTTTAATGAACCTGTATTGACAAGAAATGGACTGATATTTGAAGAGGAAACGTCAGGGCAAGATAGCACTCAGGCTGTGACGTGGTTATTGCTCACTTCTCATATACATATCAAAATAAAAAAGAATAGCATGGGGGGAATAAATAAAAAAATGTGCTTCTTTTTCTAAAAAAAAAAAAAAAAAAAAAAAAAAATTCCCAAACAAGTTTAAAGTTGTAGCCAAGGCATGCTTTGCACTGGGAAAACAGAAAAGGTTCTCTGAGGATAAGACCAGCCCACCAACTTGTAAAAATGCAAATTCCTTTGAGAGACTCTAAACCAAGAATGATGATAAAGGAGCTCTTAGTCCAAGATAGATTGCCTAAGTGTCTCAGTTAGGCTTACTATTGGCACACAAACACATCACTATTAAGCCACATCTTTCTGCTCTTATTAGTCCCCAAGATCTCATAGTACAAAGATAAATAACTTTAAAATCCCACAGTTTTTACAAATTCAAACACATTAAAAGTTCAATCTCTTTAAAACAGCCAATCTCTTTTAAAATCCAAGGTATTTAAAAATTTATAGTCTTTTAATTGTAGGCTCTTGTAAAATCAAAAATAAATTGAATATCTTCTTCAAGAGGGAAGCACCCGGGCACAGTCACAATTGATTCAAAGCAAAACTAAATTCCAAACATGTAAATCACTCAACACCTAATATCTAGGATTTAATTATTATCTTCTGTGCTCCTCCATTGGGGGGGGTGTGTGTGATGGTTGAGTCACTTCTCCTGCTCTGCCCTATGTAACATACACAGCTTATTTTCTAGACTCTGGATGGCTCCACTTCACAATGGATGTTCTTGGTGGTCATCCCATGGTACTGGCATCTCCAAAACACTGGAGTTATTTGCTAACAGTGGGCTGCACTTTCATCAACCGACTCTCATAGGCTCTGTTCATGGTGCCAAGCCTCAACTTCTTTGCATGTTCTTTTCAATTCTGGTCCTTTGACTGCCACTGAGAGTGCACCTTCACCAATAGTCTCTCCTGAGCTCTCATAGTGCCACACCTCAGTTGTTCTCCATGACCCTTTCAAGCCTTCAAAACCAGTATTATCTGGGTTACTCTTACTCTAACATATTTGGCTGTCAGTGTGAGGTACAACTTTGACCACTTTGGAACACAGCTTCTGTGTGATGACTCTGAGAAAACACTTCTCAGAAGATTTTGCTTCAGTTATGTGGGTCTCCTCTTAATCATCACTAATTTCTCATCTGCAGCTAACTAGCATTAAACATGCCAGCAAAGCACAAGTTTTACTTTAGTACTTCTGACATCTAATTAACCACAGCTGACTCTTTAGCCCTAGCTGACCAGAACTACAGAATCTCAATTCAAAATAACAAATGGCCCTGATAGAGTCTTTAAACTTTCCCCTGAAACTTCACAAGCTGGGGCTCCATCTTCTGCATTGTTCTCAATATTCTTATTTTCTGACTTCCAACAGAACAGATTATCAAACATTAAACTCTAAATGGCTTTTCTTGGTAAAGTTCCAAAGTCCTTTCACAGTCCTCCCCTAAAAAAATATGTCAGGTCTTTCATAGGAATACCCCACAATCCTGGTACCAACCTGTCTTAGGGCTGCTATTGCTATGATGAAACACCATGACCAAAAGCAAGTAGGGGAGGAAAGATTTTTATTTGGTTTATACTTTCATGTTGCTATTCATCATTTAAAGATATCAGGATAGAAAATTAAAACAGGGCAGGAACCTGGCAGTAGCAGCTGATGCAGAGGCCTGAAGAATGGATGCTGTTTACTGGCTTGCTTCATCATGGCTTGCTCAGTCTATTTTCCTATAGAACCCAGGACCACTTTTGTAAGGATGACATCACCCATAATGGGCTTGGCTTTCCCACACCGATCACTAATTAAGAAAACACCTCACAAGCTTGTTTGCATACAGCCTGATTCTGGCAGCATGTTTAAAACTAAAGTTCCCTCCTCTCAAATGGCTACAGCTTGTGTCAAGTTCACATAAAACTAAGCACACTTAAGAAATGCTGCTCCAGGGTCAGCAGACAAATATGTCTACAATTGTTGTCTAAGAGGGCCATTCTCCATCTTAATCTAGCAGGGGAACATAGCAACATTGTTCATGTGGTACTGGCTTTTCAGCTATTAAAGATGAATGATTGAAAATGTCAAAGGGATTCTTGCACAATTGCCTCAGGGATCTACTTAGGCCAGGCAATTTGTAGCAAGTTTAGATTCCCTATAAGAGCTCTGGAGAGACCACTGCATTGAGCTATAAATTGGGCTGCATTGAACCTAAGTGTCAATGGAGACTCCAGGATACTTTAAATGCCAGAACTATATGATGTCCCTACAGAAAAGATACAAGTACACAGAGGCTATGTATAATACAGGCACATCAATAGTATGAGTGGAACCTACCCTTTAAAGCCCTGAAAATTCCATCATGAACTCCAGGTGCTTAACACTGAACTATAGGATTTAATTTAATTTTGGCTCTTTTTTTTTTTTTTGTCCAAGTTTGACCACTCCTTTTGTACTCCCATTCTTCTTTTGGATACAGTAATGTTTATACTGTGTTATGCTATACTGGAAGTATGTAGATTTTATTAAGAGTATTTTGAGTCTGTGATGAAACTTAGCCTCTGAATTTTTTAATCTTATTAAAGACAGTGGAGACTTGTAGTTGAACCTAAAGAATTTTATATTATGGGGTAGCCATGAGCCTATTAAGTGTGAGAAAGGTTACGTTCTAAAATTGAATGGGATCTATGTGTCCCATTGACCAGGGGTGTGCTGTGATAGTTAATATTTTCAACTTGACATGATCTTGAATATCCATCTCTGAGGTGATTTTCTGGACATGTCTGTGTAAGATTATCTAGCTTAGGTTAGTCTCTAGGAATGCCCATTAGAGATTATTAGAATAATCTGGGGGAGGAAGATCAACCTCAACTATTGGTTGAAGTCTTGAGTTTCATACAAAAGAAAAAGCTAGCTGAGCACTATTCATCACCCACTGCTTTATGATTTCTTCATTCCCATTCATTCCCTTTTTCTTCTCTCTCTCTCTCTCTCTCTCTCTCTCTCTCTCTCTCTCTCTCTCTCTTTGAGGGGCCGGATGTTAGCAACCACATCTGTGACCTTGCACATGCTTTGCAAGCATTCTGCTGTGGAGCCTACAGGTTTCATCCCAGTGTTTCCCTGTTTCAGTGTTCTACTTCATTCATTTGTTTTTCAGATGTCATTATCTCAAGGAGGTCTATCCTGGAAACTCTACTACTGGTAGCCATCTTTTAGCTACTCTTTGTTACCTTTGCCTCAACATTTTATTTTTAACTCTTGCTTACATATACTATTAATTTATAGTTTATTTCATAAAAGTTCAGGTTTTTATAGTCTTCTCTCATATATTACATGCTGATTGCAGTTTCCAGTTTCCCCTCCCTGCCCTCTTCCCAGTCTCTCCCCTCATCTTCCCTCTGCCCCATATGCACTCCCACTCTACTTCCCCTCAGAAAAGGGCGGCTTCCAGGTACATTAACCAACAGGGCATAAAAAGCTACAATAAGACCAGGTACATACAGGCACATCAAGGTTGGATGAGGCAACCCAGTAGGAGAAAAAGGGTCACAAAAGCATGCAGATGAGTCAGAGACAGTGTCTGTTCACCACTGTTAGGAATCCTACAAGAACAGCAAGCTACTCAGCCATAAAGTGTATGTAGAGGACCTAAGTCAGACCTACAGGCTCCCTGATCTCTGGGAACCCCCAGGAGCCTTGTTCAGTTCTGTGGGCCTGGTCTTTGTGGTGTCCCTGACTACTTTGGTTCCTTTGGTCCTTCTTCCCCTCTTCTGCAGGACTCCCTAAGCTCTTCACTAGCAATATGTTTTGATCTATGTACATATTGTAGAAAGAATTAATAAATTCAATATTAATCATCTCACAAACATTTTTTGTGGGGAAAATATTAAAATACAGTCTTTTATCAATTTTGAAACATGTTATTATTAAATGTCATCATGTAGTACATTAGGTAATGAAACATTAGTCCTTTAGTCTTACTGAAAACTTTTGGTAATAGGAATAGTGCCTAGGCCCTGCATGTTATAGACATATCTTCTATCATGAAGCTTCACTCTAGCCTCTGTATTTTCACTTTAAAAGGTTTGCTTTTTTAAATATTTATTTTATTATTTATTTATGTGTACTTCCAACATATCTCTGTGTGGGTAAGTGCATATGAATGTGTGTGCCTGTTAGAGGCCAGAAACACCAGATGTCCTGGGGCTAGCATTATAGGCAGTTGTGAGCCACCGAAAGCTGAGTTCTGGTAACTGAATCTGGGTCCTTTGCTTATAATTGCTGATTCATCTCTCTAGCCCCATTTCATTGTCTACCTCTCCTTCCTAAATGGAATGTTTTTCATGGACAGGGACTATGTCACCTATCACCACTCAACTTTATTAAATGGCAGAGTTGATTAATGGATAGGTGTTTCTAGTGGGAGGAAGTAGTTATACTAGCATACAAGCTGAAGTGACTTGGGCTAGATTACACAAAGAACCAGATCCTAAACCAGCCTTTAGGTGAGGATGAGTGAAAAGGACAGGAGTTAAAAGGTGCACGAAGAGGTCATTAGAAGGTAATAATCACTGTGTTCCTAACAGTGAAGCACTTATAAGCCACATGTAGAGAACAGCTTATTCATATCATTTTAATTTAAGATAAA
The DNA here is from genome assembly GCA_019843965.1 of Rhynchomys soricoides. NCBI lineage: Eukaryota > Metazoa > Chordata > Mammalia > Rodentia > Muridae > Rhynchomys > Rhynchomys soricoides. The sequence goes on along the minus strand of JADRCH010007604.1, from coordinate 4,189,014 downwards.
CAACAGCAACATTGGGAAAAAAGCCTAGAGATAATAGATATAAATGGGCAGAAAAAAAAGAATTAGACGGGGAGATGGATGAGTGTTTGTGGTAAGAAAAGGATATGTATAGTTAAGAAGAAATCCAACTTCTTGACTGTTTAGATTGGACAGTCAGGCCTTGAAAGTTTTTCATGTGCCCTATTATGATTTGACTTAGTGAGTGATTCTGTGGCTGAAGAAAATGTAACCATGAACAAAAGTTCTGTATTCAAAAAGGCAAGAGAAAAAAGAAAAATATGTAGTCAAAGTACATGAGTTCCGATGATTGGAATGTTAACCATAAAAGAAAAACAAATAATCCACATAACAAATGCACAGCAAAGGGAAAATGAAAATACCAAGCTCTAACATTAATTATTATTAACAAGCTTACTTGGAAAATATTAAGTTATAGAAACTGAAAAACACCCACAGAATTAGTAACTGTTTCTGATCTAAGACAACAGTGCTAATACTAAATTGCTGACTTGTGCTTTGTAAGCCAGCTTGTCCCTTCCTCTTTTCTGAAAAAGGTGTACATCTGCTCTTGGCCGCTTAGACAGCAAGTTCTGTTTGCTAAAGAAAAAACTGTTCTAACTAGAAACCTGGAAATCTCAGCTTCTGTAAAATTTGCTTAGCTCTGGGAGAAATCTCCTTTGGGGTGTAGATGAAAAGACCATCCTAGGATGGTCATATAGACAAGATTATGATAGTAAATATTCCTATATAAGCTATAGAATATTTTTGATCAGGGCTGAGCCTCCTTAAGCAATAGCTAGAGGCTACAGATGTGTACTAGTTAAAGAATTTTTTTTTCTTTTTATCTAAGCACTAAGAATTTCTCACTGAGGAAAGGTAAATATGGTTGACACCATGAGCCTTTGCTATGAGGCTGAAAAGTTACTCAGAGACTGTTGCTCCGTCAACACTAGAAATAATCTTTGCTTACATATTTTTCAGACCTGGGAGTTCCTCGTATCTCAGATTAACCACAGATAACTCTGAGTGTTAGAGCATTCTTCCTTGAGTTAAACAGAACTTTGTAATCCTTGTATCTTCTACACTTGTGCCCTAGCTTTGAGATAATTTGTGACTTCTGTACTTTTTTTGCACTGTGATAGTCTACAGATGTCTAAATATGTTAGTCATGTATTCCTTAAACAGATACATCTCAACAATCTATTCCTTCTAGAACCTAAGTTATTTCCCTGTCATCAGCCTGCTTTCTCCCTGACACTGTGGGGATATGTGTGACTCATATTTAATATGTAGAATTGAAAGCCAAAAATATTAAGATGAATCACAAACATTTCACCATCAGGTGGAAAGTCATTTCTCATTTATGTACTCTTTTAAATGTACATAGGAAACTACCAGTTCAGAATGTGGTACACTCCCTGAAGTAGAAGACAGTTTCAGAAAATGCTCCTCTGACAATAAATACATATATCTATGTGAAGAATCTCATTTGCATCATATTTGACCTCAGTATGGCTTATAAATTAGGAATAAATGGTGCCCCCAAAAGGTCATAGTGATATAGAAGAAACTCAAATTAGTGTCATTAAAGTTATAAAAAAATTTACTAATAGAGTTGCTTAGGAGACATTAAGTCACAAAAGTGGAATTTAGCTTAAGGCACACTGCTTCCAAATACCCCAAAGATATGTAGTCTGCAAACCAGGCTTATTAGAGATTGGAGAAACTGAGTCTAGACTGGAAATGTTTATTCACCCGGATTGATCAGCCATTAAACTCCATTGCTCTGACAAAGGAGACAGCCCTAACTGACAATCAACCATTAGGCTCCATTGCTCTGACAAAGGAGACAGCCCTAACTTACAGTCAGCCATTAGGTTCCAACTCCCAACCTCTAAGACATACCTTTAATGGGCAGTTCAGCCAGGCAGCATAGGGTCAGCATTATGATTAAGTTCAGGTTTGCACTTGAGTCGTCTGTGATCTTATCATGAAACAATTGTGCCACGTGGCAGGATGAACCTGGTTAACAACTATTTTAAAAAGAACAATACCGGTATACTTAAAAATAATTCTAGCAACATCTAATTTCTTTTCTGTGAAGTCCCCTATCTCTGTTTAAATTGTTCAAAGTGTAACCTGGGTCAGTACTGGAAAGAGATTGAAGGATGAGAGAGTTTGTGGAGTTTGTTAACCTAAAGTGTATACAAGTTAGTAAGAATCTTCTGTTCAAGGCCAACTCTTATTTCAGCCTTAGCCCCAGCAGGCCAGATGCTTTAGTAAAGATCTTTTCTTTCATTAATCTCTAGATGTGCAAAGGTATTTCTCACTGGGAAGGCATATTATTTTTCATATTCACTTTATTATAATAGCATAACTCCAAATATATACTAGCTTCATCTTTCTCATTTATGAATATGCCATAGCATTTTGCTTAGGAACGATATCTAAAACATCTGTCCAGATTTTTCCATTTTTTAAAAACATTGATTAAATAAAAATCCAGAGTATTGTATTTCCAAGCAGTATTGCTCATTTATTTCTCTTTATCTCCATTGTGTTTATTATGCCCTGGCAGTAGACTTCGATCTAAATGTGGTGCTTCCACTCACCACCAAATCTTAATCCTCTGTCCTACAAGTCCATTTGTGTAAGTAATCTTTTACTCAGGGACGTGTTTTGTTGTTTGCTTGCTTATTTTATTTTATTTTTTTATTGGATAATTTCTTCATTTACATTTCAAATGTTATCCCCTTTCCTGGTTTCCCATCTCCCAGAAACCTCCTATCCCATTTCCCTCCCCCTGCATCTATGAGGCTGTTCCCCCACCCACCCACCCATTCCCACCTCTCCACCCTCGATTCCCCTACACTGGGGCATCTATCCAGCCTTCATAGGACCGAAGACCTCTCCTCCCATTGATGCCTGACAAGGCCATCCTCTGCTATACATGCAGCTGGAGCCATGTGTACTCCTTGGTTGGTGGCTTAGTCAGGGTTTGCTTTGCAAACTCATCGACATCACATGTATCACTTACCTACTTTAGGTGTAGATACATTCTAATCATCAGACATACTAATTCTATTTGTTGCTCAGGGCTTTGACACTCGCTGTTCATCTTTGAACACTCTTCTGCTCTTGATTATCAAATTATTAATTCCTGATCAGTGAATTCTCATATTAAATGTTGTTTTTGCTATTCTCTGACTATTCAACATAGTTTTCTCATTCTTTTCATCATCTACCATAGTTTTTCATAACATTCCTAATTCCAACACTAATAGCAATATCAAATTACTTTGTTCACATGCATTTTTTCTTAATTTATTGTATACTCCTTAATAAAATTCCACAAAGTCAGGTGTCTTTATTTTGCTTATTAATTTGCAACAATTCCAACATACCTATGGTATAAAGTGAGGGCATGGCCACTTCAAGGTATGGTTGAGGGGGAGGAATTTATTGTAGATATGAGACAGTATAGCCAGAGGCATATAAAAGAGTCCACAACAGGAAGAGAAAATAGTAAAGTAGGTATGAACTGGGCCGTGAGAGGAAATAGTGAGAGGAAGAGTACAAGAGAAAAACCAAGAGAGATGACCAAGAGGATAAAGAGAGAACTTAAGGTCAAGAAGATAATGAGAGAGAGAGAGAGAGAGAGAGAGAGAGAGAGAGAGAGAGAGAGAGAG
>JADRCH010007604.1:4153304-4185315 GCA_019843965.1 Rhynchomys soricoides | reverse complement strand
GAGAGAGAGAGAGAGAGAGAGAGAGAGAGAGAGAGAGAGAGAGAGAGTGCATGTGGTAGAAATGGTAGGGTTATATAGGACTAAGAAGCTAGGGGAAGGGAAACCCATGAGCTGGAGCAGTTTAGGGTAGGGGATGGGGTGACAAGATGTAGGATGCCAGCATGGACTCTGTAACAGGTTCTTGTGATGTTGAGTGAGTCTGGAGATCAGTATGCTAATAGGCACTACAGTTAGCCATTTGTCCTAAGTTTCTTTTGGACCTGACATCTATCACACACTACGAGCTTAGTAAGTACTTTTTCATTTTTCATAATGTTTTGTTAATGTGTTTTAAATATTACTAAAGTAGTACATAATAAACAATATTTGTGATGGGGCTAGACCAAACATTCCATTTATTTGAGGAAATCAACAAAAATTAAAGGCACTACTATAAACATTAAGTGTTCAAAGCTTAACATTGCATCATATTTGAACACTGCATCTGTATCACTCTCACCAATCTCCTCCACCTTTAATTCTTCCCTTTCACCTCCAAAATTCAAGATATCTTCTTAAGTTATTATTGTTACATGTATATACATATGTATGTGCATGTCTGTGTGTATGTATAAATGTAATGTGTATATATTCAGCAGCCATTCACCTTCATCTTGGAGTGGGACTGTACTGGCTGGTTTTGTGTCAACTTGACACAAGGTGGAGTTATCACAGAGAAAGGAATTTCAGTTGAGAAAATGCCTCCATGAGATCCAGCCATAAGACATTTTCTCAATTAGTGATTAAGGGGGGAGGGCCCATTGTGAGTGGTACCATCTGTGGGCTGGTAGTCTTAGGTTCTATAAGAAGGCAAGCTAAGCAAACCAGGAGAAGCAAGCAAGCCAGTACGAAACATCCCTCCATGGCCTCTGCATCAGCTCCTGCCTCCTGACCTGCTTGAGTTCCAGTCCTTGACTTCCTTTGGTGATGAACAGCAACGTGGAAGTGTGGAAGTGTAAGCTTAACAAACCCTTTCCTCCCTAACTTGCACCTTGGTCATGATGTTTGTGCAGGAATAAAAACCCTCATTAAGACAGGGACTATGTGAAATTTTCTCTGTTTGTATTGGCATGCCAACTGGTGTTCTCATTATGTTGTTCTTGTTCAGGCAACCATATTGTTGCATGTCCATGGGTACATTTTTTCCTGTCAGATCTAGGGGACATGATTTATCAATAGGTATTAGAGCACAGATGTTATGAAGGAGTAAATGGAAAATAGGAGGGGTATGGGGAGAAAGATCAAGATAAAAGGAGACCAAGAAAGGAGGAATAATGAACACAGAATATTTGAAAAGACATGAAGAATAATTATGATAGGCTGACCCAATTACATATATATGTTTATTATATATAAAATTTACATCATGTGTGGTGTAATTCTAGGTGCTGATATCTGGCTTTGTCTTTGTTAGGTGAGTTCTTGGTCAAGGTTCTATTCCTGTACAAACATCATGACCAAGAAGTAAGTTGGGGAGGAAAGGGTTTATTGAGCTTACACTTCCTCACTGCTGTTCATCACTAAAGGAAGTCAGGACTGGAACTCAAGCAGGTGAGGAGGCAGGAGCTGATGCAGAGATCATGGAGGGATGTTTCATACCAGCCCAGAGATGGTACCACTCACAAGGGGCACTCCCCCCTTTGATCACTAATTGAGAAAATGCCTTATAACTGAATCCCATGGAGTCATTTCCTCACCTGAAGCTCCTCTGTGATAACTCCAGCTTGTGTCAAGTTGACACACAAAACCAACCAGTAGGTGAGTATTTTGTTCCTTGGTTTCTGTTTCACCTCTGTTTCTTAGGAGAGTGTGGTGGCTGTGTGTTGCCTGGTAAGAAATTCTTCTGGGATTCTGAGAGGTGTAGACCCTGGGGTTCCATGTAAAATTGTAAGACTCTAGGGAGCCTTTAGCTTCCCAGAGACCTCCTGCAGTGAACACCACTGAGTCTGGGATAGATGCAACCCCTGCAAGAGGAATTTATTATTCCAAGGCGTTGGCTGACTGTACCTGAAGGAGTGGTCACAACACTCCCCCCACCTTACCCCCCCCCCACAGCCCATCTAGCGAGCCTTTATACAGTTTTCAGAGCAAGAGCCACTAGGCACAATGTGATTGGCAGAACAGTGTGACTTTTAAGCTGATTGGTCTTTAGGGAATGAGGTGGCAAGGACTACCCTTGTCTGTAGGTGACCAACGGTTGGTCTGCCCTCCTGACTGTGTTAAGTGCTCTGGGTGCCTCCTCTACCCGCAGGTGGCAGGATGGTCATCTCCCACCTGTGGTCTGAGGAATATAATTAGCTTCTCTCTTCTGGAAGGGAGAGGCACCCTCCTAGGAGCTCTGTGACCTTTCTCTTCTTGGAGGGGAGTTGTCTGGTAGAATATTCCAAAGTTCCTGAGCTTATTTCTTCAAAATATGTTTCTGGGTGTTGAGAGCTGATACTTAAGAGTGGGGATGGACCTTTAGAGCTTGTTTGGAATGGAGATGGGCTAGGAAGGATTCCTGGGGTGTCCAAAAGAGGGAAGATAGCGGGTGGTGCTTCACCAGAATCTGCTTTATCTTCTGGGAATGGATGCAGAACATGAGGAGAGACCATAGCAGAAAGTTTACAGAGCTGTGGAAGAGACTGGGGACTGGGTTTGGGGTCCCCAAACTGGCCTGTGGGGTCCCAGAGAGAACCTGTTGGAGTAGAGGACTTAGAAAAAGCAATGTCTTGGGGGAGGGAGTTAGAAGGGAAAATCTGTGTGATCTATCAGGGATAGGGCAAAGTGGGGGTGCAGGGAGACTACAGTAGGTGTTCTGTTGCAGAGCTGGGGAGTAACTGAGTGACTGGATGTGGAAGAGCAGAGGAAAAGGTGTAGCTCTGAAGTTAGCCTACCTGCTTCCCATGAAGGAATATTCCGTGGGTTCCAAGAGCCATGCATGGACTTCCTCACAAAATCTCCAGTACCATACATGATAAATCTCCTTTTGAGTTGTTAGTCAAGGAAGTCTAAGAGATTCCTCAAACAATGTAGACTATTGCTAACATTCTTGGTTGCCTTCCAGGATTTGAAGGTAAGGACCTAGTGCTAAAGACACCATGTACTTTGAAAAGAACACTTGAAAAATTCTAGCTAGAAATGACTGGGAAGCCTCCTTGTGAAGTGGCTTTTATAGTATTAGTAGGTGCTATGTAAACTGCCAGTGGAGAAAAACAAACAACAGTCCCATCCATCTGTAACGCCTGTGAACCACAACTGTGACTGCACTGGTGGGACATCTACAGTAGTGAAATAGTGACACTTTTATCTTGGGAGTAACCAACAGCTGTCTAATTCCAAATAGGAGGGAGTTTTCTAAATAAGTAAAATTTATGTCTTCTAAATGTGTATCCTTATACTCACAGATAAGTGTGGCTTTGCCTCTCATCTGTGAAGCTCATTTTGCAACAGATGGAGACTATTACAGAGACACAGCTGGTCAAAATGCAGAAAATGAGTGACTGTGGAATATCTAACCCCAACCATACATCTGCAACCCCTAAAACTAGGGCTCAGGGAAAATTGGAGAGGCGGGGCAAAAATGTTTGTTATTAAACATTTTAATGGGTATAAGAAAAGATGCAAACATAAACTCAAACAATGGAAATGATAGATATTTAATATAATTCATAAAGGTAGCCATGCCTTTCATTGGCATAAGCTGTCAGAGTTTAAAAGGTCCCCTATCATACGTTAGTTTATCAAATTTTCCTGTGTAAAGAGAAGTCAGGCCAGTAATTATTACTTCCCAGTAAAAGATGAGAAAACTAAGGCTCAAATATATGGTGTATTTTTTTCAAAACTTGCTGTCCTAATTTGTTTTTCTCTTGGTGTATCAAAATACTGCAAGAGGAAGCATGTATCTCAAAATTCTAGGATATAGCCCATCAGTGTGGAGAAGTCAAGGTAGCAACTTGAAACATTCATAGTCTAGAACAAAGATAAATTAATTTCTGCAAGTTTGCTGTTCAGTTTGCTTTCTCTTCTTTACTCCTTAGAATTCAGAATCTACACTCAGAGAATGGGGAAACCTATATTTAGGCAGCATCTTCTGTGGCATGTCCACAGGCCAACTGGATTGAAACAGAATCAACTTAAGACACTCTTCACAGGTTATTCTATTTTGTTCCAAGTTGACAGTTTAAATGACCCATCACACTTGCCAAAGGTCATATTAAATGTTAAAACTTGGAGTCAGATGTTGTTCAAATTAAATCATTTGCCAAAATGATGATTTAAAACATAGCTTGAGCTATTTGGTGCCATATGCTGAACTTGATATGGACTATACCTGTGTTTGAAAAATATAAACACAAAGAAAATAAAAGTGAATGCTAGAATGAATCAAACTAGTGTCAGGTGACTATGCATGAGAGCTAGAATAAACTCCTTGCTTTAGGGATTTTGGAAAGGTTAGCATAAGTGCCTCTCACTTTGACATTGATTCTGAGACAGAGTTTTGATATCTACCACTGGCTAGCCTCAATATTAAGGTCTAACATCAAGGAAAGAAGAATTGTAACCATTCTAGGGGAAGAGGAAGTAATCTAAAGAGAGACACATGAATCCACTTCCTTCTTCTATAAGACTTTTGAAACAATAAACATAAAAGAACCAGAATATTCCTGAGAACTCATGCAGATGGCAGGAAAAGATCGAGGCTCTGGTGTCATCCAGATTGTTTTTGGAAGTTAGCTTCCACAGCCTAAGCCCTGTCAACTCTAGCAAGCTAAGTTTACCAATCCATCTTTAATAAAGAAGTCAATAAAGAAAACAAGAGGCCCATGACCCTGCTTTGTTTGAGAGCCACCATTGTCAGATAAGTTGTTTTTTTTTTTTTGATTCATTTTCATTGGTTATTTTATTTATTTACATTTCAAATGTTATCCCCCTTCCCAGTTTTCCCTCCACAAGCCCCCTTTCCCCTCCTCCCTCCCCCTGCCTCTACGAGGGTGCTCCCCCACCTGCCCATCCACTTTTGCCTCAGCAGCCTAGTGTTCTCCTATCCTGGGTCATCAGGCCTCCACAAGACCAAGGGGCTCCCCTCCCAGTGATGCCAGATAAGGCAACCCTCACTACATATCCAGCTGGAGCTATGGGTACCCTCTGTGTACTCTTTGGTTGGTGGTTTAGTCCCTGGGAGCGGTTCTGGTTGGTTGATATTGTTTTTCTTTCTATGAGGCTGCAAACCCCTTCACCTTCTACAGTCCTTGCCCTAACTTCTCCATTGGGGTTTCTCCCTCAGTCCACTGGTTGGCTGTAAGCTTCTGCATCTGTATTGGTCCAGCTCTGGCAGAACCTCTCAGGAGACAGCTATACCGGGCTCCTGTCAGTAAGCATTTCTTGGGATCCACAATAGTATCTGGGTTTGGTGTCAGCAGATGGGATGGATCCCTAGGTGGGGCAGTCTCTGGATGGCCTTTCCTTCAGTTTCTGCTCCACTCTTTGTCCCTGCATTTCCTTTTGGTAGGAGGAATTCTGGATTAATATTTGAGGTGGGTGGGTGGCCCCATCTCTTAACTGGGGTCTGTGCCTATCCACTGGATATGGTCTCTATAGGTTCTATCTCCCCTTTGTTGGGTATTTAGGCTAATGTTCTCCCTGTTGGATCCTTGGAACCTCTTGGGTCCCTGGCATATGGGACATTCTAGTGGCTACCTCCCAGTCCCCCCCCCCACCGCTACACACCTACTTTCAAATTCCTGACCCTCCGTACTTCTCCCCCATTGCCTACCATATGTGAACTGCCCCCCTTTTTCTCTTTCCCTCCCAGATCCCTGTCTCCCTCTACTTCCCAGAGATTATTCTCTTCCCCCTACTGAGTAGAACTGTAGCATCCACACTTTGGCGTGATCTTTCTTCCTGGGCTTTGTAAGGTCTGTGAGTATTCTGAGTTTCTTTTGGGCTAATATCCACTTATCAGTGTGCACATACCATGTATGTTCTTTTGTGACTGTGTTACCTCACTCAGGATGATATTTTCAAGTTTCATCCTGTGGATGAAAAACCCCTTTTGTTTACAAGCCATCTTTGCCAGGTAAGCCACGTTTTTCATATCCTATTCTTCTTGCCTGCCACCATCTCAATGTGGAGAAGCCTAGCTCCAGACCTATGGTTCAGGCATTATTTTTGCCTGCTCTTATTGACAACTCATGTACCAGCCTTATATGGATTAATGCCAGTCACACAGCTCCTGTACTGGTTCAATCTAAGGAAAGCCAGATTTTTATGTCAGACACAAAAACAGAAAAAGCAGTCCATATGCCCAGGTAAAAGCACAAAAATGAAAAGAATATGGATATCTAAGACATCATCTCTCCCATAAAACTCACTGACTACTCCTCTAAAAAGTGTTCTTTAAGAAGAATTACATATATAAATCCAGAGTCACAGAATTTACACAAACAACCATAAACTTTATAAAAAAAAAGTAAGTTTAAACAAGACTTTATTTAATTTCATTGAACTTAAAGATGATAGCAAGAAATGCCCAAGTAATGTCCAAGAGAACACAAATGTATGCTGAAAAAACTGACAACGACAATTCAGGTGTTGAAATCAGATTTTAGTAAAGATATAAAAATATTGAAGATAACTCTAGTTGAACTGGAGATTGAGTTGAAAAACTCAACAACCCAAATCAAAACCTAAGAGAAAATCTCACACATAGAATGGATCAAGAAGATACAATATTAGGAGTCAAAGATGAAGTAGAAGAAATAGACCACAAACAATGATTATGAAAAAATTTAAAAGCACATGAAAGGAATATGAAAGAACTGTGAGACACCATGAAAAGACCAAATCTTCAAATTATGGGCATTGATGAGGGAGAAGAATCCCAGGGCAAAGGTATAGACAAGATCTTCAAAAGGACCACAGTAAAAAACTTCCTTAAAGTAAGGGAAGATATACCCATAAAATACAAGAATCATACAGAACACCAAATAGAAAAGAACAGATCGTAAAATCTCATAGATCATAGAACATTAAATATACAGAACCAAAAAATATTGACAAGTGTATAAAAATTCACAAATCACATATAAGTCCTATCTGAATAGCAGTTAATCAACTGCTCAATGGAAACTCTGAAATCCAGAAGACTACACTGGCAACCTAGACTTTGGTATCCAGCAAACCTGTCTGTCATAGTGGGAGGAGAAAGAAAAACTTTTCATTATACAAACAGCTGAAAATATACATGTTGACCAAAACAACCCTAAAGAGAATACTAGAAACAATATTTCCAACTGAAGAGATGAGTAAGTGCAGGAAAGACCACTCAAAAGAAAACAAATGAATCTCTAATTAATGAAATATTTAAAGCACGGATAAGAACACAATCAGTCAAAAACTGGCAAAATGACTTTGATTGATACATACATGTCCATAATAAATGTTAATGGCCTTAACTCCCCAATCAAAAAATAGGGTAGCTGAATGGAATAAGAAATAATATCCATCCTTCTGTTGTCCACATGTTACTCATCTTCTTTCAAAGTGAAAGGATGGAAAAAAGTCTTCTGAACAAATGGAATCAGGAAGAAAGCAGGCTTTGCCATCCAAATATCTGAAAAAAAAATGAAAAAAAAATTTAAAGCTAATCAGAAGCAAGGAAGAGTACTTCATTGTAATAAAGGTAATAATTAAGAATACATTACAAACTAAATGGGTATGCACTAAATATTGGTGTACCAATTTAATAAAAATCCTTCTACTGGAATTAAATATGCAGGCTATGATTAAGCTAATAATAGTAGATAATTGCAAAATCTTACTTTCTCCAATAGATAGGTCATCGGGACAAAAAAAGAAAAACTTTAGAATTAAATTACATCTTATATCAAATGATCCTAAAGATATCTACAGAGCATCTCAGACAAACACCAAAGAATATGCATCATATCTGGAAGCTCAAGTTCCTATACAACAGAAGACATCTTGGGATACAAAATAAATATCTAAAAATTGAGATAAATTAATAATTCCATGTATCCTATCAGATCAGTACAGACTAGGAAACAATCAGATGAAGAGGAAGCCCACAGAATGGAAGAGAATCTTTTCTAACTATATATGTAACAGAGAATCTATAAAGAACTCAAAAGCAAAGACTCAAAACAATAAGATTCAGTCAGGCAGTGGTGGCACACGCCTTTAATCCCAGCACTTGGGAGGCAGAGGCAGGTGGATTTCTAAGTTTGAGGCCAGCCTGGTCTACAGAGTGAGTTCCAGGACAGCCAGGGCTACACAGAGAAACCCTGTCTCGAAAAACAAAAACAAATAAACAAACAAACAAAAAACAAAACAAAAAATGAGATTCAAACAAATAGACCTGAGACTTGACCAGAGAACTTTTAAAAGTTGGAAAAAATGGCTAAGGACATATCTCCAAAATAGTTTATTTTCTCTAGCATTTAGGAAGATGCAAATCAAAACTACCCTGAAGTCTTATTTTACTGCACTCAGAATGGCAAAGATCACCAAATAACTGACTGAGGTGGTGTGTGGAAAATGGAACCCTTAGTTATTTTTGGTGGGATGCCAAACTGTTTAAGTCACATTGGAAAACAAATTCTCAAAAGGTTAAAACTAAATCTATTATATGAACTAGATATACCACTCCATGGCATATGACCAAAGGACTTTGCACCCATCTTCACAGATACTTTATCGTTATGTTCATTGCCATTCTACTCACAACAGCTAAGAAATGGAAACAGCCTAAACATCCTTAAACTAATGCAAGGATAATGAAAGTGTGGTACATATGGAATATTGTTCAGCTTTAAAGAAAAATAAAATCATGAAATTTGCAAGTGAATGTACAAAACTTGAAAAGATCATATTGAGTGAGATAGCCCAGACTCATATTGCACATTCTCTCATGTCTGAGGCTGCTAACTTCAAATCGACAGATGTCAACATATATCATGAATAACTGCAGAAAGAAGAAAGGTAAAAAGAGACCATTTCTGGTATAGGAGAGTAGGGGAGCAATAGCGAGGGAGATAGCAGGGTACAAGTGATCTGATGGGGAAATTGGAGAAACAGGGGGAGCTGTAATTATGAAGGGCAAAGGATACAAATACAGAAATGGAGGAGGGAGGAGAAAAATTATAGTAAAGCTATCTGTAACAGTCACAAGGATTCACAGTATTGAAAGTCTTTCTAAAAATACCTCTAAGACTAGTAAGTTGGTATATAGACATTTATAGTTTAAATGATTTTGATTTGGGTACCCTATCAAAGAGTCAAACACTAACAAAAACCCTAAACATAAGAAGCCTTCTGTTGAGTTATTCAGGATTGTCCAAGAGACTGGCAAAACATTACAACTATTACTATTGTTCTTGGTTGCCCCAAAGAGGTGAACAATAGGTTAAGTCTTTGTTGTTTAAGTACCATGCAGTTCAGACACAGGGCCCATATTCCCCTGAGCTGGAACTGACCTGAAAGTCTCTTCATTGTGTAATAACTTTTATGTTACCAAAAGGCTCCATGTAAGCTTCTTTTCCAGTTTTGACATCTGTGAATCACACCAATGACTAGCATGGCATGACACCTCCAACCTACAGTAGTACCACACATAACTTGGCAAATAATAGACAAATCTCTAATTCATCTACAGATTCTCCCTACAAGATAGAAGTCATACCTAGTACCAGAAACCTTGCCAAGTACCTAGTGGTAGTGAGGTCATGGATCTTAGAAGAGAAGATATAACTGCCAACCTAACAAATCAGGATAATTTTTAACTATATTCTAAGTATTTATACTTATACCCATAAATAAGTGTAGTCCTCACCCCTCATTAAGGAAACCACATTGCTTGCTGTTATATGTATCTTTGCCTGAAGCAGCTTACATGCCTTTCTCTGATATCTCTTTGCAGCAGACAGAGATTACTGCAGAAAACCACAACCAATAAAATATAGAGTTGTGGAGCCTCAAAGGACCTGTGTGCAATACCAAATACAAAGTGCCAAAACAAGAGAATATAGGAAACAACCTTTGGCTCTATCTAAGTTGAGAGACTACTGAGTGTACTTCTTGACTTAGATAGGAGACAATATTTATCAAAACTGGGGAACACAGTTCATTCTGGCTTTGAAAATAGTCCCCAAAAGGGTTTCTAACTGCCTTCCTTTCCTTGCCTTACTTTTCTAGACATATTCCTAGCAGGAGTTTGCTATTCTGAGCAGAGTCATTCTCAGGAAAGAGTACCCCAGATAAATGAAATGGCCCTGCCAGTCATATATCCCAGTATCCATTCATAAATTGCCTGTGTTCTCTGCACCCAGTTCCTGAGAATTTGTTGACATGAGTCAGTGCCTTTGAACTTGTTCAACTTTGAGTGAACTGTTGAAATTGATTTGGGGGTGGAGGGTCTTATGAAGCAAAAATCCATATATATATATATATCTGCCTAGAGCAGCTTATATGCCTATCTCTGACATCTCTTCTTTTTTGCAGATATTACATTTCTATTAGCATAATATAAGATCACATTAGCTTTTCAGTAATGCTTTCCCACTGATGACTCACCCAGGGCTTTGCAAAAATTCTAATCTTCTAACTCATTTTTCACTGAAACCCTTGCCAAGTAACATGTCATCTAGAGTAGTGATAAGGCTCACATTGGACAGCATACATATGTGTTAGGAGGTTTGGGAGCTGAAAAAGAAAAGAACTGGAAAATGCCATTCCAACTTAGAGACTTCTAAACTAGCCAAGGGAGTAAAAATGGAGCTTTGCTGGTTTCCAAAACTTTACTGAACAGGTAGCGAATTTTAGAGAACCATGATGAAAGATGCTTTTATCCCTGTAACTTTGTGTACTTTTTCCAGTACCTTTGAAAAATGTAATGACTCCATTTTCATTTATTGATGCTCAGAGAAGTGATGTTATTAGTGTACCAATCATTCAGAATAAAGGCTTCACCACTGACTGAATTTTTTGTTCTGCTGTCCTCTGGAATTCTGGTTCTATATAAGTAAAAGCGGAACTTTAGGAAAAGGATTTCTAGAAGATGCCAGTATTGATTTTGCTATGCATGATTTATCTACTTATTCTAATGCAAGTAGTATCTTAAGTATACTTTTCTACTGCAGTGACAAAACACTATGACCAAGAGAACTTATAAAATAAAGTGCTTGATTTGGTTTTCAAGGGGTCACAGTACATGACATCAGAACAAAGACATGGTGGCAGGAATATTTAAAAGCTTACATCTTGATCCAGAAATAGAAGACAAAGAAAACCATTAAAAATGACATGAGTCTTTTGAAACCTCAAAAGCTGTCACCAGTGACACGCCTCCTCTAACAATGTCACATCTCCAAATCTATCCAAAAAGAATTCCATAAATGGGGACCAAATATTCCGATATATAATCCTGTAAGTACTATTCCCATCTAAACCATAACAAGTAGTATCTGGCATTTATATACCGGTATCTTTTTCTGAAAATAAAACAAAATCCACACAGACAGCAGATGATAACCCAATCTTAATGTAAAAAAAAACAACACACAAATCAGTTTCATTGCTTATTTTGTGGTGCAGGAAGGATAGCTGATTCCTTTCACTAATTCAATTATGCAGTATAGTAGTCCAGTCTGTTCATATGAACACCATAGTAACGTGGGTTTCAATTTTAGTTGTGATAATTTCTTGCTGTGGAATGACAGTGGGTTCCTTAACATTTAAAAATTTTGACTATTTGTTAAGTCAAGTTAATGCTACCCTGCTTATTAAGCTAGCTATGAAAATTTACCAAGACAATGTGATCAAGTGTCTACAGTAGACATGGTCCTTAGTAGTGGAAACTATTAACATAGTTATTATTGTGTACTAATACTTTAAGTTAAAAAACAGATAAAGAACATTTTGATTTACCAAATATGAAACATTATACGTTGCTTACAAAAACCCTAATACATAATCAAATAGAAAGAAATATTTCTTCAGTGAATTAAAACACACACACACACACACACACACACACACACGGAAGGACAACTCAGAAAATGAATTCTTGTATCTGTTTTATTATGACAGTGTTCCAAACAAGATTCTTAGACTAACAACAACCCCAGGATTTCTCAGGAGAAACCTCCATTTGAACAGTTGTTCAAAGTGATTCCCAAAATAATATAGATTATTGATGTGGACAATTTGCTGCCTGTCAAGGGTTGACTCTGGGCCCCTATTGCTGAATATACCATACACTTGGGACGTATGACTCAGATGATATGATCTACATCTAACCTGAAAAGATTCTTTCCTGTATTCTAGCTTCCATCATGGTTACAGAAAAATACTATAATAGATGCCAAGGGAAATCAGGAATTAAACAGTCATACCTAGCTCCTACACCTATGACCTGAGATGGTGAATAGCACAGCAAGATGTACATAAAGGTACAATAAATGGCAATACAGTTTAGTGGCAACCAAAAGTTGTCTAAATGGACATTAGGTCCACTCAACCAGGAAGGATACCATGTTTAGGACTGAAAACCCAGCTAGCTTCATGAAACTAATAAGTCATGAACTTTAGCAAAGAATCTGTTGTGTCACTTTTCGAGACCAACATAATCCTTTCTATAATCTAAATTTTATCCTTATACCCACAGATAAGTGTAGCTGTCACCTATCAAAGAAACTTCTCTTTACAGCAAATGGAGACTATCAGAGAAAAGGAAAATTGGATGCAATGCAGAGAACAATAGATCCTGGTGAGTCCAGCTCCAACAGATACTTCTACACTGAATTTATGGCTCAGGGACAACATAGAAGAGTGGGCAGAAAAAGTGTAGGAGTCAAAACAACAAGATGTCTACTGTAAATCAGGCTGCCCTAGAAATGACTGCAAAATAAGACTGTGTTACTGGTAATATCAATAGATATGAGAATGTAGAAGGACAAATTTTTGTAGGGTCACCCACCTAGACAAAAATTGTAGCCAACTAATAACTCCTGAGAAAGGGAGACTTAGTCTCTCCCATGGATGAGCCACCTTCTTATTTTTCAAATGCAGAATTGTCAGCTCTGAAGCCATATACATACTACCAATAAAAACAGACTAAAAGAAACCAGACTCAGCAGATTGTATTTATATACGTTTATGTATACACACACAGACACTTTAAGCTACAAACTTGAGAGTGCATAAAGAAACACATGAGGGGTTTGAAGAATGGTAGTGAGGGACAGATGGAAGAAACACAGGGAGGGGAGAAACTGATATAATTCTATTTTAATTAAAAACAAAACAATGCAAAAATAGTCTGCCCGCCTTTAATCCTAGCACTTGAGAGGCAGAGTTGGGTGGATCTCTGTGAGTTCCAGGTCAGCTTAGGCAATATAGTGAATTCCAGGCCAGCAAGGACTACAAAGTGAGACTTTCTCTCACAGTAACCAGCGATACCAATAAACAAGTCTATTTTAAGCAGGGTATTTTTGTACATCCATTGTACATGATACTGTGTTGCTGAAGTATGTTTTATAAAATATTAGATTGTAAATTGACTGTATCACATGACTAAAGTTTATTTTCTAAAAGAAAGGAATAGTTTAAGTAGTGTGTTTGAAAAAAAAAAAAAAAAAGAACCAAAATTGGTGGGCATTAGTGTAGGGTGATCTTCAAATTGTAATGCATGGGAATGAAACATTAAGAATAAATGACATCCTGGATGGCACTTTGATTTTGAATACTTACTATCTGAATAAACTAATTTACATTTAACATCCAAGTTTGAGCCCTCAAACCTATGCAAATGTAGAGAGCAGGAAGAAATGTCACAGTATTTTCCTCTGATTTCCAGTCATCATGTGTTCTCTCTCTGTCTCTCTGTCTATGCCTCCCCCCACTCTCTCTGAAACACACACACACACACACAGAGAGAGAGAGAGAGAGAGAGAGAGAGACAGACAGACAGACAGACAGACAGACAGAGACAGAGACACAGAGAAACTACCATTTTTCTAGAACCTTCTGGGATGCCAGGAATGGCACACTCAGATGAGGCTTGAGGCTTGGACATAAGGACTGTGACCATTCTCACCATTACCCTTTATGCCCTTGAGATAATTTCCACAGACATATCCCTTCTCTGTTGTGGACAGATATGAAGACCCTGACTCCACTGTTTAGAGTATCCCCATTCCCACCATATTTTCAGGCAGTCACAACCAGAAGTCTCCAAGTTTATGCCTATCCTATAGGGCCAGGGTTATGAAGTCTGGATCCTTGTCCTAGTGGATTCAGAGGTCAAAGAGTGAGATGTGAGCAGCAGAAAAGTTTGGCAATCAAAAACAAAGTTCTCTTTTTAATTATAATTTATTTTAAGTATATGAGTGCTCTAACTGCCTGTACACCTGCAAATCAGAAGAGAGCATAGAACTCATTATAGATGGTTGTAAGCCACTATGTAGTTGTTGGGAATTGAACTCAGAACCACTGGAAGAGCAGCCGGTGCTCTTAACTGCTGAACCATCTCTCCAGGCAACAAAACAATGTTCTTAATAGTCCTAAGATAGCATTCAGTCACCAGGGATACCTAGTAGCAAGTCTCCTTGGTTTGATGAGGATGAGAATGAATGATATTGATACCTGCAGTTTATCCCAGAGCCTTCAAGTTTATCTTTTCCTTTGGGCTTACCTACCTCACCATGCATCCTTGAGTTTAGAATAAGTTTGATCTTGAGAAACTAAACACAAAGAGACTAATATTTCACTGTAAGAATATCAAACCTCAATACGAGTATAGTATAGAATCAATTTGGTCAGAATATAGTAGTTGAAACTGAAAAATCATCTTGTCACTAGATCTATTTTTACAAATTGATGTAATTGATCTGCAGTGCTTTGTATTAAGGTGTTTATAACCATTTACCAAGATTAGGGTCTATGACAAAAGAACAGTAACACCTCTGACAACATAGGTTATACTTCTTTATGTCTAAATGCCTCCTCCAAGAAGAAAACAAAAGGCAATGGTACTCAATGACTTTCCCTCATGGAAACCTACACCACCTCTGTATTTTCATATTTATATTGAGTTATCCAAAAGAAAGTGCATTAGTATTTTATACAATGTTGAATCAAAATTCTTTACAAAAGCAACTTAAGAATGAATGGTTTATGTTATAGTTCAAGGGTATAGACCATTAAACTGGGCAAGTCATGGTGGCTGGAACCCGGGGTTGCTGGGCACATTGAATTTGCAGTTAAGAAGCAGAGATATGAATACACATGCTCAACTCAATTTACGCTGTTCATTCAGCTCAGGACTCTGACTGTGACCTAACGTAATCTAGGAAATCCTTCAAAGATGTGTACGGTGTTTTGTATGCATCATGATTCTAAATCCTGTTAATTTGATTTTAACTATCACAGGAGAAAACCAAATCCTGTGACAACATAAGAAATGGATCTTGCAGTTATCTGCCTAACTCTGTGCCTACAACATTAACCTAAGGTACTTGGGGACAATTAGAGTGCATGTCCCCTTTCATTCACTGAACTCCAGCAATACAAGGATGTATATGCCAAGCTAAGATGATGTTCTCAGGATTTACTCTTAGTTTTCAGACATTACCTTTAGTATATGATCTTACACAGGTGGGTATATACTATATTCTAATAACCAAGTGCACTCTGGAGGAAAATTAGAGGTTCTTGGATACAGCTAGAAAGCATGCAGTTTTGTTAAAAATTCTACTGACTGTCCATACCTCAGCCCCTTGTACATCAGAGACCTACTACTTTGGATTTTAATATCCCAATACAACCCACAGATAAAGGGTGTTGATAAAGACTCTCATCAAAAAGATGCCATACTCCATGACAGAATCAGAAAGGAAGGAGAAAATATAATTCCTTATGTCTCAATGGGTTACTTGAGGATATCATGAAATTCATCAACCATGATGCCCCACTCTCAAGCTATTTAATTTATTTTAGTTAGTCAGGCAGTCTACAATTTCTGTAAAAAAAACTTCAGAAACTATGAATGAAAATTGACCCAACAGTCTCAGCTGTTAAGACACTGACTTCTCAGTGTTCAACAATTGAGATATAATGGAAGATGAAAAGATAATAAAGGCAAGAAATGGCCAATGTGATTTTTTCTTATCTTTCCATTTTCTTCTTTCTAGTCACTACCATCCAAACCCTAAGGACAACTCATATATTTTTGATTTTTATAATTTTTAAGGAGACTCATTAGTGAGTTCTTCACGGATTCATCTTTAGGACTAACTGGTATGGATACAACAGTTTAAGCATTCACAAACTGAAAGACATGTAAATTGTTTCATGAACATTTCCACACACTTTTGGGTGGATAGTAAAATTTCATCCAGCCAGGATACATGAGAGAAATTTTTTGCTAAGTAATATAGTAGTTGCATGCTCCATTTGAAACATTCTTTTTGTTAAGTGTGATGGTGGATACAAAACCACATTTTGATAAAAGTTATATAGAATTTAGCATGTTTTCAAATACAAAGTACATGTCCTGCTGAGGTAGCCTGATTAAGGCTGGTGGACTGTATCACTGTCTTTAATTTCTAAATTACATATACTATAATTTTTCCTATGCAATTAGTTCAATTTGTAAGTTGTACTATTTTGTGTTTTATTGCTGTGATAAAACACTACCACAAAAAGCAACTTAGAAAGAAAAAGAGTTATTGATTTAATTATCATAGTCACTTACAAGTTACAGTCAGTGAGGGAAGTCACGAGAGGAGGAACCTCTAGGCAGGTACAAAAGCAGAGACTATAGAGAAGTGTTGCTTGCTGACTTCTTTCTATTGCTTCTTCTACTTGCTTTCTTATACAACCCAAGACCACTAGTCGAGGGGTGTTATCACCCACAGTGAGTTAGAGCCACCCACAACAGTAGTTAATCAAGAGAGAATACCCTAGAAACATGCCCCAAAATAAATCTGATAGAGGCAATTCTGAAATTGAAGTCCTCCTCCCTTTTAAAGATGAGTTTAGTTTGTAGTAAGTTGACAAAAAATGCCCCCTGTCCCTTTAATGGGTAAAGAAAATATTGTCTAGTCCTGCTGGGACTAGATGCCCCAGGATGGGATGGTACCCAAAGGGAGGGGGCAACGGGGTGAAGGATTTATAGGAATAAGACTGAGGAGAGAGGAGGGAAGGATGCTTTGATCAGGATGTAAAGTGAATAAAGAAAAAGACGTTTAAAAGAAGCTAGAGTCCATTCACCCACAATGAAAAAAATAAAATTATGCCATTTGCATGTAAATGGATTGAAATGGAGAACACTGTAAGCCAAATAAGCAAGATTCACAAAGACATACTTTCATGCAATAGAAATACCCCCTTTTCATTGTCTCCATTTGGATGTCTATTTGGTATCAATTTACATGCATTAAAGGCATATTGAACATAATCTTAATTAAAATTTTTATTGATTATTTTTGTGCTTGGTCAATGTTAATTACTCCTTCTACAGTCTTTCTCATAGTTGAAGGATCTGGTCACTTTTTACCTTGTGTATAGTGGTTATCCTGATCTAAGTCATAAGCATCTTTCTTCTGATTTTTTTAAAAATAAAAATGGTTTCCATAATTTTCAACACAAAAGTCAGAGTGATCTGTTTCCTTCAAAGCCCTCTGAAATGTATCTCAAGTCCAAATTAAAACAATACAAGAAGATAGGAATGGATAATTCGAAATCTTCTACATGTAGACCACCAGTTGAACCAGCACCATTTGTTGAAAATCCTGTCTTTTTTCTACTGGATAGTTTTAGCTCCTTTGTGAGAGGTCAAGTGACTATAGGTGTGTGGGTTCATTTCTGGGTCTTCAATTCTATTCCATTGATCTACCTGCCTGTCACTGTACCAATACCATGCAGTTTTTATCACTATTGCTCTGTAGTACAGCTTGAGGTCAGGGATGCTGATTCCCCCAGGAATTCTTTTATTGTTGAGAATAGTTTTTGCTATCTTGGGTTTTTTTGTTATTCCAAATAAATTTGAGAATTGCTCTTTCTAGGTCTATGAAGAATTGAGTTGAAATTTTGATGGAGATTGCATTGAATCTGTAGTTTGCTTTCAGCATGATGGCCATTTTTACTATATTAATCCTGCTAATCCATGAGAGTGGGAGATTTTTTTCATCTTCTGAGTTCTTCGGTCAACTGGCCAGACTCCCCAGAGTTACTGGGGACTGGACCACCAACCAAAGAATATACATAGAGTGACCCTTCACGCTCCCGCATATGTGGCAGAGGAGGGTTTTGTTGGAAATCAGTGGAAAGAGAGGCCCTTAGGCCTGAGTATATTCAATGCCCTAGTGTTGGGGAATGCCAGGGAGGGAAGACAGGAGTGGGTGGGTGGGTGGGGGAGCATCCTCATAGAGGCAGGGGAGGAGGATGGGATATGGGGTTTCTGAAGGGGAGACAAGGAAAATATTTTTTAAATAAAAATAAAAATATTAAAAATAAAACAAAGCTGTCTTACCAGCAATGCCTCTATTTGTTACTCACCCTGTATCTGGGTGCCCTCATCTACTCTGTTCGGTCACTCTACTCTATCCCAACTGACTTCTATGCAGTTCCTTTAATATGCCAGGTACCAAACTTGATGGTGGTGGTGGACTCCTTTAATCCCAGCACTTGGGAGGTAGAGGCAGGCAGATCTCTGTGAGTTCAAGGCCAGCCTGGTCTATAGAGCTAGTTTCAGGGTAGCCAGGGTTACACAAAGAAACCATGTTTTGAAAAACAAAATTAACTAACTAAATAAATGCCATGTGCCTTTTATTTTTTATTTGATAGACTATTCTTTTTCATGATACATGAGTGGTATCAGATCATTGCCTTTCCAAGTCTACTCAAATGTTGACAACTCAAAGAGGTCATAAACTTTTATTCTAACTTAGATTTCTACTTATTTTATATTTTATTTTCAACTTACTAGTTGTATTATTTTCATCAACATTTGCTAAAAACATCCCATAAGGATATTGATGTTATTTTCAGTTTGTCATTTGTATACTTAACGACAGACAAATTCTTTGTACTAAATCTTTAGATTTGTTCTACACTATTTCAGTTGGATATTATCTCATTTACACTAAGGAAGGAAAAAAAACTAAATAATTTTCTGGATATTTCTGAGTTCTTTCCACTGGGTTACTGAGCAGAAAATAAAGAATAGCCATTGGAATAATTTGTTTCCATAGATATTATGGTAACTGATTCACTTTAAGTGTCGTATGGAATTGTCTCCTGAAGAATCAGAAATAGGTGATTTAGACTCTAAAGGCAGTTACAAGTTCTGTGTAGTGCTATGAAAACAGTGTTTTCTCAATCCTGATAAAAGGCATAGAGTTGTCTATACCTTTATATTTTACTTTATACTTTGTCTATACCTCTATACTTTAGACAACAGAGATTATATCTGAAGACATTTTGGGTATTTTTTAGTTAATTATGTTAAGTATAGCTTGGTTTGTTGCATAGAAAAGGTGCTGGGTAAGGCGTGTGCTCTCAGAATTTAGTGCTTTGGAATTTTTAGAATCTTATTTTTCATGCTCCATAGTACTTAGGTAGAGTCTGTTGTATACAGAGAAGAAAGAAGCTTCAGATACTCCCACTTACATTCATTGCTTCTTTGGATTTAGAAGCAGCACCTAATACCGTACCTATTCTTGACCATATCATTAAAAGCCTGAAGTACTACTCTACTCTTCAAGCTTTGAAGTTATTTAACACATTAGATACGTCCTATGATGGAATATTCTGATATATTATGAGTTCTATGTTCCAAAGCTGTAAGAAGTAAACTTGCATTTTCTCCCCAGACAATGGTGGTTGAAATTGTGGTGTCTACTATGTGACTCCTAGTCCCACATATATGCTTTTTGAATATTTTATGGGTTGGGTCTGAGCCTTATTTTTATTTCTTAGAAATGTACCATACGATCTTTGTACGTAGGTCCTTATTCATATAAGTAAAAAAATCCCATAAATTGCCTAATTTTTCTAAAAAGGTTTTTAAAAATATAATTTGGAAATAAGAAACAACAGTTTTGCTTTCCAAACATGTTATGACCTTTCACTCATACCCACCAGTTATAGAAGCTCTGCATTTACACAGAAATTCAAAAAGTCATTATTTTGGTATAAAATTTGTTAGTTTTCAGCTATGACTTAGAATGATTACTTTCACAAATATCTATATCTCTATCTATCTATCTCTATCTATCTATCTATCTATCTATCTATCTATCTATCTATCTAGAGCCAACTGTATTGCATATCAGGAATAGAGCTTAGCCCCTAAGGCCTCCACTGATGTAGCCCTGAGACCAGTGGTTTTTTTTTTTTTCATCAGATTCAGAAGATAAGAGTAAGACAGGCCTCTATCCTTTATTTATAAGAAGTCTGAAGGGATCTTAGAGAAGGTTTCCTGTGGAGGCAAATTAGGAGTTTGGGCCCACTGGCTGTTAGTTACAGAATTACAAAATGATAGTCTTTTCCTCTTTACACCTCCTGGCTATACTTATAAGACTGTTCCTCTATAATTCAAAAACCTTAAAGAGTTTGATCCCAAACACCAACATAACTAAACACAAGAAACATGAACTCATCACTTTGATAAAAACCTTTCACTATTTTCTGTTACTCCTGCATAGCTCATGGCACATAGGTTTAGTACGGCATTTATTTACCATAATGCACTCTATCTAATGGAATATGTGTCTGTTTTTTATATTTGACATATGCAACCATTCAGTGAATATGATCCCTAAATAATTATATATAACCTGTATAGGGAACTCACTAAATTGATCTCTAGTATAAATTAACAATCACAACCATATTAGCTAAGTTTGGTGAGGCATTAATTCTTCCATTTTAGAAATGAGGGAGGGATGTAAAAGCAAATCTCTATATTTTTCAAGATCATCAGGGAAATTACCTATGTTTTGTTTGATTGTTTAAGATCTTGTATAGATAAAGGGCTGTTGAACATTAATAATTTCAGATTCCACAATCAGCTTTTAAAAGGGATACATCTGGGCAAGGTGGTTTATGGTATTAAATGATTCTAGACATAAAGAACACTGGGTTCTGTAGTCTTGAGGCTGGTATTATGGTATCAAGATTTTAGTTCTTATGGTTTTATTTTTCATGACTCTCCAATTTAACATCCTCCAAATGCTTGTTCAAGACCTTAGGCTTTAGTTCAGTATAGAATGAACTTACTGGCCTCCAAAATTCAAGATTGATGAGAATCTGTAGTGGCATGTACTGCTTGACTCCAGAGTCATTTTGGTTTCTAAGATTCAAAGAGAAAAAGCTTACGTGGAATCAATGTAGTATGCTTGCTTCCCTCTCAGCTGCAGAGATACCTTAACTGACAAGTACTAAGGCTTTTTACCTACAAGGGCCAGAAAACATAAGTCATAATGACTGGCATGGATCAGGGTTTGAATTTTCCTCTCATAGAAATGCAAAGACATTAATGTCTTGTGTGTGTGTGTGTGTGTGTGTGTGTGTGTGTGTGTGTGTGTGTGTAGACATGACACACATGTCTAATTGCCCCTTGCAGGGAAATTGTGACAGGCCAAAGAAACAGTTGCACTGAATTCTAACTTGTTGGATCAATATGTTTTCTGGGATTACTAACAGGAGTATAGGTGGGAGGTTACTCACAGAAGCAATAATTACCTAAAAACAGCTATGTCACTAAAAGTCCCACCAGTGGTAGTTTATGTAAGCTCCAAGCATGATGCTCTCTACATGGCTTACAGGCAGCTCAACATATCTGAGAATCTTCTCTCAGCAACAGGGCTGGTCATCCTCTTCCCCCAGTAGTCATTTACTGTTTCTGTAATCCTAACCTTGTAAATTTTGCAAGTTTCAGATTTCCTAGATGTATAAAATTTCCTTCATAAGTCCTCCTGTAAGAAAAGATACAACTTGGAAGAAGTTGTAATATAATGGGCAAAATTCCCTTTCCCAAGCATGGCATTCATTTCCTTCCTGTAAATGGAAAAGAAACCAAAAGAAGAAGGAGCCACTTATTTTGTTACAACATATAATAAGATAATTTCTCTCTTCTTTTCAGAGTCCAGGTGTCAACTGAATATCACTTTTGTCTCCATTAGAGTCCTAGGTTTGCTGGAACAAGAACTCAAGAAAAGAACAAAGAAATGTCTAAAGACCAGAAAAGCCCATCATGGAGGGCTAGTATTAATCATCCAGGAAATATCATTGGCATCGTATTACTTGGTAATGGAGACACCTAGAAAACATTAAACAGTCAACACTTTGGGGGGGGGGGGGGGGATGCCTTTGTTAGGTTAACATAAATGTAACAAGAGACAGTACTTTAAGAAAAAGAGACAGTGGTTGTACAAGTTTGCTCTTCTACCAGAAATGGAGGAGTGTTCCCTTTGCTCCACATCCTCTCCAGCATGTGTTGCCATTTGAGTTTTTTTTTTTTTTTTTTTTTTTTTTAATCTTAGGAATTATGACTGGTATAAGATGAAGTCTTTGAGTTTTTATTTTCATTTACCTGATGACTAAGGATGTTGAACATTATTTTAAAGTGCTTTTTGGCCACTTGAGATTCCTCTGTTGAGAATTTTGTTTTGCTCTGTGCTCTGTTTTTAATTGGATTACTTGTTTTGTTGATGTCTAATTTCTCAAGCATTTTTAAAAATATCGATGGTGTCCTTAGCCTTGCAAAAGCTTTTTAGTTTCATGAGGTACCATTTATTAGTTGTTGATCTTAGTGCCTGAGCTATTGGTGTTCTGTTCAGGAAATTGTCTTATATGCCAATACATTCAAGGTTATTTCCCACTTTCTCTTTTATGAGATTTAGTATGTCTGATTTTCATGTTGAGGTCTTTGATCCATGTGGACTTGAGTTTAGTGTAGGGTGATAGATATGGGCCCAGGTTAGTTGAGAATCTGAGTGGGAGGGGGGTGTGTCTCTGACTCTGTTGCCTGTTGTTGGATCCCTTTCCCCTACTTGGACTCCATGGCTAGACCTCAGTGGGAGAGGAGGTACTTAGTCATTCTGGGACTAGATGCTCCATGGTGGTATGGTACCCTAGGGAGACTTCCTCATCTCCTCAGAGAATGGGAGAAATAATGGCGTGAGGGACTTACAGGGGTGGGAAGGACCAGGAAAAGAGGTGGGAGGGGCTGCAATTGGAGTATAATGTGAATAAAAAAGTAAAGTATGAGGAATAAAAATGAAGAAGAGACAGTGGCTTGAGATGTGTAGGCCTGAAACAGGAAAAAGGAATTATATGTGAAAATAATCCATGAGAGAACATTATGAATCACCACAGTTTCTTAAGCCAATTAAGAGTATAGTGAATCCTCTAACCTACTAACCAAGAGCAAGATCTTACTGGGAAAGACTCTGATGCCAAGACAAAGCAGGGTAGGGTTTTTTTTAAAGTGGAAAAACAATCACATTACACCAGGTACTGAATAAATGGATTTTTACAATGTAACCTTTGATCTTGAAAAACATTCTACAAGCCATTCCTCTGAAGAACCAAACTATTTGTACACTTCAGGGCCATCTCTCTACAGAGAATGATCCATTTGTTTACAAGCAATGTGGTTTCCAAGTGGAAGAGGTGTCAGGTGAGGGCAACCTGATCCTTTCTAAGTACTTTCAATTGTCTCAAAAAGCTCAAAGAGAGGAGTCTATATACCTTACCACAAGCATCAAAGTTGTCACCATGATATCACTCTGTACTCCCCTAGATTCCTAGGTCTGCTAGAACAGGATATAAGGTACCCGAACTCAAACTCTTCCTTTTATTTTTAAATTATATTTTTAAAATAACTTACTAAGTAATAGGTTTCCATAGAGTTTTTTCATACATTTCCTCCTGTACTCTAAGTACTGATTTTTGACATGTTAATTTTGTAATCTGCAATTTTGCTGAAAGTGTTTATCAGTTCTGGGATTTCTTATGTGTATAATCATGTCAATTACAAATAAGAGTATTCACACTTTTTTCTTTCCTCTTTGTATCCATTTTATTGTTTTATTTTCAGATTACTGCTCTAGTTAAGACTCCAGCACCACATTGACTAAGAAATGGAGAAAGTGGACATTTTTGTCTTGTTCCTGATTTAATTGGAAATGCTCTCAGTTTCCCCTACTTAATATAATGTTTACTATAGTTTTGTCATATATAGCTTTTATTTTTGTATCATATGCTTCTCTCTAGTTTTTTCAAGACTTTTATTGCAAAAGAATGCTGGACTTAGTCACAAAGCCTGTTTCTATCAAGATGATCTTGTAATATTTATGGTTGAGTCTATTTACATGATGTACTACAATTATAGATTTCCCTATGTTGAAGGACAGTCTGTCTGGAATTAACCCAATTTGGTCATGGTGAATGATTTTTGGATATGTTATTGAATTCAGTTTGCAAGTATTTTATTTAGATGTTTTACATCCATGTTCTTCTGGAAGATTGATCTATAATTTTCTTTTAAAATTGCTTTAATGTTTTGTAGTTTAATATATTTATGCAATGTATTTAAATCTTTTCATCCTCATTCTTCTCTCTTATTTCTAATTCCAGTTGAAACTCTTCTTCCTAGCAAGTTCAGTTCCTATTTTCATTGTGTGTGTGTGTGTGTGTGTGTGTGTGTGTGTGTGTGTGAATTTAATTTTGCCAGAATGTGGATGACCATTATTTACTGGAGCAAGGGCAAATTACCAGTGGCTACACCATTATAGAATATAACTCCCTTCTCCCAACAACTGTTAACTGCCAATAGTTCCTCAGGAAGGAATGTAGCTTCATGGGTCTTTCCATGGTCTATGATGCAATGTTCATGGGATCAATCATGTGCAGGTCTTGTACAGATAACCACAGATCTAGCAATTTTATTAATATAATGGCTGTTTCATACCCAGAAGATGTTTTTTTGCAGCACATTTCCCAATTCTTTAACTTTTACATTATTCATCCTCCTCTTCAGTGAGTTATAGAGTGGCTGATATGTCTGGTTTAAGCTCAAGCAATTCACCACAAATTATTTTTGGCACCTTGTCCAGGTTATGCATTTCTCTACTAACTGCTACTCTCTACAGTGATAAGCTTCTCTGTGTAAACCATAATATAACACTAATGTCTGGGTATGACCATATTTATGTAGAAGGAAGTTTGATACCTGATCAAAACAATAGCAATTGGTTCCATTCTAGATTCTTTGACTTCCATAATAACAGACTCTTGACCGTGTTTGTAAAACAAAGAATCAGTTCTTATTGTTTAAGGAGCATATCCAATCAGAAAGTGATTGACTAAGCCTATACAAGTAATGCAATAATTCTACTAAAAAGGTCATGTCTTGCCTGGTGGGTCATTGTTGTAGTTTCCTAAATTCACAGCATGGCGCACCTGAAGGCTAGCCAGCAGAGAGGAAAATTTCAACTCTATTCCAGCTTGATGTATCTATAACCTGTGGCCAAAGTGTGCACTGCTTTCAGTAATAGGGCCTTATAATCAAGTTCTGGTCGGACTTCAAAACCAGTAGCCTGTGCTATTTGGTAGTCCTCTGGGAATTCTCTAATAAAAAATACCAGAGGCATCCCCAATACCTAGTACTGGAACTGGGGTTTTGCTTTAATAATCTATAAGTTCTGAGAGGAACATTATCTATTCATGGAAAGTATCTCCATTCAAACTTTATATTTATACAATTATATATATATATATATATACATATATATATATAATTTTATTTTTTTTTTGTGTGTATTGATGCACAATTCTCACGACATGCATGTCAGAGGTCAGAGGACAACTTTGTGTAGTTGGTTCTTTGTATTCACCTTTATTTGTTTTTAGGATCCTAATTTAGGTCATTAGGATTGTGAGGCTTGGTAACTGTACTGGCTAGTTTTGTGTGTCAACTTGACACAAGCTGGAGTTATCACAGAGAAAGGAACTTCAGTTGAGAAAATGCCTCCATGAGATCCAAAGGTAAGGCATTTTCTCAATTACTGATCAAGGGAGGAGGGCCCCTTGTGGGTGGTACCATCTGTGGGCTGGTAGTCTTGGGTTCTATAAGAAAACAGGCTGCGTAAGCCAGAGGATTCAAGCCAGTAAGCAACATCCCTCCATGGACTCTGCATTAAGTCCTGCCCTGCTTAAGTTCCTGTCCTGACTTTCTCTGGTGATGAACAGCATCATGGAAGTGTAGGCTCAATAAATCCTTTCTTCCCCAACTTGCTTCTTGGTCATGATGTTTGTGCAGGAATAAAAACCCTGACTAAGACAGTACCTGAGTCTCTGTTAATGCAGTAATTCTGACAAAATGTGGTCAGGTTTCCCCTGAACCAACTAGGTGTCTAGTTGAGGGGTGGGGATGGAGACCAAGATTAACCACCAATCATGAGTAGTCTGATATGCTCAGTCACACCTATGATGCCACCATAAAATCCTTCGATGATGTGTTTCAGGGAGCATTCAGGTTGGTGAAACATGGAGTTTCTGGGTAGATTGAACATCCTGAGGGGTTGTGGCAGCTCCTACTCCTCCCTCAGTTCTACTTCTATTGTCTCTTCCATCAGGTTGTGTAGGGTTATATATCTTATTAATGCATTCTGGAGTTTTGTGAGTCATTCTAGGGAGCTACTGAAACTGAGGTGGAACAGTGGGAATCCTTGAATAAGGAGCTGAGAGGACAGAAGGGTGGATGGCCTAGGTACCCACTTATAAGGGGCACCAGAAATCTGAGTAATTTTATGAGTCTGAGTCTATAGTCTATAATTTCATATACTATATACTAGCATGTAGTGTATATGGTGTATAGGCTATGTGCTTACTCTGGATAACTCATGTTAGACAAGAATTGAATTGAATTGTTGGATACCACAGTGATACTGGAGAGTCTAAAAAAAGCAAGACGGATGTCCAAAGATAGCTGTCATCCTTCAAAGAAGCCAGCTATTGAGGATAGGGCCAGTGATCACAATAGGGTTTAGAGTAAGCAGGTGCTATGTATAGAGCAGAAAAATAAGATGATGTAGAGTTGCCATGCAGAGGAATACTGACAGCTTCTGTCATAGCAGCTTGATCCTCTTAAAAAAAATTTAATTCTGGATTTCAGTGTCCTCTGATATGCCACAGGGTAGTTGGTAAATTCTAATCTAATAATTGTGAGTACACACTATCATGAGCTAGTGGAGCTGGGAATACATTATATATTTTAAATTGTATTTTTATTTTATATGTATGTGTATGAGTGTTTTGCCTACATGTTTATCTGTGCACCATAAATGTACCTGGTGCCTGTAGAGACCAGAAGTTACAAATGGTTTTGACTTGCCATATGGATGCTGGGAATTGAATCTGGGTCCCCTGGAAAAGTAACCAATGCCCATAACTGTTTTGTCATCTTTCCAGCTTCTAGATTATATTTTAGTAAGTTTATAAAATAATAGGTTTCCATATGGTATTTTCATACACCCTTAGTTCTTGTTACTTTGACCTCCTTCAACATTATCTTCCCTATTCTGTCACTTCCTTCCCAGCTAAGGCCACCAAGTTTTATTCCTTGTTCTACTTTCATGATTTTTACTACCCCTTTCTCTTAAAGCTTCTACTCCTAGCCCTCTGGTGGCATCTATATTTCTATCCTTTAGTGGCACTTAAACACAATGTTCTCAAAGTTCATAACTAGTGTCTTCATGTAAGGGAGAGAATGAAGCATTTGTCATCTCGGACCTTTGCTATTTCACTCAGCATGCTTTCTAGATTCATTTTATTTTTCTGAAAATTTTATTTTCCTTTACTGCTGAATACAATTTCATTGTGCATATGTACCACACTTTTACCATTTATTTATTTATTTATTGATAGATCCTGAAGCTAATTCTATTTCCTAGATATTGCAAATATAGCCACAAATAATCTGAAAGTACAGGTATCTCTGTAGTGGGAAGTAGACACTTTTGCGATGCCCAGAAGAATTTTGTCTTTTTGTACTGTATGTCAGTGTTTGGTAATGTTTCTTCCTGCCCTATTTTATGAAATAGTTTGACGAACATTGATGTTATTTCTTATTTAATGCTCTGGTAGAATTTAGCAGTGAATCAGGTGAACCATATTTTCACTGAAGATATTTTTAAGTTATTGTTTAAATACATTCAGATATTAATCTATTTTTGTTTGAGTCCAGAAATTTATCTATTTCTTTTAAAAATGTGATCAGCTACCTTACAACTTTGTCTCCATCCATTTCTCACAATGATGGACTGTGTATCCTCAAACTAGAAGTTAAAATAAATTCTTAAGTTCTTTCTTGCTAGGTATTTGGTCACAACAATGACAGTTATCTGAGATATATATATATATATATATATATATATATATATATATATATGTAATTTTCATTTTCTGTACTGTTTATATATTTTCTATACTTGCTGATATTCTGTCTATTCCATTAGGTGGTTTGAGTAGAATAACAATTTCTTAAATATAGCCATGAGCTCTTTTAAACCTCTCTCAGCTTTTGCTTTAGGAATTTCATTAAGAATGTTTTTCAGTGCTATTTGTGTGAAATAATTGGCTTTCTTGCATGTTGATGCTTTTAGTATAATAAAAATGTATCTCTTGTTAGTGGAGCTCAAATAACTTTTGAAATATACTTTATTTAATATCTGTATAATGTAGTCAATCTAGTTTTATGATTTTTGGCTTGGCATATCTCCTATTAATTTATTTTCATTATATAATATTTTTACCATGTTTCCCCACTCCAACTTCTTTGAGATTCCCCCACCTTTTCTACCTACCTAATTTCATGTCCTTTCCTTCCCTTTCCTTTCTTTTCTTTTCTTTTCTTTCTTCCTCTCAAAACAAAACAAAACCAAAAGCAAAAGTCAAAGATAAAAATCAATAAGACAAAACTTACCAAAACAAACAAAAATGAAACCAAATCCTACCTTTCACAAAAATTTGGAAACTGATTTGTTTTGGCCAACTACCCTTGGGTATGGTGCCTGAGCTGGTGTATGGTTGATATATCCATTGATCCTCCACTGAGAAAAACTAATTTTTCCTTTCCCATCAAGTATCAATTGCAAATAACGTCTTGGTAAAGGGTGGGATTTTGTGCCCAACTTCCCTTCTCAGTCTTCCATTCTGTCTCATTTGAACCTGTATAGGTCTTATTCAAGCGGCCACCTTCTTTCTGTTAAGTATCAGTCCTGTTGATTCTGGAAGATGCTGCTTCCTTGGAGTCATCGACCACCTCTGGCTCCTACAGTCTTTCTTCTCTTCTTTATAGATCCCTAATCCTGGATTAAAAAAAAAAAAAAAAAGGTTTGATGAAAATATTCCATTTAAGACTGAATTTTTAAAGACTTTCTTTCTCTGCACACTGTCCAGTTGTGAGTTTCTGTGTTAATTTACATCTGTTGCAACTAAACTGCTAAAGTGGACAAGAACCTGAGACTAGATAGGTTATAGACCTACAGGAAGACCTAACACTATTATTCTGATAAAGGAACATGGCAGAAAAATGACTACTAATGAAACATTGCTATAGCCACAGATCATTTCCTCAGTCAACCCTCATCAGAGAAGCTTCTATTACTTTCAATTTACCAATATCATGATATTAGGAATGAAATTCTTATAGGCCAAACATTGTTACATCATGATTTTAAAAATTATTCTTCCAACTAGTGAGATTGCTATCAGTTTGTGTTTCCTAGTGACATCAGAAGCTATGCCCATAAAGTCTCACCAACATGACCTAATGAACATGAACTGAACATAGATGACAATGGACATGTCAAAGAGAATGGGAAAAAGACTATGAGGTCTCAACTCTATACAAACAAAATGGAGAAAGCTGGGAACAGAAGAGGTGGTCTTCCTGAGCACACAAATTCACTATCTAGTGACAAATGATCAACCCTGAAAACATATATACAAGTAACATTATACAGACTGAACAGAATATGTTTCGGAATATATATGTATATGCAGATATGCATATCATAATAACTAGTGAAGAAAGGGGCTTTGAACTTAAAGGAGAGTATCAAGATGTATATGAGAGAGACTGAAAAGAAGAAAATGGAGGAAAAAATGTTGTGATTATATTATGATATAAAAAAATTAAAAATGTATTCTCCTAATCATGAATTTTAATTTTAATTGTTGTATCAAAATTCAGGTTATTATTGACATGTTAAGATTTTAATTTGATATTTTGTTATCCACTTCTACTTGCTCCCTCTACTTTAAAATTTCCCTATTTTATTTTTATTTATTCATAATGCATGTACATAGCATGTGCATATTTATGTTCTTTATCACAGTATCTTGAATGTTCCACTTTAAAGTATAAATGTTTATTTTCATATAAATACAATTTTCTTAAATACATTCATTACATATATTAAATACTAGTGCAGGTAGTACTACAGTTTCTGCTTCAACCATCATATATAATTTAAGAAGCACATTAGAATGAATATAGTTTGTGATGTTTACTCCTATTCCCTCCTATAGCTAAAGGTCTTTATTTTCTGGAGTTTCAAACTTTCTTCTGAAATTTTCTCTCTGTTAATGGAATATTCTTTATTCCCTTTTATTTAAAGCACATTCTTTAGCTTACCTTGTTGCTCCAGTTTTTTACCATGATAAATATATGCACATAAGTTAACATTTGCCCTTCTAAAAATTTCTAAATATTAGGCCACCCAGAGAGATTGCTGGCAAGAATAGCCTTATAAAAAGACCTATGGGAACATTAATTTCCTAAATAGAATTGTGTAAGTGCTTCACCAGGGGTACAAGATATATACATTTTTAGATGCTAATAGAAAGTAGAGGGTGGGGTGTAATGGCACAGAATGTATGTTTTCTTCATTGTAATGAAACAGTGTATACAGATGGCAGAGGGTATCCGGTACACAGGAAAAGACTGATGTTTTTCTTAAATGTACCATTTAATGAACACCGTGGTTATAGCAGAGAGATCAGTTAGAAACAAGATATTTGAAAATAATAAATGTGGCTAGCTTGTATGGTGGTACACACCCATAATCTTTGCACCATGGAGGCAGAAGCAGGAGAATCCAATGTTCAGGATTTTTCAGCAACATAGTGAGTTTGAATGTAACCTAGCTACATGAGGCACTGTCACAAAAAGAAAAGAAAAATAAAGGAAATGAACAATGAAAGAATTGTGACAGTATAGTAAATTTTCTGGTACATTGAAATTCAATCCTCTGAGCAATTACTATGTTCCCAGCACTCTACTTGGTGCTAGATACACACACACACACACAAACAAATATCCATGTCCTCAAAAAAACCTGAGTCTAATAAAAGAGATATACATATATACAAATAAGATATAATAGTGGATGAGATTCTAATGTTTTTCAGACATATGCTGGGAATATACATTGGCTAAAATTAAAACATCTAATATCATGCTAATAATGCTCAAAATTTCATTTTACATAAGACAGAATAAGTAATTAATTAATTTACTTATTGATTTATCAATGTAAGAAATATTGGACCTTTTATATGCAGATGGCAATGAAACTACACCAGTAAACAAAATAAAGTTCTGAAGTTCCTTTCATGGTCCATATATAACAGTAGGAGTAAACAGTAAACATTCATATGAAATTGTGAGAGACCCTAAAGAGTTGAATCAATGTTGGACTAAAATACCAAAGCTACAGGTGTTATATCATCACATTTCAAAATATAGCAAAAGATGATGGCAATGACAGTATAGTGCTGTATAAAATGTGAATAAATGGTCAATGGAAGAGAAAGACAGCCCAGACATGAATTCAAATGTTTACATGGACTTTGATTAAAGTGCTAATGAAAATAGATATCGATGTACAGAAGATTG